>OY740822.1:13389094-13774094 GCA_963514005.1 Raja brachyura
CACGAGTCTTCCTGTGTTTACCTGCAGTTAGTGAGTCTTCCCGAGTACCTGCAGTTAGCGTTAGTAGCCACTAAGAGACATCCCCGAGCTCCGACGTCCCCGCTACATTCATTCTCCGTGCTTACCACGAGTTTGATTTTTTTTTAAACTCAGGAGAGCTCTTGGAATGAACTCGTACCGTGGGACAGGGCTTTTAGTCTTTGGAGCGTGGGATGAAACCAGAGAGCCCGTAGAAATCTCACGCAAGTCACGGGGAGAACGTACAAACTCCGTACAGACAGTACCCAGGTCTCCGGCGTGGCAAGTGCAGTAAGGGACCAACGCTACCACTGCGCCACCATGCCACGAGGCAGAGGGACTCCATTACCTTTCTTTGCGTATCCTCAGGCGTGTCGTCGATCGTGTCGTCGTCGGCGTCTGCGGTGGCATCTGCGGTGGTGTCTGCGGCGTCTTCTGCGGCGGCTTCTGCGGTGGTGTCGGCCGTGTCTGCGGCGGTGTCGGCCGTGTCTGCGGCGGTGGTGTCTGAGGTGGTGTCGGCGGCGGTGTCGGCCGTGTCTGCGGCAGTGTCTGTGGCGGTGTCTGAGGCGGTGTGTGCGGCGGTGTCGGCCGTGTTTGCGGCGGTGTCGGCCGTGTTTGCGGCGGTGTCGGCCATGTCTGCGGTGGTGTCGGCCGTGTCTGCGGCGGTGTCGGCCATGTCTGCGGCGGTGTCGGCCGTGTTTGCGGCGGTGTCGGCCATGTCTGCGGTGGTGTCGGCCGTGTCTGCGGCGGTGGTGTCTGCGGTGGCGTCGGCGGCGGTGTCAGGCGTGTCTGCGGCGGTGTTGGCCGTGTCTGCGGCGGTGTCTGTGGCGGTGTCGGCCGTGTCTGCGGCGGTGTCTGCGGCGGTGTCTGCGGCGGTGTCGGCCGTGTCTGCGGCGGTGTCTGCGGCGGTGTCGGCCGTGTCTGCGGCGGTGTCTGCGGCGGTGTCGGCCGTGTTTGCGGCGGTGTCTGCGGCGGTGTCGGCCGTGTCTGCGGCGGTGTCTGCGGCGGTGTCGGCCGTGTCTGCGGCGGTGTCGGCCGTGTCTGCGGCGGTGTCGGCCGTGTCTGCGGCGGTGTCGGCCGTGTCTGCGGCGGTGTCGGCCGTGTCTGCGGCGGTGTCGGCCGTGTCTGCGGCGGTGTCGGCCGTGTCTGCGGCGGTGTCTGCGCCAGTGTCGGCCGTGTCTGTGGTAGTGTTGACGGTGTCGGTGATGTCGGCCGTGTCTGCGACGGTGTTGGTGGTATTGGCAGTGTCGACCGTGTCTGCGGCGGTGTCGTCGGCCTTGTCTGTGGCCGTGTCTAAAAAGAGCCTGCAAATAGGGAGCACAATTCATCAGCACACACATCCAGAGAAGCCATGCGGTCACAGAGAGAACATGCAAACTCCACACACACACACACATCCAGAGGAGAAGGCACGCAGTCACAGGGAGAACGTGCCAGCTCCCCACACCCACACACACACACACACACACACACCCACACACAGAGTCACAGGGAGAACTGGCAAACTCCACACACCCACACACACACACAGAGTCACAGGGAGAACTGGCAAACTCCACACACACACACACACACACACACACACACACACACACACACACACACACACACACACACACACACACACACACACACACACACACACACACACACACACACACACACACACACACACACACACACAGAGTCACAGGGAGAACGTGCAAACTCCACACACACACACGCAGCACTCGAGGTTAGCATCAAACTTATTCCCAGCCTCGGCAAGGCCAGCAGCATAATCAAGGATGATTCACACCCTTGCCACTCCCTCTTTTCCCCTCTCCCATCAGGCAAAAGGTATAGAAGTGTGAAAACGCACACATTCAGGGACAGTTTCTTCCCAGCAGTTACCAGGTAACTGAACTATCCTACCCCAACCAGAGAGCAGTGCTGAACTACTATCTACCTCATTGATGGCCCTTCGTTTATCCTTGATCAGACTTTACTGGGTTTATCTTGCACTAAACATTATTCCCTTATCATGCATCTGTACACTGTAAATGTAATCATGTGGGGGGTTACACAAAAAGCTGGAGAAACTCAGCGGGTGCAGCAGCATCTAAGGAGTGAAGGAGATAGGCGACGTTTCGGGTCGAGACCCTTCTTCAGACCAAATGTAATCATGTATTGTCTTTCCACAGCTCACAACAAAAAGCGTTTCTCTGTACCTCGGTAAACGTGACAATAAACTAAACTGACCCGGGCCTCTTGCGCTGTGAGGCGGCAGCTCTAATGTTAATTGGCTCCTTTGAATTGTACCCGAGCGTGTAGAATAACATAGAACTAGCGTGCTGTATTGCTAAAACTAAAGCAAGGAGGATTCAGCATCTGTGGGGGATAGGAGCTAATTGAGATGGATAAGGATGCTAGAAACAAATTATGGCAGAGTGAATAATGAACAGATGTTTAAAAATGTGAATTCAAGGGATGGTCTAAAACACAGTTTGAGAGAAAGATGAATGGGGAAAAAAGGTGCAGACTCATTTCTAAATGGGGTGAGAATCCAGAAATTGGAGGTGCAAAGGGACTTGGGAGTTCTGGTGCAGGATTCCCAAAAAGGTAATCAGCAAGACAAATCGGTGATAAAGAAGGCAAACACAATAGTATTTCAAGGGGGCTAGAGTACAAAAACAGGGATGTAATGCGGAGGCTCTATAAGGCACTGGTCAGGGCACATTTAGAGTATTGTGAGCAATTTTGTGCACCATATCTGAGCTAGGATTTGCTGGCTATGGAGAGGGTCCAGAGGAGGTTTACGAGAATGAGCCCAGGAATAAGTGGGTGAACATTTATGACGGCAGTGGGCCTGTATTCGCTGGTGTTCATTGAAATTCACCAAATAGTGAAAGGTTTGGACAGTGTGGACGTGGATAGGATGTTTCCACTCATGGGGGAGTCTCGGACCTGGGGTAAACTTGCCCCCGGAGGGTAAATTTCACTTACCCAGGGGGCAAGTTTATTGATTCTGAATTTGTAAATACTTTTTCTCTTTGACTGACTGTGTTTAGTTCTGGTATAATGATCTGTTCATCATTAGCTGTTCATAAATAAGTGAAATAATATTATAATGTGTTATTAAAGTTGCAAGGGTAAATGGGATGAAAAAGGCTGGCAACCCCTGGTCTCGGACCAGAGCCACAAAATTAAACAATATTCCTTTAAGAAGGAGATGAGGAGGAATGTCTTTAGTCAGAGGGTGGTGAATCTGTGGAATTCATTGCCACAGGTGGCTGTGGAGGCCAAGTCATTGGATATTTTTAAGGATAGATTCTTGATTAGAACGAGTGTCAGGGGTTATGGGGAGAAGGCAGGAGAATGGGGTTGAGAGGGAAAGATAGATCAGCTATAATTGAATGGTGAAGTAGACTTGGTGGGCCGAATGGCCTAATTCTGCTCCTGTAACTTATGAGCGGGGGGTCAATGTTACCTGAGGTGTTAACATATTATGGACAAGTAAATGGGATTGAGGTGATGTCCATGATTCAGAGAGTATTGCTCAACGTGGTGAAATGATGCACTAAGCATCCTACTAAGCCTACTTTAGAGATACAGCATGGAAACCCGTACACTAGGTCTACCCTACTCACTGGGAGCAATTTTCAGAATTAATCTACACACCTGTACATATTTGGAATGTGGGAGGAAATCGGCGCACCCGGAGCAAACACACACAGACACAGAGAGAACGTACAAACTCTAGTCCCACCTGCCTGCATTTGGCCCATATCCCTCTCAACCTTTCCTATTTCCACACCTGTCAAAATGTCTTTGAAATCGAAGATAAGACACAAAATGCTGGAGTAACTCAGTGGGACGGGCAGCATCTCTGGCGAGAAGGAATGGGTGACGTTTTGTGTCGAGACCCTTATTCAGACTAATGACGGGAGTGGGCAGCACAGAGATAAAATGTAGTCAGAGACAGTGCGACTAGTGAGAGAAGTGGGAAGGGGGAAGAATGGAAAGAGAGGGAAAGCAAGGGCTACTTGAAGTTAGAGAATGTTCATACCACTGGGGTGTAAGCTGCCCAGGCAAAAATTGAGGTGCTGTTCATAAATGATTGGAGCAGAATTTGGCCATTCGGCCCATCAAGTCTACTCAACCTTTCAATCATGGCTGATCTATCTCTCCCTCCTATCTCCATTTGCCTGCCTTCATCTAACCCCTGACACCCGTACTAATCAAAAATCTATCTTTCCTCTGTTAGTCTGAAGAAGGGACTCGACCCGAAACGTCGCCTATTCCTTCTCTCCATAAATGCTGCCTCACACGCTCAGTTTCTCCAGCATTTTTGTCTACCTTTGAATTTTCAGTTTCTGCAGTTTCTTTCTTAAACAAAAATCTATCTATCTCTGGCTTTGAAATATCCATTGATGGCCTCCACAGCCTTCTGCAAAGAATCCCACACAATTACCACCCTCTGACTAGCCGCAATTGTGAAACCAGTCTCAGACAACTGGGTACCTCCACCCACCCTAATGTCAGGCCTCAGGAATCATACATGTTTACATGTATCCAACATTGCTAATTATGACAATGCAGTGAGCTGCAGCCAATGCTCACGCTAAACACACTAAATTAGTTAATTTTCTTTACACAGATCTCCTGGCAACAACTTCAAGTAATCTAATTCCAAACCCCACCACCAATTTGCGCTGGGCCTCACTCTGACAATGGAGGAGGCTAAGGACAGAAAGATCAGTGTGGGAATGGGAGGAGAATTAAGTGTTGAGCAACAGGGAGATCAGGTAGGTCCTCCAGTAAAGTCTTGGAGGGTAATCCAGAAAGGCTCTGGAACCAAAAGGCTCTACTCGCCATGGGGGGCAATGTCAAAGATCAATCAAAAACCAAAGATAGACACAAAAGACTGGAGGACCTCAGCGGGACAGACAGCATCTTGGGAGAAAAGCAGCAGGTGACGTTTCGGGTCTGAAAGTAAATCTTTCCCATCTCACCTTCAACCTATGTCCTCTGGTTCTTGGTTCCCAAACCCAGCGTAACATACTGCATTCATTTTATCTATTCCCCTCACGGTCTTGTACGCCTCTCTAAGGTCAGCCCTCATTCACCTGCACTCCAAGCCTGTTCAACCTCGCCCTATGGCTCAGGCCCTCAAGTCCTGGCAACATCCATCGTAAATAGATACAAAAAGCTGGAGTAACTCAGCAGGACAGGCAGCATCTCTGGAGAGAAGGAATGGGTGACGTTTCGGGTAACGTTTCGGGTGACCCTTCTTCAGACTACCAAAGTAAATCTCGATACAAATCAAAAAGCTCATAAATCGACAAGGCCGTAAAGTTTAATTGGCCATGAGGAAGGTAAAGTGGCAGGATATAATTAATGCTACTGCACAAAACCACTTTGTCCGAGAATGCGACATGCAAGCCGTCCTATGACCACCTAAACTGTCATTTGGCAACATAAAAAGCTGCCAAGGTTGCCCGCTGACAAAAGAGAAAAGAAATTATGTGAGAGCCCTGCAAGGTGTATAATATTGTTGACACTGTCATGGGCCTTTTTTTTACATATGTTGTCACAATGCACTGTAGTCTCCGAACAACCCTTCAGCTCCAAAGAATAAAGACCTAACGTTCAACCTTTCTCTGTAACTTAGTTGCTGGAACCCAGGCAACATTCTAGCAAATCTCCTCTGTACTCTCTCTATTTGACATCCTTCCTATAATTAGGCGACCAAAATTGTACACCATACTCCAGAATTGGTCTTACCAATGCCTTGTACAATTTTAACATTACTTCCCTACTCCTATATTCAATGCTCTGATTCAATGCTCTAAAGACCATCATACCTAAAGGTTTCTTTACCACCCTATCTACATGCGATTCCACCTTCAGGGAGCTATGCACAGTTATTCCTAGATCTCTCTGTTCCACAGCATTCCTCAATTCCCTACCATTTACCATGTACGACCTATTTTGATTTGTCCTGCCAAGATGTAGCACCTCATACTTATCAGCATTAAACTCCAACAATTTAGTGTAGTTTAGTTTAGAGATACAGCGCGGAAACAGGCTCTTGGCCCATCAAGTCCACACCAACCAGCGACTCCACAAATTAACACTACCCTACACACACTAGGGATGATTTTACATTTACACCAAGCCAATTAACCTATAGACCTGTACGTCTTTGAAGTGTGGGAGGTAACCGAAGATCAGGGAGAAAATACATGCATGTCACAGGGAGAACGTACAAACTCCGTACAGACAAGCACCCATATTCAGATTTAACCTGTGTTTCTGGCGCTGTGAGGCAGTAGCTCTACTGCTATGCCACCATGTCACCATGGACAATTATTTCAGAACATAATTGGTAGAAATTGTATTTCAATGTTAAAGAATGTATTTGAAGATATACAAAGTGTGGAGTAAGTCAGCAGGTCAGGGGGCATCTCTGCAGGACATGGACATGTTATCCAGAGATGGTGCCTGACCCCACTGACTTATCCATTTTTTGCATTTTTTTGGAAAATCAGCATCTGCAGTTCCTTGTGTTTCTGTGTATTTGAGGTATCTTGGAATGATCTTCCAGCAGAAGTGGTGGAGGCAGGATCGATTTTAACATTTAAAAGTAAAGTGGATAGGTATATGGACGGGAAGGAAATGGAGGGGTATGCTCTGAGTGCAGGTAGATGGGACTAGGGGAAAATAAATGGTCGGCACGGACTGGAAGGGCCGAGAAGGCCTGTTTCCGTGCTGTAATTGTTATAATTATTATCTGGATACTTCCCATTTTCCCAACTTGACACCATTAAGATAATAATCAGCCTTCCTGTTTTTGCTACCAAACAGGATAAGCTCAAATTTATCCACATTAAACTGCATCTGCCATGCATCTGTCCATTCACCCAACCTGTCAAAATCACCCTGCATTCTCATACCATCCTGCTCACAGTTCACACTCACCCATCTGCATTTTGCGTCATCTGCAAATCTGCTAATGTTACTTTAAATCCCTTCATCTGAATCATTGATGTATATTGTAAATATCTGCAGGTCCCAGCTCAGAGACTTGCGGTACCCCACTAGTCACTGCCTGCTATTCTGAAAGGGACCCGTTAATCCCTCCTCTTTGCGTCTTGTCTGTCAACCAATTTTCTATCCATGTTCGCACTCTACACCCAATATTATGTGCCCTAATTTTGCCCACTTATCTCCTATGTGGGACCTTATCAAATGTTTTCTGAAAGTCCAAGTACACTACATCCATTGATCCTCCCTTGTCCATTTTCCTAGTTACATCCTCAAAAAATTCCAGAAGATTAGTCAAGCATGATTTCCCCTTCGTAAATTCACGCTGACTCGGTTCGATCCTGTCACTGCTATCCAAATGCCGCTATTTCATCTTTTATAACTGACCCCAGCATCTTCCCAACTGGTCTATAATTCCCCGTTTTCTCTCTCCCGACTTTCTTAAAAAGTGGGATAATCTTAGCTACCCTACAATCCACATGAACTGATCCTGAATCTGTAGAACATTGGAAAATGATCATCAATGCGTCCACGATTTCTAGAGCCACTTCCTTAAGTACCTTCGGATGCAGACCATCAGGCCCTGAGGATTTATCAGCCTTCAGTCCCTTCAGTCCACCCAACACCATTCCTGCCTAATGTGGATGTCCTTCAGATTCTCCGTCACCTCAGATCCTCTGGCCACTAGTACATCAGGAAAACTGTTTGTGTCCTCCTTAGTGAATACAGATCCAAAGTACCTGTTCAACTCATCTGCCATTTCCTTGTTCCCATAATAAATTCACCTTGTTCAGTCTTCAAGGGTCCAACTTTGGTCTTAACTATTTATTTCCTCTTCACATACCTAAAGAAGCTTTTACTATTCTCTTTTGTATTCTTGGCTGGCTTACTATTGTACTTCATCTTTTGTCCCTGTATTGCCTTTTTAGTTATCTTCTGTTGCTCCTTAAACATTACCCAATACTCTTGCTTTCCGCTCACCTTTGATACGTTGTACTTCTCAAATCCAGTTCATTACATAACACTAAATCCAGAATTGCCTTCTCCCTGGTTGGCTCCAATACAAGCTGCTCTAAGAATCCATCACAGAGGCACTCCGCAAACTCCCTTTCTTGGGGTCCAGTACCAGCCTGATTTTCCCAGTCTACCTGCATGTTGAAATCTCCCATAACAACTGGGACATTGCCTATGCTACATGCCAATTTTAATTCCTGAATCAACTTGCACCCAATACTCAGGCTACTGCTTGGGGGTCTTTAGATAAGTCCCATTATGGTCTTTTTACCCTTACAATTCCTTAGTCCTATCCATACTGATGTCACATCTCCTGTTTCAATGTCACCCATTGCAAGGGACCGAATTTCATTCCTCACCAACAGAGCTACCACACACCCTCTGCCCACCTGTCTGTCTTTTCAATAGGAGGTATGCCCTTGAATATTCAGTTCCCATCCCCGGCCCTCTTGCAGCAATGTCTCTGTATTTGGTTCCCATTTGAGTGGGCCAGTGGAGCAGAGAAGCCAAGACAGTTGTTGTACCAACAGTGGATAAAAAAAGGTCCATAGAGGGTAGAAGGCTGGGTTGGGGCAGGGGGGAGGGAAGAGGGAAAGAGGCGGGGGAATGTTGGAGACTGGATGGAGACAGGATTGTCACTGGATGGATAGGATTCTCTTCCATAAAGAAATGCTTAGAGGTGGCAGAAGAGCCCTACGTCTCTACGTCCAGAACTAGGGGTATGAATAAGACCCGCTGAGTCACTCCATCTTTTATCTTGGTCTATTAACAGATTCAGATCTACCTTAGATCTCCTCGTGTAAGTCTGCTCTTTCTCCGGTATTCTCAAAACTGCTTGCTTGGATAACTGATTCACCGTGAAGTTTCGACCTCTAGCTGTCAATGCAGAATGGGTATGGTGCAGCCACTGCAAGCTGTCAGATTAAATGGAGCCAGTTTGCCAAGTTGACAGATGAAATGGAGCCCGTCTCTCATGGTTACGGATGCCGTTCACTGTGAGGTCACCGGCCAGGCACATTATGAGGTCACCTCTGATTATGATGGTTTACAAACTTGTGACCTTACGAATGGAAGGAAGAGCCCAGAAGGGAATAAACCACTTCACCATATGACCACAGGTCACAGTGGTTATAACCAACTGGACTCAAATGTTAGATACAAGGAACTCAGTTCAGTTGAGTTTATTGTCACGTGTACAGAGAAATGCTTTTTGTCCCGTGCTAAAAAGAGTCAGCAGAAAGACAATGCATGATTACAATTGAGCTGTTTACAATGTATAGATACATGGTAAGGGAATAACGTTTAGTGCAAGATAGAGCCAGCAAGGATAGTCCGAGGGTCACCAATGAGGTAGATAGTAGTTCAGAACTGCTCTCTGGATGTGGTAGGATGATTCAGTTGCCTGATAACAGCTGAATCTGGAGGTGTGCTTTTTCACACTTCTGTACCGTTCCTACTTTGAGGAAGGACATTCTTGCTATTGAGGGATTGCAGCGCAAGTTCACCAGGTTCATACCCGGGATGGCAGGACTTACGTATGATGAAAGACTGGGTCGACTGGGCTTGAATTCGCTGGAAATGAGAGGGATGAGAGGGGATCTCAGAGAAACATATAAAATTCTTAAAGGATTGAACAGGCTAGATGCAGGAACAATGTTCCCGATGTTGGGGGAGTCCAGTACCAGGGGTTTCAGTTTCAGAATAAGGCTTAGGCCATTTAGGACTGAGATGAGGGAAATTTTCATGCAGAATATCTGTGGAATTCTCTGCCACAGAAGGCAATGGAGGTAAATTCACTGGATGTTTTCAAGAGAGAGTTGGACATGGCTTTTAGGGCTAACAGAATCAATGGATATGGGGAGATAACAGGAAAGGGGTGTGGAATTTGGATGATCAGCCATGATCATTTTGAAAGATAGTGTTGGCTCAAAGGGCCAAATGGCCAACTACTACATCTATTTTCTATGTTTCTACGTCATCATGAGTCCAGCACTCATTGATGTCTGGTCCTTAAGAAGGGTCCTGAACCAAAACGTCTCCCACCCATGTTCTCCAAAGATGCAGCTCGACCCGCTGAGTTACTCCAGCACTCTGTTCCTCCATGGACTGGCTTGTGTCTTGCTTGTATGAAAGAGCTACATTGCCAATGCACACAAGCCCCAACTTTGCTGTCAACATAAAACTGTTGACAGTTCAAGAAATGAAATATGTTGATGAAACCCGAGTGATGGACAAGATAATGCTTCACAGGAGAAAGTTAAATCTGCCTTGAATTAAACCCCACTTGTAGAAACTAAACTAAAGGAAGATGTTTCTAAAAGTTATGCGGTTGATTCTATTACTCCAGAAGTGAAGGGCAGGTGTGGGAGAGTCTAAGGCAATTACACCCCTTCATTTCATCAACACAGGGGACAAGGGGTTGTCTTAATCATAATTAGATCTGTCAAGAAATAAGAGGCAAACAATATTAAATCTCAAGTATTTTCATTTCGAGATACAGTGTGACAATGGGCCCTTTGGCCCATGGAGTCAATAGACAATAGACAATAGGTGCAGGAATAGGCCATTCGGCCCATCGAGCCAACACTGCCATTCAAGACGATCATTGCTGATCATCCTTAATCAGTTCCTGCCTTCTCCCCATATCTCCTGACTCTGCTGTCTTTAAGAGCCCTATCTAGCTCTCTCTTGAAAGTATCAAGGGAAACGGCCTCCACCGCCCTCTGAGGCAGAGAATTCCGCAGACTCACAACTCTCTGTGAGAAAAAGTGTTTCCTCATCTCCGTTCAAAATGTCATGGCCCCTTATTCTTAAACTGTGGGCCCTGGTTCTGGTTCCCCAATATTGGGAACATGTTTCCTGCCTCTAGCGTGTCCAAACCCTTAACAATCTTATATGTTTCAATAAGATATCCTCTCATCCTTCTAAACTCCAGAGTGCACAAGCCCAGCTGCTCCATTCTCTCAGCATATGACAGTCCCGCCATCCCGGGAATTAACCTTGTAACTCTATGCTGCACACCCTCAATAGCAAAATAGGGGACCATACCTGCACAGGTGTGGTCTCACTAGGGCCCTGTAGAACTACAGAAGGGCCTCTTTGCTATACTCGACTCCTCTTGTTATAAAGGCCAACATGCCATTCACCTTCTTCACTGCCTGCTGTACCTGCATGCTTACTTTCATAGACCGATGAACAAGGACCCCCAGATCCATTTTCCCAACAATGCCATTTAGAGAGTAATCTGCCTTCTTGTTTTTGATACAGAAGTGGATAACCACACATTTATCCGCATTAAACTTAATCAGCCATACATCTGCCCACTCCCACAACCCTGTCCAAGTCCCCCTGCATTCTCATAGCATCCTCGTCACAGTTCACACTGCCATCCAGCTTTGTGGCATCTGTCATTGTGTCACTGCCTGCCATTCTGAAAGGGACCCGTTAATCCCTACACTTTGTTTCCAGTCTACCAACCAATTTTCTATCCATGTCAGCACTCTACCCCCAATATCATGTGTCCTCATTTTTATACACTAATCTCCTATGTGGGATCCTGTTACTGCTATCCAAATGTGCCACAATTTCATCTTTTATAATTGGCTCCAGCATCTTCCCCACCACCGATGTCCACGCCAACCAGTACATACGCACTATCCTACGCACTGGGGACTTTTTACCAAAGCCCATTAACCTACAAACCTGTAAGTCTTTGGAGTGTGGGAGGAAACAAGAACACCCGGAGAAAACCCACGCAGGTCACGGGGAGAACGTACAAACTCTGTACAAACAGCACCCGTGTCTCTGGCGCTGTGAGGCAGCAACTCTACCGCTGAGCCACACTACCTTGTTGGGGAAAAATACTTCAAAAACAGCAGAATATTTTTGACATTTACCAAATGAGAGTTGTCGAGAGTCAAAGCATGTGTAGTTTGTTCCTGGCACAAAAATACTTCTACTCATTTTCACACTTAACTCTACAAACCTAAAGAATCTACTGTTGGATTGTAAATCAATATTTGACAAATCTGAACACCGTAACAGAGAGATATAAAGCACACAGAGGGATTACTGGAGTGCATGTTCCCTTTGTAGTCCCTGAGAAATCAGTGGCAGCGTCAGAGCGTTGTTCTGATGCTCTAAGCCATGCCAATCCAGATATGATTGAATGACGGAGAGGACTTGATGAGCCAAATGGAGAAGGAACAACTCATTGGCCACTAGGGGCGCCGCATGATGGCAGCCTCCGACAAAAGTCTGTCTGTTTTTCCATATTCTTTTAATTTTTAGTCTGTTTAAAAAGTATGTGTTGGAGTTTCCTAGTATTTCTATGTGGGGGTAGGTGGGTAGAGTAAGGAGGAAACCGTTTCCCAGTCACTTTGTGGCGAGGATGTGACTATTCTCCGAGTCGCATCTTTGCCCCCCCCCCACCCCCCCCCCCAACCCCGTGGGGCCTGTCAACTGGATTGGTGCGGCCTTTCCTGCTGGAGGCCGGACCAGAGCTTCAGCAGCGGCGCAGTGCCGGATACATCGTGGAGCGGGCGATGCCTTACCCGGATCGCCGTTTGAAGCTCCGGGGTGTTGGACCTGCTGCTTCCACATCGTGGAGCTGTGGTTTGTAGATCTTCCAGCCGTGGGCAGCGCTGACTTCAACATCACGGAGTCCTGGGATCCCTTCGCCGAAGGCCGCCAGTGTGAATCTCGGCCCAGCTTAGCCTGTGGACGTCGGGAGCCGCAGTCTCCGGTAAAAGGTGGCCGATTTGGAAGTCTAAGCCGCTGAGCATGTTCTTCCGTTCCGACGTCGGAGTTCCATCATCCCGGCAAGAGGGTCTGAACATCGGGACGCTATTGCAGCGACTGCGGGGGCTCTTGAGGCCCGACCACGGGTGAACGTCAAAGAACATCAAACGGGAGGATGACTGAACTTTGGTGCCTTCCCTCACAGCAAGAAACTTTGAATCTGCTGTGTGGGGATGTTTGTGTTAAAGACTATCGTGTTCTGTGTTCCTTTTTTAGTCGTATGGCTGTATAGTGACCCCAAATTTAACTGTACCAATTGGTGCATGTGACCATTAATGTCTCTAGAATCTTGAATCTCCTGAATCATTGGGTTTGAAAGTTTGCAGAGGGATAACATACAACTCCCTTGGCATCAAGTGAATTGGTCGGCACGATGGTGCAGTGGTGATGATGAACCTGGTAAGGCATACCCCGCTCCACCTTGTATAGTGAGAAATAGATTAGTTAAAACAAATGTAGGTCCCTTGCAGTCAGAAACAGGTGAGTTGATCATGGGGAACAAGGATATGGCGGACCAATTTCATAACTACTTTGGTTCCGTCTTCACTAAGGAAGACATAAATAATCTGCCGGAAATAGCAGGGGACCGCAAGTCAAAGGAGTACTTGAGTGAAATCCAGGTTAGTCGGGAAGTGGTGTTTGGTAAATTGAATGGATCAAAGGCCGATAAATCCCCAGGGCCAGATAGGCTGCATCCCAGAGTACTTAAGGAAGTAGCTCTGGAAATAGTGGATGCATTAGTGATAATCTTTCAAAACTCTTTAGATTCTGGAGTAGTTCCTGAGGATTGGCGGGTGGCAAACGTAACCCCTCTTTTTAAGAAAGGGGGGAGAGAAAAAACGGGGAATTACAGACCAGTTAGTCTAACATCGGTAGTGGGGAAACTGCTAGAGTCAGTTATTAAAGATGGGATAGCATCACATTTGGAAATTGGTGAAATCATTGGACAAAGTCAGCATGGATTTACGAAAGGTAAATCATGTCTGACGAATCTTGTGGAATTCTTCGAGGATGTAACTAGTAGCGTGGATGGGGGAGAACCAGTGGATGTGGTGTATCTGGACTTCCAGAAGGCTTTCGACAAGGTCCCACATAAGCGATTAGATTATAAACTTAAAGCATATGGCATTGGGGGTTCAGTATTGATGTGGATAGAGAACTGGCTGGCAAACAGGAAGCAAAGAGTAGGAGTAAATGGGTCGTTTTCACAATGGAAGGCAGTGACTAGTGGGGTACCACAAGGCTCAGTGCTGGGACCCCAGCTATTTACAATATACATAAATGATCTGGATGAGGGAATTGAAGGCAATATCTCCAAGTTTGCGGATGACACTAAGCTGGGGTGCAGTGTTAGCTGTGAGGAGGATGCTAGGAGAATGCAAGGTGACTTAGATAGGCTGGGTGAGTGGGCAAATGTTTGGCAGATGCAATATAATGTGGATAAATGTGAGGTTATCCACTTTGGTGGCAAAAATAGGAAAACCGACTACTATCCAAATGGTGGCCGATTAGGAAAAGGGGAGATGCAGCGCGACCTGGGTGTCATGGTACACCAGTCATTGAAAGTAGGCATGCAGGTACAGCAGGCAGTGAAGAAAGCCAATGGTATGTTAGCTTTCATAGCGAAAGGATTTGAGTATAGGAGCAGGGAGGCTCTACTTCAGTTGTATTGGGTCTTGGTGAGGCCACATCTGGAGTATTGCGTACAGTTCTGGTCTCCAAATCTGAGGAAGGACATTATTGCCATAGAGGGAGTGCAGCGAAGGTTCACCAGACTGATTCCTGGGATGTCAGAACTGTCTTATGAACAAAGACTGCATGGACTCGGTTTGTACTCTCCAGAATTTAGGAGATTGAGAGGGGATCTTATAGAAACTTACAAGATTCTTAAGGGGTTGGACAGGCTAGATGCAGGGAGATTGTTCCCGATGTTGGGGAGTTCCAGGACAAGGGGTCACAGCTTAAGGATAAGGGGAAAATCCTTTAGGACTGAGATGAGAAGGAATTTCTTCACACAGAGAGTGGTGGGTCTCTGGAACTCTCTGCTACAGAGGGTAGTTGAGGCCAGTTCATTGGGTATATTTAAGAGGGAGTTAGATGTGGCCCTTGTGGCTAAGGGGATCAGAGGGTATGGAGAGAGGGCAGGTACGGGATACTGAGTTGGATGATCAGCCATGATCGTGTTGAATGGCGGTGCAGGCTCGAAGGGCCGAATGGCCTACTCCTGCACCTAATTTATATGTTTCTATGTTTCTATGTATCCAGCGCTGCGCCGCTGCTGACAATCTTGTCCGGCCTCCGGCAGGAAAGGCCACGCAAATCCAGTTGATAGGCTGCAGGGTAAAACCAGACAGTCAGAACCTTTTTTTAGTTTCGTTTAGAGATACGGCACAGAATCAGGCCCTTCAGCGCACCGGGTCTACATCAACCAGCGATCCCCGTGCTTTAAATTACCCTACACACTAGGGACAATTTACATTTACACCAAGCCAATTTACCTACAAAACTGCACGTCTTTGTAGTGTGGGAGGAAACTGAAGATCTCGGAAAAAAAAACCACATGGGTCACGGGGAAAACGGACACACTTTGTACTGACAGTGCCTGCAGTCAGGATCGAACCCGGGTCTCTGGCACGGCAACCGGTGTAAGCCAGTAACTCTACCACTGCGCCACCGTGCCACCCCTTTTTCCCAGGACAGATATGGAATACTAGAGGACATAGCTTTAACAAGAGAGGAGCGAAGTTTAAAGATTTGTGGAGCAAGTTATTAAAGGTTGGAGTGCGCCTTGAGTGTCTTGCCAGGGGTGGTGGAGGCAGATACAACAGTGGCATTTAACGGGTTACAAGATACAAAATACATTTATTTGTCACGTGCCAGGTGGTACCATGAACTGTGTGGTCACCATACAGTCATACAATAAAATAAAGAACACAACACACGATAGAGTCCAACATAAAACATCCCCACACAGCAGAATCAAACGTTTCCCACTGTGAGGGAAGGCACCAAAGTCAGTCATCTTCCTCCGATGTTCCTGATGTTCACCCGTGTTCAGGGCCTCCGGAGTCACCGCTATGGGCGGCCCGTCGCTCAGGCCCGCTGGCCGGGATGTTGGAACTCCGACATCGGAACGGGAGGACAATCTCAGCGAACCGGCTGCCTCCCACCGGAGTCCGTATCTCCCGAAGTCCCCAGGCTGCTCTGGGCGGAGATTCACCTTGGCGGCCCTTGGCAAAGGCCCCAGGGACTCCGCGATGTTGAAGTCGGCGCTGCCCGCGCTGGGAGCTCCGCAAACCGGAGCCCCGTGATGTCGACACTGCAGGTGCAACACTCCGGAGCTTCAAACAGCGATCCAGGTTGGCATCGCCCACTCCACCGTGAATCCAGCGTTGCGCCGCCGCTGCTGAAGCACTGGCCCGGTCTCCGATAGGAAAGGCCACTCCGATCCAGTTGGTAGACCACGAGGAGGGGAGGACGAGGATGCGACTCGTAGAAATAGTTGCATCCTCGCCAGGAAGCGACTTGGAAACGGTTCGCCCCTTACCCTACTCCCCTCCCCCACATAGAAAAATGAAAGAATCCCCAAAACAAACTGTTTAGACAAACCAAAATGAAAAAAAAGATAGAAAAAAACAAACAGACTGTAGGCAGAGGCTGCCTTCAATGCGGCGCCCCAGTGGCTAGTTTTTGGATAGGCAGGGAATGGAGGGATAATGATTATGTGCAGGCAGATACGTGTTGGCAGTGGTGTCATGTTTGCCACAGACATTGTGGGCCAAAGGGCCTGTTCCTGTGTTGTACTATTCTATATTCTATACCTCAGGTTATTAATCTTTAACTTTAACAAAGGGTTTGGTGGTGAAGGGAAGGAGATGAGATAAGCCAAGCTGATTTAGACTTTAGAGAAATAGCGCGGAAACAGGCCCTTCGGCCCACCGAGACCACGCCGACCATTGATCACTGGCGCACTTGGGACAATTTACAAATTTTCTGAAGCCAATTAACCTGGAAAACCTGTAGGTCTGTGGAGTGTGGGAGGAAACCGGAGCACCCGGAGAAAACCCACGCTGTCACAGGGAGAAGGTACAATCTGCATACAGGCAGCACCCGTAGTCAGGATTGACCCCGGGTCTCTGGCGCTGTAAGGCAGCAACTCCACCGCTGGCTGCACCACCGTGCTGCACAAATAGTTGCACATCAGATTAGACAAGTTAGGGAGAAGAACATGTACAACATTGTAGATTCAATTGCGGAGTTCGATTACTTCAGGCAGCTGTTCTTGTAACAGATTGGTAAAAATAACTAATCATTTACTCCTCATGCCACCATTAACATTGGCAAGGAGGATAGGAGGCACAGGTCAGTGGGGCCGAATTGTCCGATTTGCACAAACTAAATGGAGCAGTCTACTGGGATCAACAAACCCACCAAGTGTCTGGACCCGAAAACTCAGCCATTCCTTCTCTCCAGAGATGCTGTCTGTCCCGCTGAGTTACTCCAGTACTTTGTGTCTATCAACTGAGAAGTGCATCCAGGTACAGCTCCTGAAGGACCGTGTTGGGGAATTGGGGAAGCAAGTGAAAGACCTCCGGTTCGTCCTACAAACTGAGTCGTTCCTCGACAAGTCCTACAGTGAGATTGTTACACCTAAGGTACTGGACGGGAAAAAGTGGGTGACGGTGAGAAAGGGAGGGAAACTTGGAATGCAAAAGTCCCCGGGTGTTGTACCTCTTGTGAACTGGTTCACTCACTTAGAAGCTGTAGGGACAGAAGATGTTAAAACACTGAGCGGCGGACTGGCTTGCGAAGCAAAAAGGGCTGTTGAGCCAAAACCAAAGAGTCCAACGTCAGGCAATGCCATTGTAGTTGGAGACTCCATTGTGAGAGGTACGGACAGGGGTTTCTGCGGCAACAGACGGGATTCGAGGATGGTGTGCTGCCTTCCTGGTGCCAGGTCCAGGATTGCATGGACAGAGTGCAGACAATCCTCAAGGGCGAAGGTGAACAGCCGGAAGTAGAGGGGGCGGGCCCGTTGGTCTGTGATTGACGCCTGCAGCGGCCAATGGGGCGTCGAGTAGAGGGGGCAGGCCCGTTGGTCTGTGATTGACGCCTGCAGCGGCCAATGAGGCGTCGAGTAGAGGGGGCGGGCCCGTTGGTCTGTGATTGACGCCTGCAGCGGCCAATGGGGCGTCGAGTAGAGGGGGCGGGCCCCCTTGGTCTGTGATTGACGCCTGCAGCGGCCAATGGGGCGTCGAGTAGAGGGGGCGGGCCCGTTGGTCTGTGATTGACGCCTGCAGCGGCCAATGAGGCGTCGAGTAGAGAGGGCGGGCCCATTTGTTCTGTGATTGACGCCTGCACCGACCAATAGGGCGGCGAGTAGAGGGGTGGGCCCGTTGGTCTGTGATTGACGCCTGCAGCGGCCAATGGGGCGTCGAGTACAGGGGGCGGGCCGGTTGGTCTGTGATTGACGCCTGCAGCGGCCAATGAGGCGTCGAGTAGAGGGGGCGGGCCCATTTGTTCTGTGATTGACGCCTGCAGCGGCCAATGGGGCGTCGAGTAGAGGGGGCGGGCCCGTTGGTCTGTGATTGACGCTTGCAGCGGCCAATGAGGCGTCGAGTATAGGGGGAGAGGGGCATGATGATGACGCTGCTGCTGGTGGACAGACAGATGGAGAGATGGTGAGACGGAGAGAGTGAAGGGGCAACGAAGAAGAAAGCAGGGAAAAGGAGAAAAGGAGGGAGAGAAGAAGAAAGGAGGGAAAAATAAATGAAGAGAGAGAGAAAGAAGAAGAACGAAGGGAAAAAAGAAAGATAAAGAAAGTGGGAAGAGAAAAAGTGAAGGGGAAAAAGAAAGGGGGAAGAGAGGAAGGAAACAGAAAGGGAGAAGGAAAAAAGAGAAAGGGAAAAGGAAAATAAAGAAGGGGAGAGATAATGAAAGGGAGGGAAAGAAGGCGGGGAATTGGAGAAAGGGCAAAGGGAAAGGGAGGAAGGAATAAAATAAGGGTTGAGAAAGGAAGAAGAGAGGAAGAAAAAGGGGAATGAAATAAAGAGAGACAGCGAAGGAAGGAGAATGAGGGCGAGAAAGAAAGGGAGAGAGGCAAAAGATAGAGGAAGAAACAAGAAAGAGAGAGGGAAACCTGTCCTACTCGAATGGCCAACTCCTGCTCCTATTTTCTATGTTTCTGTTGCTATCCATGTGTGAGGGACAAAGTGATTAAACCCCACTATTGTAAGGATTCAGGAGAGGATTCTAACTTGTAAACAGGATTCTAGCCGATAGAGGCAGGGGGAGGATGCTGACACAGCTGTGGATTAAGTTATCACAACTGTCCTTGAGTGAGGATGGATGGCATAGTATAGCGTAGAAGGAGGGTGATAGATGGGACCCTTGTCAGTAGGGACTAGGGATGAAAGGGACCCTTGTCAGTAGAGACTAGCTTTAGTTCAGATATAAAAAAACTGAGACGGGTCAGTTGGAGGTGAGAAAACTAGGCCAGGTCAATTGCAACTGGGCATGCTTAATGCAATAAATTAATATTACTTACACGCCCCTAGTCGAGAAATTGCTCATTATCATGAACATGCTATGTATGATGTGGGAGGTACTGGGGGATGTACCCATAGACTGTGCACCTCAGTGCTCTGATTGGGAAGAGCCAGAAGGGGAGGTTAAGTCAGCAGAATTGTGTGTATAAAGGGGCTTTACTTTTCTGATTTCGGTGTGTCAATTTGGAGAGGCACCCGATTCTGCAGATTTGCAAATAAAAAAAAGCATTTCTTGTTTCGATGATTTAGTCTCTGAGCAGTGATTGTGAGCACAAAGTATATCTCACACGTGTACCTGTCCAAGTGTTGTGATAGTCCCAGCCTCAACTACCTCCGGCAGCTCGTTCCATACACCCACCACCCTCTGTGTGGAAAAGTTGCCCCTCAGATTCCTGTTAAATCTTCTCTCCCCCTCTCATCTTAAACCCATGTCCTCTGGTCCTCGATTCCTCTATTCTGGGCAGGAGACTGTGCGTCTACCTGATCTATCCTCTGGTGATTTTGTACACCTCAATAAGATCACCCATCACTCAGTCCTGCGCTCCAAGGAATAAAGTCCCAGAGGTTGGGGCAGGGCTGGGACTCCATTGGAGCGCAGGAGGATGAGGGGTGATCTTGTAGAGGTGTACAAAATCACCAGAGGAATAGATTGGGTAGACACACAGAGTCTGTTGCCCAGAGTAGGGGAACCGAGGACCAGAGGACATGGGTTTAAAGTGAGAGGGGGTGGGGGAGGGAGCATTTAATAGGAGCCTGAGGGGATTTTCCAAGATGGCGGCGCCCTGTGTGGCTGCGGCTGCATTGGCTCCCGACAGAAACAGTAATTTAAAGGTAAAAAACCACTCACTTACTTGCTCAGTTCAGAATCTGATGGTCGCTTTTCGGTGCGACTGTCAGTCCGGGTTGGAACTGCATGCGTCCAGCAGTTCCCCGGCCGTTGATCGGGTTACTCTGGAGACTCTACGGAGTCTCGGACTGCTGCGTCAGCTGGAGCCAGCGGCCGACGAAGCCGCGGAGTCTCCTGGCAGCTCTGGCCGCACTCGGAGGAGGAGGAGACGGTGCAACAGGAAGCAGAAGCACGGTACTCGTGGGAGGCTAACGGCGAAACTGAAGGCTAACCCCTGCAGAACTCCGCTTCCGTCTATTCTGCTTGATAACGTCCGCTCCCTGGAGAATAAGCTGGACTACCTGAGGCTGGACCTGGTAACCAAACGGGAGGTGAGGGATTGCTGCGCCCTGATTCTAACAGAGACGTGGTTAAACTCCTGTGTTCCCGACGGCGCCGTTGGCGTGGAGGGGTTAACAGCATTCAGGTTGGACAGAAGCTACGCTCTCAGTGGGAAATCCCGGGGTGGTGGTGTGTGCATTTACACTAATAACTGCTGGTGTAAAAATGCCACAGTGGTGTCAAATTATTGCTCCCCAGACATTGAGTTTTTGACAATAAAATGCAGACCCTTCTATCTGCCCAGGGAATTCACCATTATAACCATCACAGCCGTGTACATCCCTGTGCAAACACTAAGGAGGCCCTGAATGCTCTTTATTGTTCCATTAGTGACCTACAATCTACACATCCAGATGGTGTCTTCATTGTTGCTGGGGATTTTAACCAGGCCAACATGAAGACTGTTCTCCCACATTACTACCAGCATGTAAACTTTGCAACCAGGGGAATCAATACACTGGACCTAGCCTACACTAACATCAAGAAGGCATTCAAGGCAGTCTCCCGTCCCCACCTTGGCTCCTCAGACCATATCTCTGTGATGCAAATTCCTGCATACAGGCCCCTGCTGACCCGAGAAAAACCTACTGTGAAGCAGGTTAGGGTCTGGCCAGAGGGAGCTATGGCAACACTACAGGACTGTTTTGAATGCACGGACTGGGACATGTTCAAGAAGGCTGCAACTGTCAGCCAACTCATCAACCTGGAGGAGTACACTATGTCCGTGTCCGCTTACATGGAGAAGTGCATTGAGGATGTCTGTGTCACCAAGACCATCACTGTACGGGACAACCAGAAACCCTGGATGACCACAGAGGTACGTGGAATGCTGAGAGCACGTAATGCCGCGTTTAAATCCGGCGACGTGGTGGCACTCAGATCCGCAAGAGCCAACCTGAACCGAGTCGTCAGGCTGGCCAAGCGTGCCCATGGTCAGAAAATCCAGAGCTTCTTCCATGACCCCAAGAACACCAGGCGCATGTGGCAGGGAATCAAATCAATCACGGACTATAAGACTGCTTCACCACCCTGTGATGACAACATTGAGTTCCTCAATGAACTCAACAACTATTTTGGTCGGTTCGAAGCATTAAATAACACACCTGCAAGCAAAGGTATTCCTCATTGTGAGGAAAAGGCACTCAGTCTTGACATAGTGGATGTTTGGAGGACCCTAAAAGGAGTGAACGCATGAAAGGCGGCAGGCCCTGATAACATACCAGTGCAGGTGCTCAGGGAATGTGCTGATCAGCTGGCACATGTCCTTACGGACATATTTAACACCTCGCTGAACCAGGCTGTCGTCCCATTATGTTTCAAGACTGCCACCATCATACCTGTGCCAAAAAAATCCAACATACAATGTCTCAATGACTACCGCCCTGTAGCACTCACCCCCATAATGATGAAGTGCTTCGAGAGGCTGGTCAGGGACCACATCACCTCCAGACTCCCCTCCACACTCGACCCATACCAGTTTGCTTACAGGCCAAACCGCTCCACAGAGGACGCTATATCCTCCGTACTCCATCTGAGCCTGGAACATTTAGAGGGGAAAAACACCTATGTGCGAATGCTGTTCGTGGATTTCAGTTCAGCATTCAACACCATTATCCCACAGCACCTGATAAGCAAACTGGTTCCATTGGGCCTCGGCACCCCCATGTGTAACTGGCTACTGGACTTCCTCACTGACAGACCCCAGTCTGTGAGGGTTGGAAATAACACCTCCAACACCATCTCTCTGAGCACCGGCTCCCCTCAGGGCTGTGTCCTGAGTCCACTGCTGTTCACCCTAATGACTCAGGTTGTGCCAGGTTTAGTACAAACCACATCATGAAGTACGCAGATGACACAACAGTGGTGGGCCTCATCAGGGACGACAATGAGCTGGCTTACAGGGAGGAGGTGAAACAACTGGCGGACTGGTGCAATACGAACAACCTGATCCTGAATGTCGAGAAAACAAAGGAGATTATCGTCGACTTCAGGAAAACCCGGCACAGTCCCACACCACTTCACATCAATGACAGCGATGTGGAGGTGGTCAGCAGCACAAAGTTCCTGGGGGTGCAGATCACTAACAGTCTGACCTGGTCGAATAACATCTCATCAACTGTTAAGAGAGCGCAGCAGCGGTTGCACTTTCTGCGCCGGATGAGAAGAGCTCATCTCCCCCATCCCATCCTCACTACTTTCTACAGGGGCACCATAGAGAGTATTCTGACCAGCTGTATCTCTGTCTGGTTTGGGGACTGTAGAGCCTCCGACTGGAAGTCTGTGCAGAGAGTGGTGAGGACAGCGGAGAAAATCATCGGGACCTCTCTCCCCTCAATCGGGGATATTGCGACCAAACGCTGTGTGTCTAAGGCCAGCAGTATTATAAAAGACCCCACTCATCTCCATCACGGACTGTTCACTCTGCTGCCCTCGGGAAAAAGATATCGCAGCATAAGGAGCAGAACATCAAGGTTCTGCAACAGCTTCTTCCCACGAGCCACCAGACTCCTGAATGCCATGTAATGGGCTGCCACTATTGTCTATTTATCCTTTTCACCCATGCCTATCCTTCGGTTAATTTATTGTGTTGCACAGGGAGCCAAATGCAACGTAATTTCGTTTGGAACTGCATGTATCAATGTATTTCTAAATGACAATAAAGTTTGTTTGACTTTGTTTGACTTTGAACTTAGGTTAGGAGGGATATGGACCAAACGCTGGCAGGATCTTATAGCAACAGATAAAATTATTGGACAGGCTAGATGCAGGAAACATGTTCCCAATGTTGGGGGAGTCCAGAATTAGGATATACACAGAGTTTAAGAATAAGGTGCCGGCCATTTAGGACTGAGGAGAAATGAGGATGAGGAGAAACTTTTCCACCCAGAGAGTTGTGAATCTTTGGCCATTTAGAACTGAGATGAGGAGAAGCTTTTCTACCCAGAGAGTTGAGAATCTGGGATTCCCTGCTACAGAAGGAAGTGGAGGCTGATTCACCGGATGTTTTCAAGAGAGTGTTAGATTTAGCTCTCAAGGCTAACGGAATCAAGGGATATGGGGAGAAGGCAGGAATGGGGAACTGACTGTGGATGATCAGTCATGATCACATTGAATGGCAGTGCTGGCTCAAGGGACTGAATGGCCTACTCCTGGACCTATTGCCTATGCTTCCATGACCTTATGCGGCATTTTTTTCAATTTCTTCTCTTTTCCTCCAGCTGGGTCCATCTGCATTTATGACTTGAATGCGGCTGTTTGTGAATTGGACTGTTGCTGTGACCCGGACTGTTCATCTACTGATGTTGTTGTCTTCAAGGCCTGCCTGCCAGGCAGCGAACCGTAAGAATCCAGCACTTTGATAGAAGCACTAAGTATTATTCAGTGGGCGGAAAGACCACACGGTCTGAAGAAACCTTCAGCTTAGTTTTTGGTTGGATATGTGATGTGGAAACGGGTCCTTCCCCACCGAGCCCGCGCCGACCAGCGATCGCCCATGCACACACTAGTTTAGTTTAGAGATACAGCGCGGAAACAGGCCCTTCCCCATCGAAACTTCACCGAATAGTGAAAGACCCGGATAGAATGGATGTGGAGAGGATGTTTTCACTAGTGGGAGAGTTTAAGACCAGAGGTCACAGACTCAGAATTACAGGGCATTCCTTTAGGAAGGAGATGAGGTGGAATTTCTTTAGCCAGAGGGTGGTGAATCTGTGGGATTCATTGCCACAGATGGCAGTGGAGGCCAGAAGTCAGTGGATATATTTAAGGCAGAGATAGATAGATTGTTGATTAGAACCAGGGACTTGGGGTCAGGGGAGGAGGGGAGGCAGAGCCTCACCTGTCATACTCCCAATGAAAATAGCTGTTAAGAAACGTAAAGAAAAATAACCATAAAATAAATATAAAGATGATAAAATAAATATAAAGATCTGTGTTATAAATGTAATTTCTTTATGAATCTAATCATTTTTGATCAGCAAATGTTCGCAACTCCATAGAGTGGAGTTACAGGGAGGTGGTCACTCCCGGACCACGGGAGGCAGACAAGTGGGTCACTGTTAGGAAGGGCAAGGGGCAGAGGCAGAGACTGGAGAGTACCCTGGTGGCTGTACACCTGGAAAATAGGTACTCGTGTTTGAGTTCGATTGGAGCGGACAGCCTTCCTGGGGGCAGCAACAGCAGCCGGGTCTCTGGCACAGAGAACGGCCCTGATGCTCAGAAGGGTAGCAAAAAGAGGAGGGCAATTGTAATAGGGGACTCCATAGTTAGGGGGTCAGATTGGCGATTCTGTGGACGCAGTCGGGAGACCCAGATGGTAGTTTGCCTCCCTGGTGCCAGGGTCTCGGATGTGTCGGAACATGGAGAAAAGATTCTGAAAAGGGAGGGAGAGGAGCCTGATGTTGTGGTACACATAGGTACCAATGACATAGACAGAAAAAGAGAAGAGGTCCTGAAAGGAGAATTTAGGGAGTTGGGGGGAAAGTTAAGGGGAAGGACCAAAAGAGTAACAATTTCCGGATTACTGCCTGCGCCACGTGACAGTGAAAGTAGAAATGGAATGAGGTGGAGGATAAATGCGTGGCTGAGGGACTGGTGCAGTGGGCAGGGATTCAAGTTTCTTGATCACTGGGACCTCTTTTGGGGAAGGCATGATCTGTATAAAAAGGACGGGTTGCACTTGAACCCGAGGGGAACCAATATCCTGGCGGGGAGATTTGCAAAGGAGACTTTAAACTAGAAAGGCTGGGGGGAGGGACTCGGGTAGAGGGGGCTAGGGGACGGGGTGAGGGGCAAAAGGCAGAGAAGGGAAGCACTCGGACCCAAAATGTAGGCGAGAAAGAGGAAAAAGATAATAAACAGAGAATAAGGGATGGTGGGTTTCTAAAATGTGTATATTTTAATGCTAGGAGCATTGTAAGAAAGGTGGATGAACTTAGGGCCTGGATTGACACCTGGAAATATGATGTTGTGGCAATCAGTGAAACATGGTTGCGGGAGGGCTGTGATTGGAAACTAAATATTCCAGGATGTCGTTGCTTCAGGTGTGATAGAATTGGAGGGACCAGAGGTGGAGGGGTTGCATTGCTTGTCAGAGAAGATATTACAGCAGTGCTTTGGCAGGATAGATTAGAGGGCTCCTCTAGGGAGGCTATTTGGGTGGAACTGAGAAGTGGGAACGGTGTAGCAACACTTTTAGGGGTGTATTATAGACCGCCAAATGGGGGGCGAGAATTGGAAGAGCTAATATGTAAGGAGATAGCAGATATTAGTAGTAAGCACAAGGTAGTGATTGTGGGAGATTTCAATTTTCCAAAAATAGACTGGGAAACACATTCTGGAAATGGGCTGGATGGTTTGGAGTTTGTTAAATGTGTGCAGGATAGTTTTTTGCAGCAATACATAGAGGTATCGACCAGAGAAAGGGCAGTGCTGGACCTGTTAGGAAATGAGGCAGGTCAGGTAACGGAGGTATGCGTTGGTGAGCACTTCGGGACCAGTGATCTCAATACCATTAGTTTCAATATAATTGTGGAGAGAGTCAGAACTGGACCTAGTGTTGAGATTTTTGATTGGAGAAAGGCTAACTTTGAGGGAATGCGTAATGATTTAAAAAGAGTGAATTGGGACATTTTGTTTTATGGGAAGGATGTAGAAGAGAAATGGAGGACATTTAAAGGGGAAATTGTAAGAGTACAGAATCTTTATGTCCCTGTTGGGTTGAAAGGAAATAGTAAAAATCGGAAAGAGCCATGGTTTTCAAGGGAAATTGGACACTTGGTTCGAAAAAAGACAGATATCTACAATCATTATAGGAGGCATGGAGTAAATGAGGTGCTAGATGAGTATAAGGAATGTAAAAAGAATCATAAGAAAGACATATGAAAAGCTAAAAGAAGATATGAGGTTGCTTTGGCAAGAAAGGTGAAAGTAAATCCAAAGGGTTTCTACAGCTATATTAATAGCAAAAGGATAACAAGGGATAAAATTGGACCATTAGAGAGCCAGAATGGACAGCTATCTGCAGAGTCAAAGGAGATGGGGGAGATATTGAACAATTTATTTTCTTCGGTATTCACCAAGGAGAAGGATATTGAACTCTGTGAGGTAAGGAAAAAAGTAGAGTAGCTATGGAAACTATGAGATTCAAAGAGGAGGAAGTACTGACACTTTTGAAAAATATAAAAGTGGATAAGTCTCCAGCTCCAGACAGGATATTCCCTAAGACATTGAGGGAAGTTAGTATAGAAATAACAGGGGCTATGACAGAAATATTTCAGATGTCATTAGAAACGGGACTAGTGCCGGAGGATTGGCGTACTGCGCATTTTGTTCCATTGTTTAAAAAGGGTTCAAAGAATAAACCTAGCAATTATAGACCTGTTAGTTTGACGTCAGTGGTGGGCAAATTAATGGAAAAGATACTTAGAGATAATATATATAAGCATCTAGATAAACAGGGTCTGATCAAGAACAGTCAACATAGATTTGTGCCTGGAAGGTCATGTTTGACAAACCTTCTTGAATTTTTTCAAGAGGTTACTAGGGAAATTGATGAGGGTAAAGCAGTGGATGTTGTCTATATGGATTTCAGTAAGGCCTTTGACAAGGTTCCCCATGGAAGGTTGGTTAAGAAGGTTCAATCTTTGGGTGTTAATGACGGAGTAGCAAGATGGATTCAACATTGGCTGAATGGGAGATGCTAGAGAGTAATGGTGGATGGCTGTTTGTCAGGTTGGAAGCCGGTGACCAGTGGGGTGCCTCAGGGATCTGTGTTGGGTCCACTGTTGTTTGTCATGTACATCAATGATCTAGATGATGGAGTGGAAAATTGGATAAATAAGTATGCAGATGATACTAAGATAGGGGGTGCTGTGGATAATGAAGTAGATTTTCAAAGTCAGAGATTTGGGCCATTTGGAAGAGTGGGCTGAAAGATGGCAGATGGAGTTTAATGCTGATAAGTGTGGGGTGCTACATCTTGGCAGGACAAATCAAAATAGGACGTACATGGTAAATGGTAGGGAATTGAGGAATGCTGTGGAACAGAGGGATCTAGGAATAACTGTGCGTAGTTCCCTGAAGGTGGAATCGCTTGTAGATAGGGTGGTAAAGAAAGCTTTTGGTGTGCTTGCCTTTATAAATCAGAGCATTGAATATAGGAGTAGGGAAGTAATGTTAAAATTGTACAAGGCATTGGTAAGACCAATTCTGGAGTATGGTGTACAATTTTGGTTGCCTAATTATAGGAAGGATGTCAACAAAATAGAGCGAGTACAGAGGAGAGTTACTAGAATGTTGCCTGGGTTCCAGCAACTAAGTTACAGAGAAAGGTTCAACAAGTTAGGTCTTTATTCTTTGGAGCTCAGAAGGTTAAGGGGGAACTTGATTGAGGTCTTTAAAATGATGAAAGGGATAGACAGAGTTGACGTGGATAAGCTTTTCCCATTGAGGGTAGGAAAGATTCAAACAAGAGGGCATGACATGAGAATTAAGGGACAGAAGTTTAGGGGTAACAGGAGGGGGAACTTCTTTACTCAGAGAGTGGTGGCTGTGTGGAATGATCTTCCTGCAGAAGTGGTGGAGGCAGGATCGATTTTAACATTTAAAAGTAAAGTGGATAGGTATATGGACGGGAAGGGAATGGAGGGGTATGGTCTGAGTGCAGGTAGATGGGACTAGGGGAAAATAAATGGTTGGCACGGACTGGAAGGGCCGAGAAGACCTGAGAAGGCCTGTTTCCGTGCTGTAATTGTTGTATGGTTATATGTGGATCAGGCAGCATCTGTGGAGAACATGGACACAGAGTGCTGGAGTAACTCAGTGGGTCAGACAGCATCTGTGGAGAACATGGACACAGAGTGCTGGAGTAACACAGCGGGTCAGGCAGAATCTCTGGGAAACAAGGATAGGTGACATTCTAGGTTGGGGCCCTTGTTCAGAAGAAGGGTCCTAACCTGAAAGCCAACTATGCATATTCTCCAGAGATGCTGCCTGGCCTGCTAATTTACTGCAACATTTTGTGTCTATCTTTGGTGTAAACCAGCATTTGCAGTACCTTTTAATTACGTATTGGGAAGGCTTGGATTGTTATCTCTGGAACGTTGGGGTTGAGGGGAGACTTGATCAAAGTAGATAACATTATGAGGGGCATTGTCAGGGTAGACGGTGGGAACCTTATTTCCAGAGTGGAAATGTCCAATACTAGAGGGCATCGCTGTAAGATGAGAGGGGGAAAGTTTAATGGAGATGTGTGGGGCATTTTGTTTTGTACCCAGACAGTCTTGGCGGCCTGGGACTTTTAGATAGGTGCATGGATATAGAGGGAATGGAGCAATATGGATCATGTACACACAGAGGAGATGAGTTTAACCTGGCATCATGTTCAGCATGGACCTTGTGGGCCGAAGGGCCTGTCCTGTGCTGTACTTTACTCTGTTCTCTGCATTGGCAGCAGATTAACGGGTTGACATTATTGCAACAACACATACTCAAAGATATACTAATTATTAATACAATACATTAATAATTAGTGATCATAATAGTGCAAAATCCAAAGTCCATAGTCCATTATGGATGGGGACGGGTATTTGGAGGGGTTTGGGGTGCCAGTGGTCGAGGGCGGGGCATGTCCCCGGAGGATGCCCCGCCGGGAACAAAGGGGGACCCGGCATAGGGGGGGAGGGCCGTGAGGGGTGGGGGAAAAACAAGGAGGACCCGGGGTGCGATACTTTGTCGGTGCCCTTTATATAGTCACTCTTTGCATACCTTGGGTGTGCAAATCAAAGAGTCTGACTGTGATGGTTTGGGGGTAGATGCCAGGGTGTGGGGGGGGGGGGAGGGGGGTTTAATTACGATACGATATAACTTTATTTATCCCAGGAGGGAAATTGATCTGCCAACGGGGGGGGGGGGGGGGGGGGGGGTCAGTCAGTCTCAGCCTACCGCATATCAGAAGGGGGAGGAGTTGTAAAGTTTGATGGCCATTTGAAGTTTGATTATTTGTGACTACCTACTGAGGCAGGGAAGCTCACCATACTTTTCTCACTGGAGCCTATGTGGTGTTTGGCCATGTATGCATTGGTCAGTGATCGCATCCCCACACTCCTCAGTTCCACCTCCTTTCTTCCTCCGGCTTCACAATTCACAACTCCTTCAGTCCTTTCACCACTCATCTTCTGCCTTTTTGTCTCTGTCCTTTGTCCATCCATCTACCTACCAACAGCCACCCCTCCCCCCCCTCACCTGTATCCACCTATTACCTGCCAGGCTTTGTCCTGTCCCTCATCTCTTCCAGCTTTCTTCCCCACACTCTACCCCACCACCCCCATCAGGCTGAAGAAAGGTCCCGGCCCCAAACTTCACATCTCCATGTTCTCCAGAGATGCTGTCTGACCCGCTGAGTTCCTCCAGCACTCTGTGTCCATGTTCTCCACAGATGCTGCCTGACCCGCTGAGTTACTCCAGCACTCTGTGTCCATGTTCTCCACAGATGCTGCCTGACCCGCTGAGTTACTCCAGCACTCTGTGTCCATGTTCTCCACAGATGCTGCCTGACCCTCTGAGTTACTCCAGCACTCTGTGTCCATGTTCTCCACAGATGCTGCCTGACCCGCTGAGTTACTCCAGCACTCTGTGTTGTTCCTTGTATCTACACTGATCAATGGGCATTGATAGTAAGATTAAATGAGAACTTACCAGTTCGAAGGTTGAACTTTATTTTATGAGGAGTTGCGATGAGGGATTTCGTGAAGAACCCGCCAGCACAATGCGCGACATACTTCAAAGTAGCGGTGTGGAATCACAGGACCAACAACAGAGAAATGACTTGTTATAGTAAGATTGAAGAGACTCTAATTACCAGTTGATTTATGATCGAGGGTTGGGAGCGGAGGGCACGAAATCCCTCATCGCAACTCCTCATAAAATAAAGATCAACCTTCGAACTGGTAAGTTCTCGTTTAATCTTACTATTTCATTTCGGAGTCACGTGAGTGACTTCGTGAAGACTTCAAAGCTCTGTGATTCCATGCCCTGGACCACGTCCATGCTGTCACACACCACTAATAAGGATGGATAGGAGTAAACAACTTTCCAGACTGCTTGTACTGAAAAATAAGAACAATATTTATTAAGAACAAAGAAAAAAACCCTCACTCGGGGACATCTCCACGTTCTTGACCTGCATTCAGCGCGGCCTTCGCGAACTGTAGAGGAGCGGCAACAGGTTTATTGTAGAACCGCTGGAATGTGGCTTCGTTCGCCCATCCTGCTGTGGCAAGAATATGGTCCATGGGCACCTCCATGACCCTTGCCGCCGACGTTGATGAAGCCCTGGTGGAATGGGATTTGAAGATATTAGTGTCAATACCTGACTCACCCAAAACGATCCTGAGCCACCTGGATATCGTCTGGACCATCACTCTATGGTGAGGTTTCTTGTGGGTGATGAGCAAGTATTTCTCCATTCCCCTCAGCTTACTCGTCACTTTCCTCAGAAGTGGAGGCAAAGGGTAGGAGTAAACGGGTCCTTTTCAGAATGGCAGGCAGTGACTAGTGGGGTGCCGCAAGGCTCAGTGCTGGGACCCCAGCTATTTACAATATATATTAATAATTTGGACGAGGGAATTCAATGCAACATCTCCAAATTTGCAGATGATACCAAGCTGGGGGGTATAGTTAGGTGTGAGGAGGATGCTTGGAGCCTGCAGGGTGATTTGGATAGGCTGAGTGAATGGGCAGATGCATGACAGATGCAGTACAATGTGGATAAATGTGAGGTTATCCACTTTGGTGGCAAAAACATGAGGGTAGACTATTATCTGAATGGTGGCAGATTAGGTAAGGGGGAGATGCAACGAGACCTGGGTGTCATGGTACACCAGTCATTGAAAGTAAGCATGCAGGTGCAGCAGGCAGTGAAGAAAGCAAATGGTATGTTAGCATTCATAGCGAAAGGATTTGAGTATAGGAGCAGGGAGGTTCTACTGCAGTTGTACAGGGTTTTGGTGAGGCCACACCTGGAGTACTGCGTACAGTTTTGGTCTCCAAATCTGAGGAAAGACATCCTTGCCATAGAGGGGGTACAGAGAAGATTCACCAGACTGATTCCTGGGATGTCAGGACTTTCATATGAGGAAAGATTGGATAGACTCGGTTTGTACTCGATGGAATTTAGAAGATTGAGGGGGGATCTTATAGAAACCTACAAAATTCTTAAGGGGTTGGACAAGCTAGATGCTGGAAGATTGTTCCCGATGTTGGGGGAGTCCAGAACAAGGGGTCACAGTCTAAGGATAAGGGGGAATTCCTTTAGGACCGAAATGAGGAAAACATTCTTTACACAGAGAGTGGTGAGCCTCTGGAATTCTCTGCCACAGAAGGTAGTTGAGGCCAGTTCATTGGCTATATTTAAGAGGGCGTTAGATGTGGCACTTGTGGCTAAAGGGATCAGGGGGTATGGAGAGAAGGCAGGTACGGGATACTGAGTTGGATGATCAGCCATGATCACATTGAATGGCGGTGCAGGCTCGAAGGGCCGAATGGCCTACTCCTGCACCTATTTTCTATGTTTCTATGTTTCACATAGGGACGGATATGGGCGGCTAAACATAGCCTTGCATCAGCGGGGTATGCCGGGAACTTCAGCTGCAGCCCTGTGAACCCAGGTCTATGCTGCTTTAGTAATTCATCTATGAAGAAGATTACTTCCCCAGGGGTAGAGATCATCCTGTCGATCCTGACCTTGTGGAGTGTCTGTTCGCTCTGCGCTGAAGTCAGTGCCAGTAACATCACCAGCTTCAGGGTGAGTTTGTCCAGCTCAAGCCCCTCCATGGGCGACCACATCCTGAGCAGGGTTAATACCTTCCCAATATCCCAGGTGATGTTATAACGCGGTCTGGGCGGATTGGAATTGAATATTCCCTGCATGAGTCTGGACACCAGCCTGTTGGATCCTACCTCGATATTGAGGTAGAATGACAGCGCACTCCTGACGCTGTTGATGGCACTGCAGCTGAGGTGTTCGTCATGGTGCAACCCCGCCAGGAATTCCAATACGTCGGTGATGGTTATGGAGTCGTATGCAATGTGGGAGCGGCCGCAGTAGGTTTCCCATTTCCGGATGTGTGTGAGATATTGCCGCCTGGTGGACTCCCGGCATGACGCTCCGATGGTATCCATGGTTCTAGATGATAGTACCGCATACCGCAGTAATGGCCTGTTCAGAACCTGCAAGCCAATAAGTTGAGATGACTGTGGCAGGGATGTGGTTCCCCTGACACAGGGTTTGTTACCAATTGTGGGCAACCCTCTAAGAGGACCCAAGGTTTACTGATCATATCAAGGACCACCGGATACCATGGCTGCGTAGGCCAGTCGGGTATGATAAGAATGCCCTTAGCAGCATCTGTCTGGATTTTCCGCAATACCCGACTGATGAGGCAAAATGGAGGAAATGCATAGAAAAACCATTTCCCCCAGTCCAGCGAGAACGCATCCATCGCCATTGCCCCAGGATCTGGTTCCCACGAAACGTATGTTGGTACCTGATGGTTCAACCGTGGCGCAAAGAGGTCGATATCCGGTTTACCAAATTTGGCTGTAATTTTAGCGAAGATTTGGAGATTCAACATCCACTCGATGTTGTCATTAAATTTGCGTGACCTGGTGTCCGCCACTGTATTGAGCTCACCTGGTAAATAGGTAGCTGAAATCCAAATATTCCGTTGAATACACCAGAGCCAAATTGTATTTGCCAATTCATCACATGAAATTGACCTGGTACCGCCCATATGGTTTAAATATGCCATCGCAGTGGTATTATCTATTTGGAGACGGACATGAGCGTCAGTAAGGTTAGAACAATAAGCTCGAAGTCCGTGAAATGCTCCTAGCATCTCCAAATAGTTTATCCCTTGTGACAACAACAGGGTAGATTCAAGGGTGTCCCATCTGCCCCCACAACTAGAGTAGTTGTCCGTAGCTCCCCAGCCATGGGAGCTTGCGTCTGTTTGTAAGTATACCATCGGATTGGGAAAAATGATGGGTTTAAATGAGTCTCAAATATTGTCAACCCACCATTGTAACTCAATCTTTGCCTTTAGAGGCAGCTGCATTGGTCTATCGAAATGTCCAGCGTTCAGTTTTAACGCTGAGATCTTGGCTCTCTGCAAATTTTGATAATGCAAAGGTCCGTATTGGACAGCTGGAAAAAGTGCTACGATCTTGCCAATCACCTTAGCAGTTTGTCTAATTGATGGTATACTGGCCCAGACTAGATCCTAACGTACTTGGGTGACATCCCCAACTTTGTTAGTTGGTATGGTGGCCCTCATGCGATTGAAATCCACCGTGAACCCCAGATAATCCATGACCTGTGAAGGGCAGAACTTTGATTTATCTGGATGGATAATGAACCCCATTTTCTGAAAAATTTCCACGGTGGCTGAAACTGCCAGTTCCGCTGATTCCAGGGTGTTCCCAATGATTAGGATATCATCCAGATAGGCCATCACTATATGATTCTGTCTCCTTAGCGTAGCCAGTATTGGTTTGAGCAATTTAGTAAATAATTTAGGGGCTGTGGTAAGCCCATTTGGCAAAGCCCTGTATTGCCAGAGCTGATCCATCCAGGTAAATTTCAAGAACTTCCTATGGTGTTTCTGAATGGATACTGAATAGTATGCATCTTTTAAATCAATGCATGCCATAAAGCAGCCCTGAGAAATCAATAACTTGGCTGTATCGAATGTGTCCATTTTGAAATGGGTATATTTTACAAAGGTATTCAAATGGGTCAGATCAATAATAACCCGACATCCTCCATCCTTCTTGGTTCTTGTGAATATGTTGGATACAAATTCAATTGGTTCGTGTATAGTTCTTTCTATCACGCCTTTTCCTTGTAGCCTTAAGATTTCAGCATAGCCTGCTGCCGCTTCGTTGTTGGACAGCGTAAATTTCCGATCTGGCATATGCTGGGATGGAGGGATTTTACCATTGACGAATTCAATCTCATAGCCCTGAATACTTTGTAAAATAAATTCATCCCCATGCTTCCGTAAAGAACCGTAGTCTCCCACCAACATGTGAAGTTAAGCATGCAGGTGCATGAAATCCAGACCGCCTTACCTCCATGGTTACCGGCGGTCCCTGATATGTTTGGCGGAATGTTGAGGTGCTGGGTTGGGCTGATGATGCGGCATCCGCATTTTCCATGGTGGCCGCTGGGGGCCAAGCCCTAAAAAAGGCCTAGGTTGTTGAGGCTGCTGAAATTGAGGCGAAGCTGGAGCGTAGGTCCTTGCTGGTCTAACGGCAGGGCCTCGTGGCCTGAAAAATGGCACTTTCCTGGCCGGCTGCCTGGTCGAGATGTGTGACCGCATGAGTCCCACCGTTTTAGCGTGGTCATCCAGCTCCTTGACCCTCTTCGGGAGGTCTTCCCCGAACAACTGTCTGGGTGGCGGTGTAGGAGGTGCTTTGCACAACCCCGCAAATTTTGGGTTCAGCGTGGGTTTGATGACACTCTTCCTGAAGGCATTTATCTCATACTGTGTGGTGCACAGTAGAGCCAGAGCATCCTCCTGTTCGATGCTCAGATCCTCCCCGTCCACTGACCGTGCAAACGCGGTAATCCCAGCAATGAGCAGCTTCACAATCCGCTGGAGCTTCATATCCTGGGTCCTGATCCCTGGGCTAACGTTGCCCCAGATCAGCGTATTGACGATGGGCACGTTGAGGGAGTTGCAGTTAGCTGGGGCTTTGTGCCTATTTATGGCCTCCGACAGGACCTCCTCCTGGAGCTGATGGTTTGTCAGGAAGTCCACGGTGGCAGCCAGTTTGGGGTTGAGAGGTAGTCCTGACGTCTCCGACAATGCAAATTGTTGCGACATCCAGGAGCTCCTCCTGAGGGGCCTCCGATGTAGCTGGTGCATGGCCCAAAACGTCCTCATCCTCCGGCTGTCTCAGGCTTCCTGCCGACGATGGTGATATCTCCCTGTGCCCTCTGGAGCTAGATGTTTCCTGCCTCTGATTTTGTTGCAGGAGAAGCTCCAGCATCCGCTCCATCCTGTTAATACACCCTTCGCCCTTAGAACCTGGGTGGTCGGAGTCCTTATGTTCTGCGGAACTGCTGAGGCTCCGGTCATCGGCCCGTACCTCGTCAAGGTAATCTCGGTGCCGGAAGCTGTCGCTTCCAGCCGCCGCAGCGAAGCTGAGCGATTCCCGCGCGGACCCACTCAAACGCCTCCTTTTGGCGGAGCTTGATCCCGCTGCCTCGGAGGGCAAACGCAGTGATAAGTCGGCACTCGACACCTCGGCGTGGTGACCTGACATCCGCGCGGGCTTGCCGACTGCCCTAATCCTGGGCCTAGCTGGCGTACGGTCCCGTCTTCCCATCCACGGGGGACTCGGTGACCGTGGCGGGACTCCACCCGAATGACTCTTCCTAGTCTTGGTGGCTGGTGAGTCGACACTGGTCCTTACAGGTCTCCCAGTGGACTTGAGTCCCGCCAATTCACCAGTCCGCAATCTAGCAGCAGGTGATACCTTTGCCCGTGAAGGGCTAGGTTTACGGGCTCCATCCCTCCCTCTCCTCCGAGGGCTCAGGGAGAAGGGCCGTGCGGCAGCACGTGAACCTTGTTTACCCTGGTCGACCAACGAGCCCGTTGGCGACAGTGATACGGAGTCAGGGTCAACCTGCTCCGGTGGCACACCGAAATCCTGCTCCACGGAATCCTCGCTGGAGCTCCGGTGTATCGGCGGGTCGGGTCCTGTAGCGACAGGGCTCCCCGACTTCCTCGCCCTTTTCCCGGCATGACTCGCAGGTGTAGCCGTTGATGAGGGCTCCGGGATGGGTGGCCGGCGACTCCGTGCGGACGTCCTATGGCCCTTGTTCTTCCAGTCCATGTTCCTGTTGAGAGAAAACACTCACAACGGAAACCAACCAACTCAAGGTTAGTTTCACTTACCTGAGCGGCTCCTTATGAAGGGCTGGTGGTGAGCCACGCTCCACCTCCAGCCGTCGACTGCAATGCATTGCGACGATATGTCGCGCATGCGTGCTGGCGGGTTCTTCATGAAGTCACTCACATGACTCCGAAATGAAATCAGTGTTGGTGTTGTATTTTTAAGCTTTGCGTTGGGAGATGGTTCAGGGACAACATGTTCCTTTCCCACCCCCTCTCTCGGGTTTGCCATCAATCAACGCCACTCAGCTGATGTTAAAAGCCACAGGCCATGGAGCATGTTGTGGAAAGGCGTAGGTAACGTTGGCTCGGTGGTCAGCTGGCCCAGGTTGGGGATGAATGATGAGTTCTCGTGAAACCACCACCCTCCCATCAGGAACTGTTCCTTCCACAGTGAAGGAACGCTGTCCCACGAGTGAGACTGCCCACCCCACCACCGGCCAAGCACAACACCCCCACTACACACGGGCGAGTGGGCACGAGGACCTCCACTTCTCCCTCTGCCCCAACCCCTCTGCCGTCTACCATCACTGTACGGCCTGAACACTGAATCCAAGAAACTCATCCTAGTTTGTCAATCCTTCCATCGCCTCAACTCCGATTTGTGACCCTTCCCATCTCCATAACCCCTCCACCCACACCACCACACACCCCCACGCCCCCAACCCCCACACCCCCACACCCCATCCCCCCACACCCCCACACCCCATCCCCCCACCCTCACACCCCATCCCCCCACCCCATCCCCCCCACACCCCACCCCCCCCACTCACACCCCATCCTCCCACCCCCCCCACCCCATCCCCCCCACCCTCACACCCCATCCCCCCCACCCTCACACCCCATCCCCCACACCCTCACACCCCATCCCCCCACCCTCACACCCCAAACACCACACACCCCCACGCCCCCAACCCCCACACCCCCACACCCCATCACCCCACACCCCCACACCCCATCCCCCCACCCTCACACCCCATCCCCCCATCCCCCCACCCCATCCCCCCCACCCTCACACCCCATCCTCCCATCCACCCCACCCCACCCCCCCACCCTCACACCCCATCCCCCACACCCTCACACCCCATCCCCCCACCCTCACACCCCACCACCCAAACCCCATCCCCCACACACCCCATCCCCCCCACCCCCACACCCCACCCCCCCACCCTCACACCCCATCCCCCCACCCTCACACCCCATCCCCCCACCCTCACACCCCATCCCCCCACCCTCACACCCCATCCCCCCACCCTCACACCCCACACCCCACCCCAAAACCCCACCCCCCACCCCCCACCCCCACACCCCATCCCCCCATCTCTGTAACCACTCCCCACACCCCCACACCCCATCCCCCCCACCCCCACACCCCACCCTCACACCCCACCCTCACACCCCACCCTCACACCTCATCCCCCCACCCCCACACCCCATCTCTGTAACCCCTCCCCCACACCCCATCCCCCCACCCCCATCACTCCATCCCCCCACCCCCACCCCCCACCCCCACACCCCATCCCCCCACCCCATCCCCCCACACCCCACCCCCACACCCCATCCCCCCACCCTCACACCCCATCCCCCCACCCCCACACCCCATCCCCCCACCCTCACACCCCACCCCCACACCCCATCCCCCCACCCCCACACCCCATCTCTGTAACCCCTCCCCCACCCCCACCCCCCACCCCCCCAACCCCCACACCCCATCTCTGTAACCCCTCCCCCACGCCCACACCCCATCCCCCCCACCCCCACACCCCATTTCTGTAACCCCTCCCCCACCCCCACACCCCATCCCCCCCACCCCCACACCCCATCTCTGTAACCCCTCCCCCACACCCCATCCCCCCCACCCCCACACCCCACCCCCCCCCACCCCAACACCCCATCCCCCCACCCCCACACCCCATCCCCCCACCCCCACACCCCATCCCCCCCACCCCACACCTCATCCCCCCCACCCCCACACCCCATCCCCCCACACTCACACCCCATCCCCCCACCCCCACACCCCATCCCCCCACCCCCACACCCCATCTCTGTAACCCCTCCCCCTCCCACCCACACCCCTTCAACCCTGAGTTATCTCATCGGATGTTGAGGTTAGCTCCCCTGGGTGTGTGTCCTCTGGGTCAGAGGAGATCCCCTCGTTTCAGAGGCCCACTGAGGGTGTTGTGATGCCAGATGATGGGGTTGGCTCCCCTGGTAGTGTGCCCCCTGAGACGGGGGGTGAGCAGAGTCAGCCCGAGGGGGGAGGTTCGGGGGGCATTATTGTTTCAGTCTGTGCTCCATATCAGTGCCAGTGGAGGTGCTGGGGGGTGTGCTGCCTCGCCGGCTGAGTTGGCTGGGGAGAGTCTAAAAGCAAGTGGAGATTCTCTGGGTGTTGCCTGTGGAGGGGGTGCTCTAGGTGCCGTGGAGGTCGGGCCTATTTTGGGTGGCGATACTCTTTCAGATTCCGGGGGTGCCAGTGTTCCACGGGCCCTGGGGGTGCCTCTTGTTTTTTCTTCCCCAGGCCCAGACGTGGAGGGTGATGGGAGAGTGCAGGAGCCCAGCCATTCAGTGGGCTGTTTGTTGTGGTCAGAGGTTTCGGGACCCTTCCCCGGCATTGATCCTGGGGGTGGTGTCGTGCCGGAGGAGGGGAAGAGTGACAAGGACAGTTTGTATAGCGAACTTTGAGAGAGTTCTGGTCTTTCTATTTCTGACAATGACCCTGGGTGCTGTGCTGATAAGCTTGTTGTGTCTCAGGCAAGTGTTATCTGTGAGGTGCGAGAGTTCCTAAAAACAAACTACCATCAGAACAAAAAAGAAGGCTGTTAAAAAACAGTGGGCGGATTCACCAGTTTTGATTAAGACTCTCGAGGCTATCCTTGGCAACAAAGATAGTGATCTTCCTGACTCTGAGAAGAGCCAGTTTGGGGACTTTTTGCAGTTCCTCAGAGAGAGAGTTTTTGAGTCTACGCGGAGTGTGAGGGTCTCAATCTAGTGTGCCTGCTACATTAAATTTAAACGGGAGTAGAGCGAGTTTTCGCAGATTTCAGATATTATCAGTCCTTAGAGAGGAGAAATTTGTGGTGTGTTTCCTGCAAGGGCCGCATACCGTGGTTAGTGACGAACCCACCTGGCGATTGGAGTGGGAAGGGGTGGGGTCTACACGAGCCATCTCAGCTCGAATTCAAGTGGGGTGGCCTTTCTGTTGGCCCCGAATTTTCTGCCAAATGTTTTAAAAGTGCAAGAAGTTGTGCCAGGACATTTGCTCCATGTGGCCGTGAGCCTGGATGGCATGCCGTTGCATTTCATTAACGTGTATGCCCCTAGCTCCGGCACGATGCAGGCCGACCTACTTCAGGAGGTGACTTGCTCTGTTAAGGACTATTGATAGGGGAGAGTCTTCCTTGTCTTCCTTGGTGGGGACTAATTGCACACTTGAGGCATGAGACCATTCTGGTACTCTGTGTGCCCCTGCTGTGGCAAAGAAGCTGAGAGGGTTGGTTGACTCCTTAGAGTTGGTTGATGCGTGGCGGAACCTCCACCCTGATTCCACTGCTTTTTCGCGGAGGTCTGAGGGTGGTGGTTCCCGCATTGATCGAATATATATTTCCCGAGCGTTTGTTTCCCGTTTCTCAGCGGCCTCAATGCGGCTGGTGCCGTGCTCAGACCACTGTCTGGTGCATGTGGATTTCAATCCAGCGCACGCTCGGGCTGGGTCCGCGTACTGGCACTTTAACACCAGGCTGCTGGAGGATCGGTGTTTCCGGGAGTCAGTCAGTCGTTTTGGGTGAAGTGGAGAGAGAGGCAGAGGTGCTTCTCTTCCCTTAGGCAGTGGTGGGATGTGGGGAAAGCTCATATTCGTTTCTTTTGTAAGGAATATACGTGGGGGTCGACCGGAAGGCGGGACTCAGCGGTCGAGAGGCTTGAGAGGGAGATACTGGACGCAGAGTTTCGCCTGGGTCGGTTTGGTGAAGGCTCCTGCGAATGGGAAGAGTTTCAGAAGAATAAGGAAGCCTTGAGGAAACGGCTGCTTGAGCGGTCCAGAGGAGCTTACGTGAGGTTGTGGGTCCAGATGCTGCATGATCTGGATTGAGACTCCTCTTTCTTTTTCTCTCTGGAGAAAGGACGGGGAGCTCGCAAACAGCTCGCAGAGCTTCTCACAGACGATGGCTCCTCTGTCACAGATCCGGAGAGGATCAACGCTTTAGTCCGGTCCTTTTATGTGTCCCTGTTCTCTGCAGATGGAATCAGCGGGGAGGCACAACAAGATCTGTGGGAGGGTTCTACCGACTGTAGATAGGGAGGTGGCCGATCTTCTTGATGGCCCCTTATCTTTGGAAGAGTTGGCTCGTGCCCTGCATCAGCTCAGGAGGGGTAAGTCCCCCGGGCTGGATGTGTTGACGGTAGAGTTTGTTAGAGCTTTCTGGGATATCCTCGGGGGTGACTACATGTTGGTTCCATGGGAGAGCCTGGCGACAGGGGAGATGCCCCTCTCGTGGCGTAGGGTAGTTGTCGTCTTGCTGCCCAAGAAAGGTGAACTCCACATGTTGAAGAACTGGCACCTGGTCTATCTCCTAAGTACAGATCTCTTAAGTATAGAATATAAAGTTTTTGCACAGGCAATGGCAAATTGCCTGGGCTCCGTGCTGCATCAACTGATTCATCCTGACCAGTCCTATACAGTTCCTGGCCGGTCCCATCCACCTGGTTAGGGACCTGATTCATCTAGCCTTGATCAGGAGAAGGCTTTTGATAGGGTAGAGCATGAATACCTCTTCGGGACGTTTGGTATTTGGGTTTGGATTTGGACCGCATTTCGTGGCCCGGGTTCGGCTTTTGTAAGCTGCTGTGGAGTGCCTTGTGAAGGTTAATGGTGCGTTGTTGTCTCCTTTTCATTTTTGGAGGGGGGTCCGTCAGGGGTGCCCCATGTCGGGCCAGTTGTACTCAGTCTGTGTGGAGCCGTTCCTGTGTCTTCTTAGGAGGAGGTTGAAAGGCCTGGCCCTACCTGGCCCGGGGGTGGAGGTGGGTCTTTCGGCGTGTGCCAATGATGTACTCCTTATGTTCACTGATTCTGGTGACATGCGGGGGATGCGTGACTGCCAGGAGATTTTCTCGGCTGCCTCTTCTGCTAGGATTAACTGGAGTAAGTGCTCGGGATTTTTAGTGGGTCAGTGGCAGGTAGACTCCCTGCCAGAGGCGATGGTAATGTTTGCGTGGAGTACCACGCACATCCTCTATCTGGGGGTGTACCTGAGTCCCACTGGCCGGGAAACTATCAGGAGTTGGAGACGAAAGTGGTCGCCCGGCTGGGGCGCTGGTCAGGCTTGCTTGCAGTTCTTTCCTTTTGTGGGAGGGTGTTTGTCATAAACCAGCTGGTAGTCTCTATGTTTGGTACCGGCTGGCTACTCTTGTCCCGCCCTCTATATTTGTAACTGCTTTACAGAAGAAGCTGGTAGATTTATTTTGGGGAAACAGGAAGCACTAGGTTTCCGCGGCAGTCCTGAGTTTCCCGTTAGAGGAGGGCGGCCAGTCCTTGGTATGCCTGCGTACCCAGGTGGCGGCTCTCCGTCTGCGGAGATACATGTACGTAGAGAACCCCCCCTGATGGCACACTCTTGCGACGTTTATTTTCCGTTGGGGTCGTTGCCTAAGGGGGGTCCTGGTGTTCGGACACAAGGCGGGGAGTGGAGAGGGCCGAGTGGGGGGGAGGGACTTACCTGTCGGTTTGCTCCTGGGCCTGGCCAAGATGGGCCTACGCGGGTCCAGGCAGCGGGCGGTCGATGGTCAGGCTAGAGTCAGCTGCCTGCCCCTCTTCCGGGCTTACGTCCGTGCACGTGTGTCCCTGGAGTGAGAACACGCGGTGTCCACGGGGACTCTGGAGGCTTTCCGTGGGCGCTGGTCACCGCGTGGGGTTGAGAGTATTGTAAACAATGAATGTACTGTTGTACAATAATCTTTTTTTGATATTGTGTAATTTTGATTATGTTTTGATGTGTTGTATCATATGATTGTGTCGAATAAAGTTTTGAAAAGGAAAAAAAAGAGAGTACATCTTCATTCCTGTTCTAATCAAAAGTCAAAGTCAAACAAGTCAAACAAACTTTAATTGTCATTGAGAAATACATTGATATATACAGTTCGAAACGAAATTACGTTGCATTTGGCTCCCTGTGCAACACAATAAATTAACCGAAGGATAGGCATGGATGAAAAGGATAAATAGACAATGGTGGCAGCCCATTACATGGCATTCAGGAGTCTGATGGCTCGTGGGAAGAAGCTGTTGCAGAACCTTGATGTTCTGCTCCTTATGCTGCGATATCTTTTTCCCGAGGGCAGCAGAGTGAACAGTCCGTGATGGAGATGTGTGGGGTCTTTTATAATACTGCTGGCCTTAGACACGCAGCGTTTGGTCGCAATATCCCCGATTGAGGGGATAGAGGTCCCCTCATCAAGAGTTCGACTGAGTATGCTGCTTGAATCGTAAGACTAGTGTTTTGAGAATTTGAAAGTTTGTACCTTAAGAGGTAGTTGCTGGACTTAGACTTGGCCTTAGCTCCTCCCACACTGTTGAGTGCATTGGTCAGCAAGCCATCGCCATTCTGTTCGGTCATGTGCAACGTCTTCCACCCTCGATAGGTTAGCGTCTCGGGCTTCCAAATCCTTCTGGAATTTTCACCTCAATGTGAGTTTTCCTCTGCCTGTTTTCCTTCTTCCGTCAGCTTGCCATAATCATTGCTATCTTAGTGGCACGTTCTGGTGACATTCTGAGTACGTGTCTGACAAATTTCATCCTGCGACCGTCTATGTCCTGGTGAGAGACTTTGTTGCAGTACCCAAGTAGACAAATGCATTCCCGGGTGTCGTTCCTTTGAGAACCACCAACTTACAAGAGATACAGCTGTATCAATTGCTGAAATTAAGTATGGGAAATCAGTGATGGCATTGCCAGCATAACTATTGACTGGGAATTAATTCATTAAAATGTTAAAATTATTTAAAAATATGTATATATTTGTCTTTTTAAGTGCAGTGGAAAGGAATAAATGAATAAACCAAACGCATGTAGAAAAATGAAAATCATTAAATTGGTGGGTAGATAGATGCAGAGAGATGCACAAATTGTTTTAACATCAATTTGAATAATATTCATATCAAGTTATAACCGGAAGTTTTCAGTTAATTTAAATACCATCTGACTAGAGAAGTTCTTTCACCTCCTCTTTCTAAAAGAGCGCCCTTTCATTCTGAGGCTATGACCTCTGGTCCAAGAATCTCCCGCCAGTGGAAACATCCTATAGCCTGGGACTGGATGTTAAGTAACCATATAATAACCATATAACAATTACAGCACGGAAACAGGCCTTCTTGGCCCTTCCAGTCAGTGCCGACCATTTATTTTTCCCTAGTCCCATCTACCTGCACTTAGACCATACCCCTCCAATGCATTTCGTTGTCTCTGTACTGTTCACTGACAATGACAATTAAAATTGAATCTGAATCTGAATCTGAATTCCCTTCCCGTCCATATACCTATCCACTTTACTTTTAAATATTAAAATTGATCCTGCCTCCACCACTTCTGCAGGAAGATCATCCCACACAGCCACCACTCTCTGAGTAAAGAAGTTCCCCCTCATGTTACCCGTAAACTTCTGTCTCTTAATTCTCATGTCGTGCCCTCTTTGAATCTTCCCTATCCTCAATGGGAAAAGCTTATCCACGTCAACTCTGTCTATCCCTTTCATCATTTTAAAGACCTCAATCAAGTCCCCCCTTAACCTTCTGCGCTCCAAAGAATAAAGACCTAACTTGTTCAACCTTTCTCTGCAACTTAGTTGCTGGAACCCAGGCAACATTCTAGTAAATCTCCTGTGTACTCTCTCTATTTTGTTGACATCCTTCCTATAATTAGGCGACCAAAATTGTACACCATACTCCAGAATTGGTCTTACCAATGCCTTGTACAATTTTAAAATTACTTCCCTACTCCTATATTCAATGCTCTGATTTATAAAGGCCAGCACACCAAAAGCTTTCTTTACCACCCTATCTACATGCGATTCCAACTTCAGGGAACTATGCACAGATGTAGCACCTCACACTTATCGGCATTAAACTCCATCTGCCATCTTTCAGCCCACTCTTGCAAATGGCCCAAATCTCTCTGTAGACTTTGAAAATATACTTCATTTTCCACAGTACCCCCTATTTAGAAATATCTGCATACTTACGTATCCAATTTTCCACCCCATCATCTAGATCATTGATGTACATGACAAACAACAGTGGACCCAACACAGATCCCTGAGGCACCCCACTGGTCACCGGCTTCCAACCTGACAAACAGCCATCCACCAATACTCTCTGGCATCTCCCATTCAGCCACTGTTGAATCCATCTTGCTACTATTAACACCCAAAGATTGAACCTTCTTAACCAACCTTCCATGGGGAACCTTGTCAAAGGCCTTACTGAAATCCATATAGAGAACATCCACTGCTTTACCCTCATCAATTTCCCTAGTAACCTCTTCAAAACATCCAAGAAGGTTTGTCAAACATGACCTTCAAGGCACAAATCCATGTTGACTGTTCTTGATCAGACCCTGTTTATCCACATGCTTATATATATTATCTCGAAGTATCCTTTCCATTAATTTGCCCACCACTGACATCAAACTAATATGTCTATAATTGCTAGGTTTATTCTTTGAACCCTTTTTAAACAATGAAACAACATGCGCAGCACGCCAATCCTCCGGCACTATTCCCGTTTCTAATGACATTTGAAATATTTCTGTCATAGCCCCTGCTATTACTACACTAACTTCCCTCAATGTCTTAGGGAATATCCTGTCAGGACCTGGAGACTTATCCACCTTTATAGTTTTCAAAAGTGTCAGTACTTCCTCCTCTTTGAATCTCATAGTTTTCATAGCTACTCTACTTTTTTCCCTTACCTCACAGAGTTCAATATCCTTCTCCTTGGTGAATACGGAAGAAAATAAATTGTTCAATATCTCCCCCATCTCTTTTGGCTCTGCAGATAGCTGTCCATTTTGGCTCTCTAATGGTCCAGTTTTATCCCTCGTTATCCTTTTGCTATTAATATAGCTGTAGAAACCCTTTGGATTTCAACAGGTATCCCAACAGTGTTTGGGAGGCTGCTACTAGCTAGAGACAGACAGATCAAAACCCTGGGAACAGGTGAATAAAGAAACACTGTGAAAATGGTCACATGATGAACATCTGGTGAGAACAGAGCTGCACGTAATTTAATTGCTAGGCAGTATAGCCTTGTGGTGGCTGGGAACGGCCATTTTGCAAAGGAACTGTGTGATGAGAATGAAAATGTTAATAAGGAACAAAGATGCGTGTAGTATATTCAGCACTTGGATGAGTAACAACTCAAAATGATTGACTTTAGAATTGTGAGAGCCTTGGGTTAGAACAAAGGCTTCCTTTAGGAGATTGAAGGAAAATAGTAAGATTAAATGAGAATTTACCAGTTTGAAGTTTGATCCTTATTTTATGAGGAGTTACGTTGAGGGATTACGTGAAGTCCTGCCAGGCGCATTCGCGTCATACTTCAAAGCAGCAGCATGGAAACACAGAAAACATATATAGCCAAAGTAACATAGTAAGGCTTTAAGAAGACTAGAACTACCAGATGATCTCTTAGATTATGAGGGTGGGAGCGGAGGGCACGTAAACCCTCAATGTAACCCTTCATAAAATAAGGATCAAACTTCGAACTGGTAAGTTCCCCTTTAATCTTACTATTTTACTTCGGAGTCACGTGCGTGACTACGTGAAGATTTCAAAGCTCTGTGTTTACATGCCATAGATGCACTCCATACGACAATCTGCTTCGGTTGACACAGTAGTAACAAATAATATATTGAACATTGCTTCAAATTATACAATAACTATTTTTTAATAACAATAATAACAAAAATCAGTAATAACCTCTCTATCCCAGGAGGAAATTAGAAATAATGATATAAACAAAGCAAATGAATTAAACGGAACCCAAAGCAGCATGCCCAAACCATGGCACTGTCTGTACAGGTTTATCATAAAACTGTGAGAAAGTTGCTTCTCAAGACCAACCTGCGGCCGTGAGGATTTGGTCTAGTGGCACGTCCTGAGCCTTCGCCGCGGATGTGGAAGCCGCCATGGTGGAGTGAGATTTAAACACATGAGTGTCGACTCCAGCACAATTGAGAACCTGTTTCAACCATCTAGAAATGGTTTGTACTGACACTCTTTTATATGGCTTTTTGTGACTAATAAGCAGTCCTGTCTCAGAACTCCTGAGACTCCTTGTTAATTCAAGAAACCGCCTTATTGTTTCACCATACAGTTCCTTTGCAAAATGGCCATTCCCAGCCACCTTATCTTCACAAGGCTATACTGCCTAGCAATTAAATTACGTGCAGCTCTGTTCTCACGAGATGTTCATCATGTGACCATTTTCACAGTGTTTCTTTATTCACCTGTTCCCAGGGTTTTGATCTATTTGTCTCGATCAAGTAGCTTCCTCCCAAACCCTGTTGGGATATTTAACATCCAGTCCCAGGCTATAGGAAGTATCCACTGGAGGGTAAGTCTTGGACCAGAGTCATAGCTTCGGAATTAAAGGGCGCTCTTATAGAAAGAGGAGGTGGAAGAACTTCTTTAGTCAGATAGTGTTTAATCTGTAGAATACTTGGCCACAGAGGGCTGTGGAGGCCAAGTCAGTGGATATTTTTCAGGCGGAGATAGACAACTTCTTGATTAAAACGGGTGTCAAGGAAGATGGGGAGAAGGCTGGAAAATGGGATTAGGAGGCAGAGATGAGCCATAATTGAATGGCAGTGGACCCAATGGGCCAAATGGCCCAATTCTACTTCTATATCTTGTGAACTTTACCTGTATTCTATTAATGAAAGCATTCTGATCGATTTGTTCTGCAAACAAGGATAAATGAGAAATATACCGTTAAAAGTAGAAGGATAACATTTCTGATCAGCACCAAAAGTATAAACTAATTATACAAATCAAAATTCTTCAGAAAACAAGCCATTGAGTTTTTTCCAATCAACTTACAAACTATGACCCTGCACTAAGATGTAAGTCAGAGTTTACAAAATATCTTTTGTATATTTAGCACTAATGGCATTTACCATATTGTATTATTCTAGGCATTATTTAGACTAATTCCATTTCTTAATACTAAATTAATTAAATTAATATTAGGTAATAATATTAGTTTTTTGACAGCTCAGACAGTTAATGACTTTCCATTAAAAAACGCAACTACCCCATGAGAATAGTCACACTGCTTCACCCTTGGGATACTAAATGTAACGGCTCTGCAAACCGGTTGGCTAATCTGTGATTGGGTTTCCATGCAGAGAAGAGAGGTGCAGTGGCACAGATGGTAGAGTTGCTGTCCCACAACACCAGAGATCCAGGTTCGATCCCCGACTCTGCTCAGTCTACCTAAACTTACCTAATCTCCCAATTGCTAAACACCTTAGTTCCCCCTCCCATTCCCATACTGATCTTTTTGGTCTGGGCCTCCTCCAATGTCAGAGTCAAGCCCAGCACAAATTGGAGGAACAGCACCACACATTTCACTTGAGTAGCGGTATGAATATTGACTTCAAATAACCCTTGGTTTCCCTCTCTCTCCATCCCTCCCCCTTCCAAATTCCAATTAGATCAGGCGCCATTCCAAATGGCCATGCGTGTGGATCAGATGCAGCCTGCATCGGCACGGAGTGGCGGAACAACGGTGGAGGGCATCGACACATCGCCAGATCAAGCTGACCCCTGAAACTCCAACTCACAGCTACCTCCTGGACAATGTGTCTTAATGGCCAAGTTGAGACGCTCACATTTTTAATAACTCTGACCTTGAAGGGCACAAGATGTCGCTGGAAACATGGCGACTCTCGTATAGTGCCTCAATGTGATCTACCAATCTCACACTCTTGTACGTAAGTATGGCTGTGCCCCATTTACATCAAGATTGTTTCTGAACCGTGTACAAAACATGAGTTTCACTCTTCCTCGGTACATGAGACAAAAAAATACCATTGAATCATCAAATGTGAGAAACATAGAAAATGGCTTTCAGAATTATGCACCTTTTGGTGACTATTTCATTTCAAGTATTATGTTCAGTTCCCAAACAATTGCTGTTTCCTTATGGATATCTCAGAGCAAAATGATTTTTATTTACCTTGCACAGTTTGTGGAATTGCTTCACCAGGTTCATCATTTACTAGATCATCTTCAAACTATTTTACGTTTCCGTTTTGGCATCTTCATCTTCCCTTTGATCTGACATCAAGAACAATAAAGAAAAGTATTTGAATGCACAAAAACAATCAAAAACAGTGAATTATCCATGGTTGGCATGAGGAGTTAAAAGGAGTGTTAACATGTACATACGTTGTCAGATAGTTTTTGACCTGAAGAATGGGAGCATTTAGAACTCAAAGGAGAACCAATAAATTGATAAAGAAATGCCAGATAGATAATCTTTATTATCATTATAACATGTAAACATGTACAACAAAATTAAAATGCCAACCAGTCAGTGCACCATTCACACATTTCTAAAAGCTAACAATACGTAAAAGAGAATATCTAAAATAAACAACTAAAAAAACCCATTAAAAATAAAACAAAATAAGCATAAACACACAACCATATATTCTTCTGTCGATTTCACAATCCATTCAGTATGTAGCGAACCTGCGCTCATTTGGTGGCTACATTAAGTGTGAGGAGAGGGCAGCCGACAAACTTCTGGGCTTTGTCAATAGCCCTCTGGAGCGCTTTCCTCTGGGCCGCTGTGCAGTATGTTAGGATGCTCTCTATGGAGCACTGATAAAAGGACAGCAGCAGTCTCTTGGTGATGTTGTTCTTCCTGAGCACCCTCAGGAAGTGCAGTGTCTACTGGACCATTTTCAGCAGCGCAGAGGTGTTTACGCTCCATGTCAGGTCCTCCTCAATGTGGATTCCCAGGAAGCGGAAATCCGCCACCCTCTCCACACAGTCCCCTCTGATGATTAATGGTGTAATGTCCGTTTTCTTCTTCCTGTAGTCTATTATGAACTCCTTTGTTTTTGAGATGTTGAGGAGCAGGTTACTATCTCCGCACCACAACGTCAGCTGCTCCACCTCATCCCTGTAGGCGTTCTCATCCCCCCCCCCAGAGATGAGCCCCACCACCGTGGTGTCATCCACGAATTTGACAATGGTGTTTCTGTGGTGGGCGGGGGTGCAGTTATATGTGTAGATGGTGTAAAGCAGGGGGCTCAGCACGCAGCCCCATGGAGAGCCGGTCCTGAGGCTGAGGGCCGTGGATGTGTGATGGCCCATTCTGACTCTCTGGCTGCGACCCGACAGGAAGCTATTTATCCACATGCAGGTGGAGTGTGGAAGTCCCAGGTGCCCCAGTTTGTCCACCAGTTTGTGGGGAAGGATGGTGTTAAAATCAGAGCTATAGTCCACAAAGAGCTTCCGCACGTAGCTCCCCCGCTGCTCCAGGTGGGACAGTGCAGCATGGAGGGCTGTGGCTACAGCGTCCTCTGTGGATCTGTTCGCTCTATACGCACACTGGTGGGGGTCAAAGCTTCGGGGCAGGAGTGATGTGATGTGACCCCGGACCAGATTTTCAAATCACTTCATCACCACTGGTGTGAGTGCAACTGGCCGGTAGTCGTTCAGGCTGGAAATGGTGGTTTTTTTGGGCAAGCGGATTATGGTGGAGGACTTCAGACAGGGTGGGACAGATCGTGCAGCATCTGGACCCGCGACCTCACGTAAGCTCCTCGGGAACGCTCAAGTAGCAGTTTCCTCAAGGCCTTCTTCTTCCCCTGAAACTCTTCCCATTCACAGGAGTTATCACCAACCCGACCCAGGCTAGACTCTGCATCCAGTACCTCCCTCTCAAGCCTCTCGACCGCAGAGTCCCGCGTCCGGTAGACCCCCACGTGTATTCCTTACATAAGAAATGGATGTGAGCTTTCCCCACATCCCACCACTGCCTAAGGGAAAAGAAGCACCTCTGCCTCTCTCTCCACTTCACCCAAAACCGACTGAATGACTCCCGGAAACACCAATCCTCCAGCAGCCTGGTGTTAAAGTACCAGTATGCGGACCCAGCCCGAGCGCACCAGACGATAGTCCGACCACGGCACCAGCCGCATTGAGGCCGCTGAGACTCGGGAAACAAACGTTCAGGAAATATATATTCGATTAATGCGGGAACCACCACCCTCAGACCGCTGCAAAAAAGCAGTGGAATCAGGGTGGAGGTTCCGGCACGCATCAACTAACTCAAATGAGTCAACCCTCTCAGCTTCTTCGCTACAGCAGGGGCACACTGAGTACCAGACTGTCTTGTGCCTCAAGTGTGCAATTAATGTCCCCACCAAGGAAAAGACACTCTACGCTAGCAATAGTGCTCAACAGAGCAGTCACCTCCTGAAGTAGGCCGGCCTGCATCGTGCCGGAGCTAGGGGCATACACGTTATTCACGGCCAGATGGAGCAAACGTCCTGGCACAACTTCTTGCACTTTTAAAACATTTGGCAGAAAATTTTGGGCCAACAGAAAGGCCACCCCATTCGAATTTGAGCTGAGATGACTCATGTAGACCCCCCTTTCTCAGTCCAGTCGTCAGGTAGGTTCGTCACTGACAACGGTATGCGTCTCCTGCAGAAAACACACTGCAGAAAACCTCCCCTCTCTGAGGACTGATAAAAGCTGAGATCTTACAACCATATAACAATTACAGCACGGAAACAGGCCATCTCAAGTCCGTGCCAAACAACTTTTTTCCCTTAGCCCCACCAGCCTGCACTCATACCATAACCCTCCATACCCTTCTCATCCATATGCCTATCCAATTTATTTTTAAATGATACCAACGAACCTGCCGCCACCACTTCCACTGGAAGCTCATTCCACACCGCTACCACTCTCTGAGTAAAGAAGTTCCCCCTCATGTTACCCCTAAACTTCTGTCCCTTAATTCTAAAGTCATGTCCTCTTGTTTGAATCTTCCCTACTCTCAAAGGGAAAAGCTTGTCCACATCAACTCTGTCTATCCCTCTCATCATTTTAAAGACCTCTATCAAGTCCCCCCTTAACCTTCTGCGCTCCAGAGAATAAAGACCTAACTTATTCAACCTATCTCTGTAACTTAGCTGTTGAAACCCAGGCAACATTCTAGTAAATCTCCTCTGTACCCTCTCTATTTTGTTGACATCCTTCCTATAATTGGACGACCAAAATTGTACACCATACTCCAGATTTGGTCTCACCAATGCCTTGTACAATTTTAACATTACATCCCAGCTTCTATACTCAATGCTCTGATTTATAAAGGCTAGCATACCAAAAGCTTTCTTTACCACCCTATCTACATGAGATTCCACCTTCAAGGAACTATGCACGGTTATTCCCAGATCCCTCTGTACAACTGTATTCTTCAATTCCCTACCATTTACCATGTACGTCCTATTTTGATTTGTCCTGCCAAGGTGTAGCACCTCACATTTATCAGCATTAAACTCCCATCTGCCATCTTTCAGCCCATTTTTCCAACTGGCCTAAATCACTCTGTAGACTTTGGAAATCCTCTTCATTATTCACAACGCCCCCTATCTTGGTATCATCTGCATACTTACTAATCCAATTTACCACCCCTTCATCCAGATCATTGATGTATATGACAAGTAACAAAGGACCCAACACAGATCCCTGAGGCACATCACTAGTCACCTGCCTCCAACCCGACAAGCAGCCATCCACCATTACCCTCTGGCTTCTCCCATTCAGCCACAGGAATAGCAAGAATCCATCTTGCTATTCTTGCATTTATACCCAACAATTGAACCTTCTTAACCAACCTTCCATGAGGAACCTTGTCAAAGGCCTTACTAAAGTCCATATAGACAACATTCACTGCTTTACCCTCATCAATTTACCTAGTAACCTCTTCAAAAAATTCAAGAAGATTAGTCAAACATGACCTTCCAGGCATAAATCCATGTTGACTGTTCCTAATTAGACCCTGTTTATCCAGATGCTGATATATATTATCTCTAAGTATCTTTTCCATTAATTTGCCCACCACTGAAGTCAAACTAACCGGTCTATAATTGCTAGGTTTACTCTTAGAACCCTTTTTAAACAATGGAACAACATGCGCAGTACTCCAATCCTCAGGGACTATTCCCGTTTCTAATGACATTTGAAATATTTCTGTCATAGCCCCGGCTATTTCTACACTAACTTCCCTCAATGTCCTAGGGAATATCCTGTCAGGACCTGGAGACTTATCCAATTTTATATTTTTCAAAAGTGTCAGTACTTCTTTTACTTTGAAACTCATAGTATCCATAGCTACTCTACTAGTTTCCCTTACCTCACATAATTCAATATCCTTCTCCTTGGTGAATACCGAAGAAAATAAATTATTCAATATCTCCCCCATCTCTTTTGGCTCTGCAGATAGCTGTCCACTCGGTCTCTCCAATGGATCAATTTTATCCCTTGTTTCCTTTTGCTATTAATATAGCTGTAGAAACCCTTTGGATTTACTTTCACCTTACTTGCCAAAGCAACCTCATATCTTCTTTTAGCTTTTCTAATTTCTTCTTACGATTCTTTTTACATTCCTTATATTCCTCAAGCACCTCATTTACTTCATGCTGCCTATAATTATTGAAGATCTCCCTCTTTTTCCAAACAAGATGTCCAATTTCCCTTGAAAACCAGGGCTCTTTCCAATTTCTACTGCTCCCTTTCAACCGAACAGGAACATAAAGATTCTGTACTTCCCCCTTTAAATGTCCTCCATTTCTCTTCTACATCATTCCCATAAAACAAAATGTCCCAGTTCACTCCTTTTAAATCATCTCGTATCTCTTTAAGGTTAGCCTTTCTCCAATCAAAAATCTCAACCCTAGGCCCAGTTCTGTCCTTCTCCATAATTATATTGAAACTAATGGTATTGTGATCACTGGACCCGAAGTGCTCCCCAACGCATACCTCCGCCACCTGTCCCGTCTCATTTCCTAACAGGAGGTCCAGCACTGCCCCTCCTCTAGTAGGCACCTCTATGTATTGCTGCAAAAAACTATCCTGCACACATTTTACAAACTCTAAACCATCCAGCCCATTTACAGAATGTGTTTCCCAGTCTATGTGTGAAAAGTTGAACTCTCCCACAATCACTACCATGTGCTTACTACTAATATCTGCTATCTCTTTACATATTTGCTCTTCCAATTCTCGTTCCCCAATTGGCGGTCTATAATATACCCCTATAAGTGTTGCTACACCTTTCCCACATTTCAGTTCCACCCAAATAGCCTCCCTAGATGAGCCCTCCAATCTATCCTGCCAAAGCACTGTTGTAATATCTTCCCTGACTAGCAATGCAACACCTCCACCTCTTGCCCCTCTAATTCTATCACACCTGAAGCAACAAAATCCTGGAATATTTAGTTTCCAATCACAGCCCTCCTGCAACCATGTTTCACTGATCGCCACAACATCATACTTCCAGGTGTCTATCCAGACTCTAAGCTCATCCACCTTTCTTACAATGCTCCTAGCATTAAAATATGCACATTTAATAAACCCCCCTTCTCTTATTCTCTGTTTATTTCCTTTTTTTTCATTCTCCTCTTGTGTCCGAGTGCTTCCCTTTTCTGCTTCCTGCCTCCCATTCTGTCTACTAGCTTTTGCCATTTGCATCCCTCACCCCAACCATTCTAATTTAAAGTCTCTCCAGTGGTCTTTGCAAATTTCCCTGCCAGGATATTGGTCCCCCTCGGGTTCAAGTGCAACCCATCCTTTTTGTACAGGTCCCAACTACACCAAAAGAAGTCCCTTGTTTTAAGACTTGTTTTAGTGACTGTGAAATGAACACAATCATAATGAACTACATCCTGGAAAACCAGTCCAGGCATTAAATTTTGGGCTTCAGCCCCATCCTACCCTTTGGGGTTCCACCCCATCCTAACTTAGTTTTGTGTGCGTGCATGTGTGATAGTTGTCTGTGCGTGATGTGTGTGCGTTACTTGTCTGTGCGTTATGTGTGTTTGCCCCTCCTCTTCTACTCCTTTCTTCCCAGAGAGAGAGGGATGGAGCCGGGCTGTGTGCGTGAAGCACGGTGACTGGAGGGGCGGGAGCGCTGCCCCGGGATTGTGAGGGAATGACCCACCTTCCCCTCTTCCCCTTCTCCATTCCCCCTCACACCCCCCTCCCCATCTACCCCTTTCTTCCGCCTCCTTCCCTCTACTCTCTCTACACCCACCCCTCTCCCCCCCCCCACCCCCACCCGGGGTACATCTACCCGAGCCGAGAGTAGATTACTCTGGCGCGGGGCCCCCTTACCCGCGGGGCCCAATTGCGAGCAATCGGTCCAATCGGCTTAAGGCCGGCCCTGGCCTCACCTTTGTCCCCCTCCATCCCCACCTCAATGCGAGTTGGAGCTCTTCTTCCATCGCCTCCACCTCACACCGTTCTTCCATGGGAAGGAATCCTCGCCCCCATTGATGATCCCTTTTCCCGTTTCCAGCGGACCCCCTCCTCCTGGACCCCCCCCCCCCCCCCACACATGGCCATTGATACAATTAAATTTTGGGGTCAGCATCCAACTTTGGAACGGGAGAACATTCTCAGCGGCTTGGACTTCTGAAACGGCCACTTCCTACCGGAGACCGCGGCTCCCGCAGTCCACAGACTGAGCTGGGTGGAGATTCACGCTGGTGGCCCTCGGCAAAGGGATCCCAGGGCTCCGCGATGTTGAAATTAGTGCGGCCTGAGGCTGGGAGCTCCGCAAACCACAGCTCCATGATGTTGAAGCAGCAGACCCAACATTCCAGAGCTTAAAACAGCGATCCAGGTAAGGCATCGCCTGCTCCGCGGTGAATCCAATATGTATTCTAAAACCAACTGTTTAATGACAACATACAGTAGGATCTAAAACTGTCACACTGTCACTGTCGGGTAGTCATGGTCCTCTAGTCGTGGGGGTGGGGGATTTGGAGGGGGGGGGGGGTGCCTCACAAGTGATATAGCTTCGGACCTCTCTTCATCTAAATCCGGCCCTGGATGCGCGGGAGGAAGGCTGAGCTCGGATTGAGGCTTGGAAGGCTGAGCTCGTCTCCCCTGCCCCGACACCCATCCGCTCCACCATGGAGGGAGAAGCGAGCAAATTCAACATGGACAGCTCCGATGGTCACTCTGCCCGGAGACGGGGCCTTCCGCCCCTCTCGTCCGTGCTACCCCGGGCTTTCTGCAACACAATCTTGCACTGTTCTGCACTGGATATTGCATTTATTGCATTTGTCATCACCGTATGTACACTGTTTGCTCTGGCGGCTGCATGTGAATGGACGATTTCATCGCCTCCCGGTCAATGTGCAGAACAAACTTACTCCCCAAGCTGGCGACCTCCCATCTCTCATTGCCCCCAAGCTGCCTACCTCCCATCCCCTTACTCCCCCAAGCTGGCTACCTCCTTTCCCCTTACTCCCCCAAGCTGCCTACCTCCTTTCCCCTTACTCCCCCAAGCTGCCTACCTCCCATCCCTTACTCCCCCAAGCTGGCTACCTCCTTTCCCCTTACTCCCCAAGCTGGTGACCTCCCATCCCTTACACCCCCAAGCTGGCGACCTACCATTCCTTACTCCCCCAAGCTGCCTATCTCCCATCCCTTACTCCCCCAAGCTGGTGACCTCCCATCTCTCATTTCCCCCAAACTAGCCACCTCCATACCTTATCCCCCAAGCTGGCTACATCCCATCTGGTACCCCCCTAGGTGAGTACCCCCATTCGGTAATCCTCCAAGTTGGCTACCTCCCATCCCCCTTACTCCTCCAAGCTGGCCACGTTCCATCCCTCCCCTCTCCCACTTAGGAAACCTGATCGGAAACCTCTGGTGACCTTGCACCCCACCCAAGGTTTCCATGAGTTGCCAGAGGTTTTGGTCACTCACCTGGTAAGCCTCGACTGAAGCGTGAGCTGCATCTACTGACCAAAGATCCTACAGGATCTTTGCTACCGACCGCACACACACACACAAACACATCGCGAAGGTGGAGGCCAGGGACAGCGGAGGAGCACTGTCTGCGCGGTGAAGAGGAAGGTAAATGGCTACCGCAGAGCACTGTAAGTCCTTTAGAGAAGGGGGGGAGAGAAGGGGAAAGAAGGGAGAGAAGGACAGAGAAGGTGAGAGAGAAGGGGGAAGAGAGGGAAGAGAAACATAGAAACATAGAAAATAGGTGCAGGAGTAGGCCATTCGGCCCTTCGATCCATTCAATATGATCATGGCTGATCATCCAACTCAGTATCCTGTACCTGCCTTCTCTCCGTACCCCCTGATCCCCTTAGCCACAAGGGCCACATCTAACTCCCTCTTAAATAAAGCCAACGAACTGGCCTCAGCTACCTTCTGTGGCAGAGAATTCCACAGATTCACCACAGAAAAATGATTTTCTCATCTCAGTCCTAAAAGATTTACCCCTTATCCTTAAACTGTGACCTCTTGTCCTGGACTTCCCCAACATCGGGAACAATCTTCCTGCATCTAGGCTGTCCAACCCCTTAAGAATTTTGTAAGTCTCTATGAGATCACCCCTCAATCTTCGAAATTCCAGCGAATACAATCCAGAAGGGGAAAGAAAGGGGGGAGAGAGAAGGGGGGGGAGAGAGAAGGGGGGATAAGGGGGAGAGAAGGGGTAGAGAAGGGGGAGAAGGTTAGGGGGAACAAGAAGTGGGGTCAGTTTTAAGAAGTTTAATAAAGTTAGAGGGCATTTTACCTACCGGCGGATCTTCTAGGTCCTGAAAACCTATAGGATCTTTGTTGAAAACTCCAATGAGCCAATCAAAATGGCTGGTCAGCGAATGAGATTGCCTTTGACTGCCTGTAAGTAAATAGCGACCCCACTGCACTGGCTTCTACCAAACGGCAACCTATTTTCCGTCGAGGCTGGTTTTGAATTTGTTGAAACATAGAAACATAGAAACATAGAAAATAGGTGCAGGAGTAGGCCATTCGGCCCTTCGAGCCTGCACCGCCATTCAATGTGATCATGGCTGATCATCCAACTCAGTATCCCGTACCTGCCTTCTCTCCATACCCCCTGATCCCTTTAGCCACAAGTGCCACATCTAACTCCCTCTTAAATATAGCCAATGAACTGGCCTCAACTACCTTCTGTGGCAGAGAGGTCCAGAGACTCACCACTCTCTGTGTAAAGAATGTTTTTCTCATTTCGGTCCTAAAGGAATTCCCCCTTATCCTTAGACTGTGACCCCTTGTCCTGGACTCCCCCAACATTGGGAACAATGTTCCAGCATCTAGGCTGTCCAACCCCTTAAGAATGTTGTAAGTTTCTATATGATCCCCCCTCAATCTTCTAAATTCCAGCGAGTACAAGCCGAGTCTATCCAATCTTTCCTCATATGAAAGTCCTGACATCCCAGGAATCAGCCTGGTGAATCTTCTCTGTACCCCCTCTATGGCAAGGATGTCTTTGGCAGGTGGGACTAAGGGAAAGAAGTTGTTCGGCACGGACTTGAAGGGCCGAGATGGCCTGTTTCCGTGCTGTAATTGTTATATGGTTATATGGTTATATGGTTAAAACTGTACGCAATACTCCAGGTGTGGCCTCACCAAAACCCTGTACAACTGCAGTAGAACCTCCCTGTTCCTATACTTAAATCCTTTCGCTATGAATGCTAACATACCATTCGCTTTCTTCACTGCCTGCTGCACCTGCATGCCTACTTTCAATGACTGGTGTACCATGACACCCAGGTCTCGTTGCATCTCCCCCTTTCCTAATCTGCCACCATTCAGATAATAGTCTACCCTCATGTTTTTGCCACCAAAGTGGATAACCTCACATTTATCCACATTGTACTGCATCTGCCATGCATCTGGCCATTCACTCAGCCTATCCAAATCACCCTGCAGCCTCCAAGCATCCTCCTCACACCTTACTATACCCCCCAGCTTGGTATCATCTGCAAATTTGAAGATGTTGCATTGAATTCCCTCATCCAAATCATTAATATATATTGTAAATAGCTGGGGTCCCAGCACTGAGCCTTGCGGTACCCCACTAGTCACTGCCTGCCATTCTGAAAAGGACCTGTTTACTCCTACCCTTTGCCTCATGTCTGCTAGCCAGTTCTCTATCCACATCAATACTGAACCCCCAATACCGTGTGCTTTAAGTTAGTATGCTAATCTCTTACGCAGGACCTTGTCGAAAGCCTTCTGAAAGACCAGATATAACACATCCACTGGCTCTCCCTTATCCACTCTACTAGTTACATCCTCGAAAAATTCTATCAGATTTGTCAGACATGATTTACCTTTCGTAAATCCATGCTGACATTGTCCAATGATTTCACCACTTTCCAAATGCGCTGCTATCCCATCTTTAATAGCTGACTCTAGCAGTTTCCCCACTACCGATGTTAGACTAACTGGTCTGTAATTCCCCGCTTTCTCTCTCCCTCCTTTTTTAAAAAGTGGGGTTACATTAGCTACCCTCCAATCCTCAGGAACTACTCCAGAATCTAAGGTATTTTGAAAAATTACCACTAATGCATCCACTATTTCTGTGGCTACCTCTTTGAGTACTCTGGGATGCAGACTATCTGGCCCTGGGGATTTATCGGCCTTCAATCCGTTCAATTTACCCAACACCACCTCCCGGCTAACCTGGATTTCACTCAGTTCCTCCATCTTATTTGACCCCCGTTCCACTGCTATTTCCGGCAGATTATTTATGTCTTCCTTAGTGAAGACAGAACCAAAGTAGTTATTCAATTGGTCTGCCATGTCCTTGTTCCCCATGATCAATTCACCTGTTTCTGACTGCAAGGGACCAACATTTGTTTTAACTAGTCTCTTTCTCTTCACATATCGATAAAAACTTTTGCAGTCAGTTTTTATGTTCCCTGCCAGTTTCCTTTCATAATCTATTTTCCCTTTCCTAATTAAGCCCTTTGTCCTCCTCTGCTGGATTCTGAATTTCTCCCAGTCCTCCGGTAGGCTGCTTTTTCTGGCAAATTTGTATGCCTTATCTTTTGTTTTTATACTATCCCTGATTTCCCTTGTTATCCATTGATGCACCACCTTCCCTGATTTATTCTTTTGCCATAATCGCAGGAACATAGAAGAAGCCTCGACTACGCAGAAACCACTTTCGAAAATTAGCGAGAGGGACCAAAACCTCCGGGAACCTCACGGAAACATTGGGTGGGGCACAAGATCACCAGAGGTTTCCATGCAGGTATCCTAAGTGGGACAGGGGCTTCCATCCCTTACTCCCCCAAGCTGGCCTGGCTCCCACCACATTGTCACGGGCTGTGGGTCAGCGGTGCCCAAACACGGGGCTGGGTGGAGCGAGGTCACGGCTCTGGGCAGCGGACACACGGGGCCAAAAACCCGGCAACATCCCCGTCACCTGCAGCAGAGTGGGGGACAGTCTGGTCCCTGCACCCACTCAGAGTCACTGACTGCGCTGCCCCAGCACTGGCTCCACGACCCCCCCACCAGAGTGTTTCACCCCCCCCCCCCCGGACCCCCCGACCCCCACATGGGATGATTCACCCCCCGGACCCCCACAAAGTGGTGATTCACCCCCCGGACCCCCACATGGAGCAATTCACCCCCCCCCCGACCCCCACATGGGGTGATTCACCCCCTGACCCCCACATGGGGTGATTCACCCCCCCCGGACCCCCACAAAGTGGTGATTCACCCCCCGGACACCCACATGGAGTAATTCACCCCCCCCCCGGACCCCCACATGGGATGATTCAGCCCCCCCGACCCCCACATGGGGTGATTCACCCCCCAACCCCCACATGGGATGATTCACCCCCCCCGACCCCCACATGGGGTGATTCACCCCCCGACCCCCACATGGGGTGATTCACCCCCCGGACCTCCACATGGGGTGATTCACCCCCGGACTCCTACATGGGATGATTCACCCCCCCACCGACCCCCACATGGGGTGATTTACCCCCCAACCCCCACATGGGGTGATTCACCCCCGGACCTCCACATGGGATGATTCACCCCCCGGACCCCCACATGGGGTGATTCACCCCCCCGGACCCCAACATGGGGTGATTCACCCCCCCGGACCCCCTACATGGGATGATTCACCCCCCACCGACCCCCACAAAGTGGTGATTCACCCCCCGGACCCCCACATGGAGCAATTCACCCCCCCCCGACCCCCACATGGGGTGATTCACCCCCGGACCCCCACATGGGGTGATTCATCCCCGGACCCCCACATGGGGTGATTCACCCCCCCGGACCCCCACATGGGGCGAGTCACCCGGGTGACGGGCTGCCTGTAGCCCAGCCACCGCGTTTCAGCCGCCAAACACCACACGATATTGCCAAGTGCAGGAACTATCTTTAAAGTAGTGGGGGGGTGTGCGACTGCCCTACAGCTACAGATATGCATGGAGGCGAGAATAATTTCTGATCATTTCTGGAGATGGTTGGCATTTCCGATCATTATTGATAGTACAACATGAATTTTGCAGAATTCCAAAGAGCACAGATGTCAAAGTTCGTCTCTTAAAGAAAGCAGAGAGCAACAAAATTGTTAAGAAACCAAAGCAATCTTTGAATCCATTTGTCAGACGGGAGTGGCGAGATCTACAAAGAGCACACACGTTGCTCAGTGCTTCTCGGGCTCCACTCAAAGAACAAAGGAAACTTTGTGTAATCAATAAAACACACCTTCTAAATCTGAGTGAAAGATCTGTCCCCAAAGGGAAACAGGGGAATCTGGACCCATATATTTGCAATGTCTTATTCTCAAATCTTGGCACAGTTTCAGTACAGCTGCCCATTCCGGAAGGACAACTAACTCCATTTTGTTTTCAAATGACTTCCATCTTGGTTCCAGAATGGGCATCTGTCTGTGAACGAAAACAAGCTTGTAAGACTTGGATGAAAGCCACTACCTTGTCCTTAGCTTGGCAGGCAGTTCAGGCAGGTATCTAATATGGTGCTGTGCCCAGACAATACACAGTTCTGCCAACTCCCACGCTTTGAGCATGAGAATCACGCATTTGAACAAATTCTCACGCCCTCACGCTGATCACATATTTCTCACGCTCTGCCGTGAGAAATTCTGTGATCAATGAAACTTTCAAAACTCAGATAAACTGCATGGGCCGCGGGTGTTGGAGAACCGGGGCTGAGGGAGCGATGGCAGCAGAACCAGTGGCGGGGACAGACGCGGGTTGCCAGCGCTGGCCAGTGTTTGCGGGGCTGGCCAGTGTTTGCGGGGCTGGCCAGTGTTTGCGGTGCTGGCCAGTGTTTGCGGGGCTGGCGAGTCGCTCGCTGCAGCTCCGGCCATGGAGCAGTGGAAGAGTCCCGGACCGGCGGAGGCATCCGAAGCGTTGCACCGCTGCCGTGAGAGTCTCTGTGCCTAAGGGACAGACTCTCGAAGGGAGGCGGAGAGAGAGGGGAAGGAAACAGGGAGACAGTGCGGAGAGAGAGGGGGGAGTGAGGTGGAAGAGGGCTGGGAGAGAGAGAAGGGGTGAAGGGGAGGGAGAGGGGAGAGAAAGAGAGGGGAAGAGAGGGAAAGAGGAAGAGAGAGAGGAGAGATGGAAGAAAGAGGGAAGAGGGGTGGCAAAAGCGAGGGGGAAGAGGGAGAGGGGGAAATGGGGGAAAGTGTGAGAGAGAGAGAGAGAGAGAGAGAGAGAGGGGGCAAAGTGAAAGAGGCGATGAGATGGGAGAGAGAGGGGAGAGAACAAGGGGGAGAGGTGGGAGGGAGAAATGGGGGAGAGAGAGGGGGGTGAGAGGGAGAGAGAGCAGAGAGAGTGGGTGCTGAGAGAGCAAGAGGGAGAGAGCGAGAGGGAGAGAGAGGGGGAAATAGAGAGGGAGGGGAAAATAGAGGGAGAGGGGGAGAAAGAGGGAGGGGGGAAGTGAGGGGAAGAGAGAGAGGGAGGCAGAGGGGGGGGGAGGGAGTTAGGGCAAAGAGGGGAGAGAGAGAGGGGAGGGGGAGGGGGGAGTGAGAGGAGAGAGGGGACGAGAGACAGAGAGGTGGAGTGAGGGAAGAGAGAAGGATGAGAGAGAGGGGGAGAGAGAGGAGAGGGAGATGGGGAGTGAGGGGAGGGAGAGAGAGGGTGGAAGAGAAGAGAGAGGGGGGAGAGAAAAGAGAGAGGGAAGGGGAGAGAGAGGGGGGAGAGACAGGGGAGAGAGAGGGGGGTGAGAGGAGAGAGAGGGGGAGACAGAGGGGGTCGGTCTATAAGAGAGCCGTTCCCCTTTACATTGGGGGACCTGGGGTGGAAAGTGTTGCATGGAGCGGTGGTTTGTAATAAACTTTTGAGCCGGTTCACGGGCTCGTTCGCCGCGTGTACTTTCTGCGGAGTAGGGGAGACCGTGTTCCACGTGTATATGGATTGTGAGAGGTTACTGCCCCTGTACCAATATCTGAAGGGCTTGTTCCTCAAGTTCTGGCTGCATTTTAGCCCCACATTCCTGGTGTTCGGACACAAGGCAGGGAGTGGGGAGAGCTGAGGGGGGATTTACCTGTCGGTTTGCTCCTGGGCCTGGCCAAGATGGCCATTCGCGGGTCCAGGCAGCGGGCGGTCAATGGTCAGGCTAGAGTCAGCTGCCTGCCCCTCTTTCGGGCCTACGTCCGTGCACGTGTGTCCCTGGAGTGGGAACATGCAGTGTCCACGGGGACTCTGGAGGCGTTCCGTCAACGCTGGTCACCGCGTGGGGTTGAGAGTATTGTAAACAATTAATGTACTGTTGTATAACAATGATTTTTTTTTATAGTGTTATTTTGATTATGTTTTGATGTGTTGTATCATATGATTGTGTCGAATAAAGTTTTTGGAAGGAAAAAAAAGGGAGAGGGAGAGAGATGTGAGGGAGAGGGGGAGAGATAGAGGGGGGTGAGAGGAGAGAGAGCGGAAGAGAGGGGGGAGAGCGAGGGGGAGGAGAGTGAGGTGGGAGGGGGAATGGGAGCGGGGAGAGAAAGACAGGTGGAGAGAGGGGGCAGGGAGAGAGGGGAGAGAGAATGGGAGAGAGAGAGGGGAGAGAGAGAGGGGAGAGAGAGAGAGGGGAGAGAGAGAAAGAGAGGGTAGAGAGGGGGATAGAGAGACAGGGCTGCCAACTCCCATGCACTGAGCGTGAGAATCACGCATTTTGTCAAATTCTCACGCTGAACACAAATTTCTCATGCTCTGTCGTGAGAAATTCTGTGATCAACGAAAATTGTAAAACTCATGATCTGCATGGGCCATGGGATTTGGAAGCAGAAGCAGCGACGGGGCCAGATGCAGACGGGGAGCGGGGCTAGCGAGTGCTTGCCGGGCTGGCGAGTTGCTCACTGCAGCTCTGGCCATGGTGCAGCCTTAATGCAAGGCGTCGGAAGCGTTGCGCCGCTGCCGTGAGAGTCTCTGTGTCAAATTCGCCCAGGTGACCGGCATGGATCAGGCTGCGGCTCAGTGCATCCCGGAGGACAACCAGTGGCTCGTGGAAGTAAGTACCATGCACTAGGTAGAAACGGTGGAAGATAGTGGACTTCAAATGGGGCTGGTTGGAGAAAGCATCCTACTTGCCTGCTAGATTTTCACTTACTGTAACTGCAGGAAAAATGTTCCCGATGTTGCGGGAGTTCAGAACCAGGGGTCACAGTGTAAGAATAATGAGGGGGGGGAGGGCACCAGTTAGGCCTGAGATGAGGACAAACTTTCTTCACACAGAGAGTTGTGAATCTGGAATTCTCTGCCACAGAAGACAGTGCAGGCCAATTCACTGGATGTTTTCAAGAGAGAGTTACATTTAGCTCACAAAATCAAGGGATATGGTGAAAAAACAGGAAAGAGGTACTGATTCTAGATGAATAGCTATGATCATATTAAATAGCAGTGCTGTCTCGAAGGGCCGGTGGCCTATTCCTGCACCTATTTTCTACGTTTCTATGCATGAGTATATGGCAATAAAACGCGATCACTTGATTTTGAAGCATTCATGCATGGTGGAGGTATAACGTGGTTATAGAGTGATACAGTGTGAAAACATGCCCTTGCACACACCTGCCAACATGTCCCAGCTACGCTACCTGCTTTTGGTCCATACCTCCAAACCTGTCCTATCCATGTATCAGTCCAACTCTTACTTAAATGTTGCGATGGTCCCTGCCTCAACTACCTCCTCTGGCAGCTTGTTCCGAACACCCACCACCTTTTGTGTGGATAAAGTTACCCCTTAAAAAGTTACCTCTTAAAAATACTTCATACAAAAAACATTGAAATCATACTTCTACAATACACTAAAACATGATTTTAATACATCAAATTTCAGAAAACTCCTACACTGGGAGGGGGACACACCCTTCTTCCACACCCACTCCCCACTTGGTAGCTCCACTCCATCACTGGGTACCCCGAAGGCCAGTGATCAGTAATCGCTCAGCGTCCCCACTTTCAAAAACGCTCCGCGGTTCCTGGTTCAGATGGAGAACACTGCCAGATGTGAGCAGGAAACTGGGGCCAGTTGTCCATGATGTTTGGATCCCAATGCTCAACGCTTCATGTTTCAGAGTTGGCTAATGTCATTGATTTGTAATTAGCCTGATGACTTCAGGACAGTTTGTTATGAAAATGAAAGAAATTGTATCAGAATACTTATACAGCTGAGTGAGTATAATTTTATGGATGGGAATTTTGTTTTATGGGAAGGATGTAGAAGAGAAATGGAGGACATTTAAAGGGGAAATTGTAAGAGTACAGAATCTTTGTGTCCCTGTTCGGTTGAAAGGAAATAGTAAAAATTGGAAAGTGAAATTTGACACTTGTTTCGAAAAAAGAGAGATATCTACAATGATTATAGGAGACATGGCGTAAATGAGGTGCTAGAGGAGTATAAAGAATGTAGAAAGAATCTTAAGAAAGAAATTAGAAGAAATTAGAAAGGCCAAAAGAAGATATGAGGTTGCTTTGGCAAGAAAGGTGAAAGTAAATCCAAAGGGTTTCTACAGCTATGTTAATAGCAAAAGGATAACGAGGGATAAAATTGGACCATTAGAGAGCCAGAATGGACAGCTATCTGCAGAGCCAAAAGATGGGGGAGATATTGAACAATTTCTTTTCTTCGGTATTCACCAAGGAGAAGGATATTGAACTGTGAGGTAAGGGAAAAAAGTATGAGATTCAAAGAGGAGGAAGTGCTGACGCTTTTGAAAAATATAAAAGTGGATAACTCTCCAGGTCCTGACAGGATATTCCATAAGGCATTGAGGGAAGTTAGTGTAGAAATAGTAGGAGCTATGACACAAATATTTCAAATGTCATTACAAACGGGAAGTACCGGAGGATTGGCGTACTGCGCATGTTGTTCCATTGCTTAAAAAGGGTTCAAAGAATAAACCTAGCAATTATAGACCTGTTAGTTTGATGTCAGTGGTGGGCAAATTAATGGAAAGGATACTTAGAGATAATATATATAAGCATCTGGATAAACAGGGTCTGATCAGGAACAGTCAACATGGATTTGTGCCTGGAAGGTCATGTTTGACAAACCTTCTTGAATTTTTTGAAGAGGTTACTAGGGAAATTGATTAGGGTAAAGCAGTGGATGTTGTCTATATAGATTTCAGTAAGGCCTTTGACAAGGTTCCTCGTAGAAGGTTAGAAACATAGAAACATAGAAAATAGGTGCAGGAGTAGGTCATTTGGCCCTTCGAGCCTGCACCGCCATTCAATGTGATCATGGCTGATCATCCAACTCAGTATCCCATACCTGCCTTCTCTCCATACCCCCTGATCCCTTTAGCCATAAGTGCCACATCTAACGCCCTCTTAAATATAGCCAATGAACTGGCCTCAACTACCCCCTTGGTTGGTTAAGAAGATTCAATCTTTGGGTGTTAATGGCGGAGTAGCAAGATGGATTCAACAGTGGCTGAATGGGAGATGCCAGAGAGTAATGGTGGATGGCTGTTTGTCAGGTTGGAAGCCGGTGACCAGTGGGGTGCCTCAGGGATCTGTGTTGGGTCCACTGTTGTTTGTCATGTACATCAATGATCTGGATGATGGGGTGGAAAATTGGATAAGTAAGTATGCAGATGATACTAAGATAGGTGGTGTTGTGGATTATGAAATAGATTTTCAAAGTCTACAGAGATTTGGACCATTTGGAAAAGTAGGCTGAAAGATGACAGATGGAGTTTAATGCTGATAAGTGTGAAGTGCTACATCTTGGCAGGACAAATCGAAATAGGACGTACATGGTAAATGGTAGGGAATTGAGGAATGCTGTGGAACAGAGGGATCTAGGAATAACTGTGCATAGTTTTGGTCTCCAAATCTGAGGAAAAACATTCTTGCCATAGAGGGGGTACAGAGAAGATTCACCAGACTGATTCCTGGGATGTCATGACTTTCATATGAGGAAAGACTGGATAGACTCGGCTTGTACTCACTAGAACTTAGAAGACTGAAGGGGGATCTTATAGAAACTTACAACATTCTTAAGGGGTTGGACAAGCTAGATGCTGGAAGATTGTTCCCGATGTTGGGGAGGTCCAGAACAAGGGGTCACAGTCTAAGGGTAAGGGGGAATTCCTTTAGGACCGAGATGAGGAAAATATTTTTCACACAGGGAGTGGCGAGTCTCTGGAATTCTCTGCCACAGAAGGTAATTGAGGCCAGTTCATTGGCTATATTTAAGAGGGTGTCAGATGTGGCCCTTATGGCTAAAGGGATCAGGGGGTGTGGTGAGAAGGCAGGTACAGGATACTGAGTTGAATGATCAGCCATGATCATATTGAATGGCGATGCAGGCTCGAAGGGCCGAATGGCCCACTTCTGCACCTATTTTCTATGTTTCTATGTGTGAGAGAGAGGGACAGAGAAAGGGGTGTGGGAGAGAGACAGGGAGCGAGAGAGGGAGTGTGTGAGAGAGAGGTTGGGTGCACGAGAGGGTGGAGTGGAGAGAATTTGTGTACAAGTGGGGGGAGAGTGTGGGGAGAGGGGAGAGAGTGGAATGTATGTATGCAGCTTTAAGGGACATGGGTCAGGTAGCATTTGGAGTATTGCATACAGTTCTGGTCACTCCATTACAGGACTGATGTGGAGGCTTTGTGGAAGGTGCAGAGATGGTTAACCAGAATGGTTTAAAAACAAGGAACTGCAGATACTGGTTTACAAAAAAGGACACAAAGTGCTGGAGTAACTCAGTGGGACAGGCAGCATCTCTGGAGAGAAGGAATGGGTGACTGAAGAAAGGACCCAAAACGTTACCCAATCCTTCCAGTAATTTGTGTTTACCTGAACAGCATCTATCTATCCACGTGGCGGTGTGCCAGCAGGCTGGAGGAGCAGGCAAAGGCCTTGCCACAGAGCGGGCAGGTGAGGGGCACTGGCCGGTGTGGATTCATCAGCGTGGACTCGCTCCAGCAGGTGGTCAAGGCGGGTGAAGCCCGTACTACAGGACGGGCAGGGGAAGGGACGCTCACCGCTGTGGGTACGCCGGTGCTGCCACAGGCTGGACATGTGGCTGTGTCCACTGACACCCTCCTCCGCCTAGCGGAGTTGGTCCTTACCCTAAACAACTTCTCTTTTGACTCCTCCCATTTCCTCCAAACACAAGGCGTAGCTATGGGCACACGCATGGGCCCTAGCTACGCCTGCCTCTTTGTCGGGCACGTCGAACAATCTTTGTTCTCGACGTACCAGGGCCCCACCCCCGACCTTTACCTCCGTTACATTGACGACTGCTTTGGTGTCACCTCCTGCACCCACGCAGAACTGACTGACTTTATCCATTTCACCACCAACTTCCATCCGGCACTCAAATATACTTGGGCCATTTCCGACATTTCCCTACCATTCCTTGACCTCACCACCTCTATTGCAGGTGACACACTCCTGACTGACATCCACTACAAACCAACTGACTCCCACAGCTACCTGGACTACTCTTCCTCCCACCCTGCTTCCTGTAAGGACTCCATCCCCTATTCCCAATTCCTCCGACTACGGCGCATCTGCTCCCAGGATGACGTGTTCCACACCAGGTCATCGCAAATGTCCTCGTTCTTCAGAAAACGGGGTTTCCCCTCCCCCACTATCGATGAGGCTCGCACCAGGGTCTCCTCCATACCCCGCAACACTGCCCTCTCTCCCCATTCCCCCACTCACAACAAGGGCCGAGTCCCCCTGGTCCTCACCTTTCACCCCACCAGCCAGCGCATACAACAGATAGTCCTCCGCCAGTTTCGCCACCTCCAACGTGACCCCTCCACTCGCCACATCTTCCCATCTCCCCCCCTGTCTGCCTTCTGCAAAGACCGCTCCCTCCGCAACTCCCTCGTCAATTCTTCCCTTCCCTCCCGCTCCACTCCTTCCCCGGGCACTTTCCCTTGCAACCGCAAGAGATGCTACACTTGTCCCTTCACCTCCCCCATCCACTCCTTTCAGGGACCCAAGTAGTCATTCCAAGTCCGACAGAGGTTCAGCTGCACCTCCTCCAACCTCGTCTACTGCATCCGTTGCTCCAGATGCCAGCTAATCTACATCGGTGAGACCAAGCGGAGGCTAGGCGATCGTTTCGCCGAACACCTCCGCTCGGTCCGCAATAACCAACCCGACCTCCCGGTGGCTCAGCACTTCAACTCCCCCTCCCACTCCATATCCGACCTCTCGGTCCTGGGCCTCCTCCATGGCCAGAGTGAACAACACCGCAAGTTTGAGGAACAACATCTCATATTCCGCTTGGGGAGTCTGCATCCTCTGGGCTTAAACATTGAATTTTCTCAATTCTGTTAACCCAGACTGCCCCCTCCCCTTCCCACCTCTCCCTCAGCCCTCGGGCTCTGACATTCCTTCTCCATCTCCCCCACCCCACCCCCCCCCCCCCAAGTCGCACTAGCTTCTCATTTTCACACCAGAAATAGCTTACAATGGCCTGCTTCCCTTATCACCAATACTTTTTTGCATATCTTTCACTCATGGTTCTTGCTTTATCTCTCCATATCACTGTTTATATCTCTCGTTTCCCTGATCCCTGACCAGTCTGAAGAAGGGTCTCGACCCGAAACGTCGCCTATCTCCTTCGCTCCTTAGATGCTGCTGCACCCGCTGAGTTTCTCCAGCTTTTTGTGTAACCCTCGATTCTCCAGCATCTGCAGTTCCTTCTTTAAAACAATGTGGCTGAAACCCTTGCCACACTCAGCGCACACAAAGGGTCTCTCCCCGGTGTGTATCCGCTGGTGCTCCCGCAGTCCACATGCCCTTGTCACAGTGGGAGCAGCTGCTCGCCAGCGTGGGTCCGCCGGTGCTGCCGCAACCCCTGCGAGCTGACAAACTCCTCACCACAGTACGGGCAGTCGTAGGGCTGGCCACTGGTGTACACGTGCTGGTTAGACAGGGCATGGGGAGACATTGTGTCTTCTCCACAGATGCTGCCTGACCCGCTGAGTTACTCCAGCACTTTGTTATAGATTCATAGTGATACAGCGTTGGAAAGTGGCCCTTCGGCCCAACTCGTACTTGCACTCCGAGATCCCTTGACTCCACACATTGCCCCAGCGCCCCGCCATTCACAGTGAAGACCCTGCCCTGGTTTGACTTTCTAAACTGCAACACCCTCCCCATCACCAAACAATGTGACCTCCTCCCTGTGGGTCCCTGCCCCTTCCCCCTGCTGCTACCTCCTGCTCCTTACCCCCCTTTGCTCCCTCCCCCCTCCTCCCCATCACCAAACAATGTGAACCCACCCCCACCTGGTTCACTACCCCCTTCCTGGGCTCACTTGCCCCCTCTCTCCCCCCCAGTTCCCTGACCCCCATTCACCCCCCTCGGCACCAAACCCACTCCCCCTTGAATCCCCCCCTCCCTTTGCTCCCTGATTCCCCGCTACTCACTTCACCCCCATTGCACCTCCAGCCTCTCACCCCTCTACTCCTTCCCTCCACTCTCTCTCTCTATCTTTCTCTCACCAGGGTACGGGGTCTCGGCGCCGGTTTCATCTTCATCTTGTTCCCGCCCGCGCTCCAACCGCCAACCGCCTGGAGGACCATGTGTGATCCACCCCCCCCGGAGGACCATCTGTGATCCACCCCCCCTGGAGGACCATCTGTGATCCACCCCCCCTGGAGGACCATCTGTGATCCGCTCCCCCCCTGGAGGACCATCTGTGATCCGCCCCCCCCCGGAGGACCATCTGTGACCCCCCCTTGGAGGACCATGTGTGATCCGCCCCTCCCTGGAGGACCATGTGTGATCCACCCCCCCCGGAGGACCATCTGTGCCCCCCCCCCGGAGGACCATGTGTGACCCCCCCTCCCTGGAGGACCATGTGTGTTCCACCCCCCCCGGAGGACTATGTGTGACCCCCCCCTCCCTGGATGACCATCTGTGATCCACCCCCCCCGGAGGACCATGTGTGACCCCCCCCTCCCTGGAGGACCATCTGTGATCCACCCCCCCCTGGAGGACCATGTGTGACCCCCCCCCGGAGGACCATGTGTAACCCCCCCCCTCCCTGGAGGACCATCTGTGATCCACCCCCCCCGGAGGACCATGTGTGACCCCCCCCTGGAGGACCATGTGTGTTCCACCCCCCCGGAGGACCATGTGTGACCCCCCCCTCCCTGGAGGACCATCTGTGATCCACCCCCCCCCGGAGGACCATGTGTGACCCCCCCTGGAGGACCATGTGTGACCCCCCCTCCCCCGGAGGACCATCTGTGAACCCCCCTCCCTGGAGGACCATGTGTGATCCGCCCCTCCCTGGAGGACCATCTGTGATCCGCCCCCCCGGAGGACCATCTGTGACCCCCCCCTCCCTGGAGGACCATCTGTGATCCACCCCCCCCCCCGGAGGACCATGTGTGACCCCCCCTGGAGGACCATGTGTGACCCCCCCTCCCTGGAGGACCATGTGTGACCCCCCCCCTCCCTGGAGGACCATGTGTGATCCGCCCCTCCCTGGAGGACCATCTGTGAACCCCCCCTCCCTGGAGGACCATGTGTGATCCACCCCCCCCTGGAGGACCATGTGTGACCCCCCCTCCCTGGAGGACCATGTGTGACCCCCCCCCCTCCCTGGAGGACCATGTGTGACCCCCCCCCTCCCTGGAGGACCATCTGTGACCCCCCCCCCGGAGGACCATCTGTGCCCCCCCCCCTCCCTGGAGGACCATGTGTGATCCGCCCCTCCCTGGAGGACAAGATACACAAGATACATTTATTGGTCACGTGTGCCAGTTGGCGCAGCGAAATTAAATCACCATACAGCCATACAGTAAAAATAAAGCACACAACATAGAGTAGATAGAATTCAACATAAAACATCCCCACACAGCAGGATCAATGTTTCCCACTGTGAGGGACGGCACCAAAGTCAGTCTCTTGGAGCCTCCGCAGTCATTGCTACGAGCGGCCCGATGTTCAGGCCCGCTCTCCGGGGTGATGTAAGTCTGACTTCGGGGCTGGGAGACCTTGGCGACCTGGACCCTGAGTCGGCCCCCTCCTACCGGAGTCCGCGGCTCCCAGAGTCCGCAGGCCGCGCCGGGTGGAGATACAACGCTGCAGGCCCTCGGCAAAGGGCCCAGGACTCCATGGAGTTGTTCAGCGCCGCCTGCGTTGGGAGCTCTCCCCAAACCAGAGCTCCACGATGTTGGAGCAGCGGCCCAACGCTGCGGAGCTCTAACGGCGACCCAGGTAGGCATCGCCCACTCCGCGGTGACTCCAGCGCCATCGCTGTTGCAGCTCTGGTCCGGTCCCCGGTCCCCGGTCCCCGGCAGGAAAGGCCGCTCCGATCCAGGAGGTTGGCCGCAAGGTGGGGGACGAGGACGCGACTCCCCGCCAGGAAGCGAATGGGAGTTAGTTTCCCCCTTACCCTGCCCCCCCCCCCACATAGAAAAGTTAAAGTTTCCCCCAAAAACAAACTTTAAACTGACTAAAAATAAAAAAAATGGAAAAACAAACGGGCTGCAGGCAGTCCAGCGCCCCTAGTGCAGGACCATCAGTGGAGGACCATCTGTGATCCACCCCCCCCTGGAGGACCATCTGTGATCCACCCCCCCCTGGAGGACCATCTGTGATCCACCCCCCCCCCCCGGAGGACCATCTGTGATCCACCCCCCCCTGGAGGACCATCTGTGATCCACCCCCCCCTGGAGGACCATCTGTGATCCACCCCCCCCCCCTGGAGGACCATCTGTGATCCACCCCCCCCGGAGGACCATCTGTGATCCATCCCCCCTGGAGGACCATCTGTGATCCACCCCCCCCGGAGGACCATCTGTGATCCACCCCCCCTGGAGGACCATCTGTGATCCACCCCCCCCTGGAGGACCATCTGTGATCCACCCCCCCCTGGAGGACCATCTGTGATCCACCCCCCTGGAGGACCATCTGTGATCCACTCCCCTGGAGGACCATCTGTGATCCACCCCCCCCGGAGGACCATCTGTGATCTGCCCCCCCCCCCGGAGGACCATCTGTGATCCACCCCCCCCCCTGGAGGACCATCTGTGATCCACCCCCCTGGAGGACCATCTGTGATCCACCCCCCCCTGGAGGACCATCTGTGATCCACCCCCCCCTGGAGGACCATCTGTGATCCACCCCCCTGGAGGACCATCTGTGATCCACCCCCCCCGGAGGACCATCTGTGATCCACCCCCCCCTGGAGGACCATCTGTGATCCACCCCCCCCTGGAGGACCATCTGTGATCCACCCCCCCCTGGAGGACCATCTGTGATCCACCCCCCTGGAGGACCATCTGTGATCCACCCCCCCCTGGAGGACCATCTGTGATCCACCCCCCTGGAGGACCATCTGTGATCCACCCCCCTGGAGGACCATCTGTGATCCACTCCCCCCTGGAGGACCATCTGTGATCCACTCCCCCCCGGAGGACCATCTGTGATCTGCCCCACCCACCTGGAGGACCTGCCCCCCTCGCCTGGAGGACCATCTGTGATCCGCCCCCCTGCCTGGAGGACCGGCCTGGAGGACCCGCCGGCTCCCATCACCATGTGATATCACTCTGTGTCGTCCCGTGTGCTTCACTCTCGCGGGCGGTTGGCGGTTGGCGGTTGGCTGGCGGTTGGCGGGAACAAGATGGAGATGAAACCAGCGCCGGGACCCCGGACCCTGGTGAGAGAAAGATGGAGAGAGAGGGAGAGAGAGGGGGAGGGAGAGAGATAGAGAGAGACAGAGAGAGAGACAGAGAGGGGGAGAGGGGGAGAGGGATAGAGAGACATATATATATATATATATATATATATATAAACATACCTTTAGCGGCGCTACACTTCTGCCGCTCCCCGTGTGCGCGACTTTAGCGCCTTTCAGAGGGGGGCGGGCTTAATGTGCCGTTTTTCAACAGACCTGGATAATCGATGAATGTCGGGTGATTTCGTTGCGGAAGAAAAATCGCACCGACATTTCATCAATGAAGGTATTTTTAAATTACTCTCAATTATTTGTTAACTAGAGTAATTTAAAAATCACCTTCAAAAGCCGTGAGCGCCGACAACCGGAAGGATTTTCAGTAGGGGAGAAAAAAAGGTAAATTTTTTTTTATATTAAAAGTTGGTTTTTCGGGAGGCTTTAATAATATTTTTATGTTGCGAAATGGGGTCCCAAAAAATGTATGAACAAACAGTATTTTTCCCGCGACTTCACCGCTAACCGCAACGTTCCAATCCACCGCATTCCACTAAAACCCACTCGCTAGTTGATTTAAATGGCCATTAATTTAGAGGCATAAAACACTAAATTCCTTCCATTTGGCCCAGAAATTCATGAAAATGAGATTTAAAAATTATGTTATATTGTGGATTATTGTGGGAATGTTATTTGGACACTTAGGCAATTTTAAAAAAGTTTATCTTTTCTTAAGAAATGGATAGATGTTTAGATCTACTCATTGAATTTTGTAATTAGCTACAATTAGATAACTATCTAATTATATGCTTTAATTTCAGGTAATCCAAGTAAGACTGTTTAATATTTGTTTCAGAATGCTTCAATCTATAATAACTGAAAATTTCATTGAGTTCTCTTAATTTATAAGAAAGTTATGGGCTTTTAACTTTTCCAGATCACAGCTTTTGAGTTAAGTCCATTGAAAGGCAATGGGGAGCAAGATGCTAATTTCCAAGTATGAAAATGGCCATAACTTTCTTAATACTGAAGATATGAAAGTAAATTAGGTGTCAAGTGACTAGTGGGGTACCGCAAGGCTCAGTGCTGGGACCCCAGCTATTTACAATATACATAAATGATCTGGATGAGGGAATTGAAGGCAATATCTCCAAGTTTGCGGATGACACTAAGCTGGGGAGCAGTGTTAGCTGTGAGGAGGATGCTAGGAGAATGCAAGGTGACTTGGATGGGCTGGGTGAGTGGGCAAATGTTTGGCAGATGCAGTATAATGTGGATAAATGTGAGGTTATCCACTTTGGTGGCAAAAATAGGAAAACTGACTACTATCTAAATGGTGGCCGATTAGGAAAAGGGGAGATGCAGCGCGACCTGGGTGTCATGGTACACCAGTCATTGAAAGTAGGCATGCAGGTACAGCAGGCAATGAAGAAACCCAATGGTATGTTAGCTTTCATAGCAAACGGATTTGAGTATATGAGCAGGGAGGTTCTACTTCAGTTGTATAGTGTCTTGGTGAGGCCACACCTGGAGTATTGCGTACAGTTCTGGTCTCCAAATCTGAGGAAGGACATTATTGACATAGAGGGAGTGCAGCGAAGGTTCACCAGACTGATTCCTGGGATGTCAGGACTGTCTTATGTACAAAGACTGCATAGACTCGGTTTATACTCTCTAGAATTTAGGAGATTGAGAGGGGATCTTATAGAAACTTACAAGATTCTTAAGGGGTTGGACAGGCTAGATGCAGGAAGATTGTTCCCGATATTGGGGAGGTCCAGGACAAGGGGGTCACAGCTTAAGGATAAGGGGGAAATCCTTTAGGACTGAGATGAGAAGATTTTTTTTCACACAGAGTGGTGGGTCTCTGGAACTCTATGCCACAGAGGGTAGCTGAGGCCAGTTCATTGGCGATATTTAAGAGGGAGTTAGATGTGGCCCTTGTGGCTAAGGGGATCAGAGGGTATGGAGAGAAGGCAGGTACGGGATACTGAGTTGGATAATCAGCCATGATCATCTTGAATGGCGGTGCAGGCTCGAAGGGCCGAATGGCCTACTCCTGCACCTAATTTCTATGTTTTTATGTTTCTATGTCAAAATAAACTTATTTTTATGCTTTATCTGATGGGATAAATTGCAGACTTGATTTTTTAAATCTCAACATTTTGTAACATTGCTAATATATATAGAGAGAGAGGGAGAGGGGAGATAAAACACGTTATAAACATCTCCTCCCTCTGTAAATAATCAATAAATCACCGAATAAACTACACTTTGTCTGGGGGAATAAACCCGGTCTGGAGTAAAACTGGGGTAAGTAATGTTATAAACACACAGGGGAGCGGAATAAACGGGGCTGTGGAGTCGTTCCCAAAACATCCCACCCCGACTGCTCGGTAAAATAATTCTCAATCTGCTGTGATAACATTACACAAGTTGGCATTTCAGAAGAACCACATGAATCATCAGCTGCCTTTTAAACCCATGCCCATAAAGGTTTGTCTAACGCTTGTAGCTGTGCTATTGGGGCTTGTTAAAAATGTTATTCTTGTATTAAAAACCATAATTCATTATGCTAAAGAAAACAAAATGACAAAATTAAAACTCCATTGAATTAAGTACAAATTATAAAAGCAATACTCCAAAATGTATTAAACTAAGGCCACAGGTATGAACTAAATGGCTAAATAATGACAAAAAATGATCATGTGCAATAGAAGTAAATGCCGAGGTAGTTAAGTTTGATACAAAAGTACATACCTAAGATGTATTAATAACGTCTGAGGAACAGAATTGCTTCTGCCAGAGAGAGACAGAGACAGAGAGAGAGAGAGAGAGTGTGGAAGGAGGGAGGAGAGGGGTGAGAGGCTGGAGGTGGAAAGGGGGTGAAGTGAGTTGCGGGAGGAAACGGAGCAAAGGGAGGGGGGAGGATTCAAGGGGGAGTGGGTTTGGTGCCGAGGGGGGTGAATGGGGGCAGGGAACTGGGGGGGGAAAGAGAGGGGTCAAGTGACCCAAGCAAGGGTAGGGAGCCAGGTGGGGTGGGTTCACATTGTTTGGGGGTGGGGAGGGTGTTGCAGTTTAGGAAGTCAAACCAGGGCAGGGTCTTCACCGAATGGCGGGGTACTGTGGGAATGTGTGGAGCCGAGGGATCTAGGAGTGCGAGAACGGCCACTTTCCTACTCTGTATCACTCTATGAATCTATGACAAAGTGCTGGAGTAACACAGTGGGTCAGGCAGCATCTGTGGAGAAGATAGACACAAAGTGCTGGAGTAACACAGTGGGTCAGGCAGCATCTGTGCAGAAGATAGACACAAAGTGCTGGAGTAACACAGTGGGTCAGGCAGCATCTGTGCAGAAGATAGACACAAAGTGCTGGAGTAACACAGTGGGTCAAGCAGCATCTGTGCAGAAGATAGACACAAAGTGCTGGAGTAACTCAGCGGGTCAGACAGCATCTGCGTGACATTTTTGGTCGAGACCCTTTGGTTTCATTTAGTTCAGAGATGCTACATGGAAACAGGTTTTTTGGCCCACGGAGTCCACGCTGACCACTGATCACGCCGTTCACTAGCACTATCCTACGCACATTAGGGACAATTTGCCAATTTTGTGGAGGCTGATTAATCTACAAACCTGAACGTCTTTGAAATGTTGGAGGAAACCGGAGCACCCGGAGTAAAGACCCACGCAGACAGCACCCGTAGTCAGGATAGAACCCGGTCTCTGGCGGTGAGGCAGCAACTGTACCGCTGCGCCACTGTGCTGCACAGAATTATATAACGGGTTTCCTCCGCCATAAACGCACCCAATATGTACTAGTAATGTCCTGTTTGCCAGCTTGTTGACCCTCTGTGCTCCCCTCCTGCAGGGTTTAGGAGCCGTTGCTGTGGATGGAGAGACGGGGACGAGGGCGGTCAGGTTGCTTGTGAACCCCTTCCACCCATCTGCTCGGTGTGCGGGCTGAGATTTGATGGAGGACCACATGACGGGACATAACAAGGAGAAGCGTTATGAGTGCGACGTGTGTGGCAAGGCCTGGCAGAAGCCGTGCCTGCTGGAGGCCCACCGGCGAGTGCATACTGGAGAACGCCCCTTCGACTGCTCGGAGTGCGGCATGAGCTTCACCCACAACGGCAACTTGCTGCGGCACAACCGTGTGCACTCCGGTGAGAGGCCCTTCACCTGCTCCGATTGGGGCAAGGACTTCACCAGGGTGGATGAGCTGAAGATCCACCGGCTGTTGCACATGGGCGAGAAGCCCTATGGCTGCTCCACCTGCGGCAAGAGCTTTTCCCAGTTGTCGGGGCTGCTGGGGCACCGTCGGGTGCATAGCAGTGAGCGGCCCTTCACCTGCTCTCACTGTGGCAGAGGCTTCAAGTCGTCGCCAAGCCTGAAGAGGCACAGGCGCGTGCACACTGGGGAGCGCCCCTACACCTGCAATGACTGAGGCAAGGGCTTCACCCAGTCCAGCTACCTGCTGGTGCACCAGTGCACCCACACCGGCGAGCGCCCGTACACCTGCGCCCAGTGCGGCAAGGGCTTCACCTGCTCCTCCAACCTGCTGTCCCACCAGCGGGTGCCTGCCGGCAACCATCCCATCCCCATCCCGGAGTGTGGAGAGTGCATTGCCATGGCCTCCAACGCCCTGTCACACCAGCACGTGTACACCAGTGGCCAGCCCTACGACTGTCCGTACTGTGGTGAGGAGTTTGTCAGCTCGCGGGGGTTGCGGCAGCACCGGTGGACCCACGCCAGCGGTCACACACCAGGGAGAGACCCTTTGTGTGCGCTGAGTGTGGCAAGGGTTTCAGCAGCATGTCTAGCCTGTGGCAGCACCGGCGTACCCACAGCAGTGAGCGTCCCTTCCCCTGCCCGTCCTGTGTTAAGGGCTTCACCCACCTTGACCACCTGCTGGAGCACCAGCGAGTCCACACCGGCCAGCACCCCTTCACCTGCCCACTCTGTTGCAAGGACTTTGCCCGCTGCTCCAGCCACGTGGATAGATAGGCACGGTTTAGGTTGACACAAAAAGCTGGAAGGAATGGGTAATGTTTCGGGTTGTTTCATCAGTCACCCATTGCATCTCTCCAGAGATGCTGCCTGCCCCGCTGAGTTACTTCTGCACTTTGTGTCCTTTTTATAAAAAAAGCAGCTGCAGTTCCTTGGATGAGCTTGATTTGGACCCAGCTTTTCCTATATTCTGAAAGGCTACAGAATCTTACAGTCATGGCCATATTCATACTTGATTGAAGTGTTTTATTGATAAGAAAAATGTATAATTGTGCTAACTTTCCTTTGTTCTGAGAGGGGAGCCCAAGAAGCACTGAGCAACTTGCCACTCCCGTCTGACAAATCAATTAAAGATTGCCATGGTTACCTTTTTATAATTGTTGTTGCTATTTTTAAGAGGCTAACTTTGACAAGGTGACACGCAAGCTGGAGGAACAGCAGTCCAGACCTGACACGTCGCCCGTCCATTCCCCTCCATAGTGTCGGTAGAACTCAGCAGGTCAGCCATCCGTGGTGGGAAATGGATGGAGAAGTGTTCCTAATATAAGCTCTCCTTGCCCCTGTCGAGGAGCAGCCAATCAACAATACCAGCATCTTCTCCTTCATACTGTACCCAAGTGAAAATGCAAAAGTGAGCCAAGCTGCACACAGCCGACTGCTCACAGTTCCAGCTGGCTGCCACAGGCTCAAATACTTAAAGGCATTTTAATGTGTTATTTTAAAGAATGTTTTGCACATTTGTGCTTTACGTAACAAATAAAGCAAGTTTATCCTGACCACACTGTGAAAGAGTTTAATTTGGTCTAGTTTGGTTCGTAAATTGAAAATGGAGATTTGCTGAACAACAGAAAGCAGTCAGATTTAAAAGAGAACTAGACTAAGTAGGACCCATTGGGCCGCAGCTTCTCACAGGAGGGCTGGTCCCCCAACGCAATATTCCACCTCTCCACCAATTCCAATATTGTTGGCCAGTGGGGGGGGGGGGCTTTCTGGAGCGCAAGCTTGGGTGTTGTGGCCCGAAGGGGGTGGTTTTCAGAGGGATAGCACGGATATTGTGGGCTGAATGGATTCTTGGGCTGGCAGCCCAGTCACTTAGGCCTGGCAGGCTGGCAGCTCAGTAGCTCGGGCTCAGTAATTCTTAGTGGCTCTCTGACAGCGCAGCAATTCCTGCCTATTAGACTCCCATTGTGATGAAGAATATGAAGGCATGGCAAGTAGAAAAATGATTTACTAAAGTTTAAAATATAACATAGAAACATAGAAATTAGGTGCAGGAGTAGGCCATTCGGCCCTTCGAGCCTGCACCGCCATTCAATATCATCATGGCTGATCATCCAACTCAGTATCCCGTACCTGCCTTCTCTCCATACCCTCTGAGGGTACACAAGGGTCACATCTAACTCCCTCTTAAATAAGAGCCAATGAACTGGACTCAACTACCCTCTGTGGCAGACAGTTCCAGAGACCCACCGCTCTCTGTGTGAAAAAAGTCCTTCTCATCTCAGTCCTAAAGGATTTCCCCTTTATCCTTAAGCTGTGACCCCTTGTCCTGGACCTCCCCAACATCGGGAACAATCTTCCTACATCTAGCCTGTCCAACCCCTTAAGAATCTTGTAAGTTTCTATAAGATCCCCTCTCAATCTCCTAAATTCTAGAGAGTATAAACCGAGTCTATGCAGTCTTTGTTCATAAGATAGTCCTGACATCCCAGGAATCAGTCTGGTGAACCTTCTCTGCACTCCCTCTATGGCAATAATGTCCTTCCTCAGATTTGGAGACAGAACTGTACGCAATACTCCATGTGTGGTTTCACCAAGACCCTATACAACTGAAATAGTCCTCCCTGCTCCTATACTCAAATCCTTTTGCTATGAAAGCTAACATACCATTTGCTTCCTTCACTGCCTGCTGCACTTGCATGCCTACTTTCAATGACTGGTGTACCATGACACCCAGGTCACGCTGTATCTCCCCTTTTCCTAATTGGCCGTCATTTAGATAATAGTCTGTTTTCCTATTTTTGCCACCCAAATGGATAACCTCACATTTATCCACATTATACTGCATCTGCCAAACATTTGCCCACTCACCCAGCCTATCCAAGTCACCTTGCAGCCTCCTAGCATCCTCCTCACAGCTAACACTGCCCCCCAGCTTAGTGTCATCCGCAAACTTGGAGATATTGCCTTCAATTCCCTCATCCAGATCATTAATGTATATTGTAAATAGCTGGGGTCCCAGCACTGAGCCTTGCGGTACCCCACTAGTCACTGCCTGCCATTGTGAAAACAACCCGTTTACTCCTACTCTTTGCTTCCTGTTTGCCAGCCAGTTCTCTATCCACATAAATACTGAACCCCCAATGCCGTATGCTTTAAGTTTATATACTAATCTCTTATGTGGGACCTTGTCGAAAGCCTTCTGGAAGTCCAGATACACCACATCCACTGGTTCTCCCCTATCCACGCTACTAGTTACATCCTAGAAAAATTCCACAAGATTCGTCAGACATGATTTACCTTTCGAAAATCCATGCTGACTTTGTCCAATGATTTCACCACTTTCCAAATGTGCTGCTATCCCATCTTTAATAACTGACTCTAGCAGTTTCCCCACTACCGATGTTAGACTAACTGGTCTGTTATTCCCTGTTTTCTCTCTCCCCCCCTTCTTAAAAAGAGGGGTTATGTTTGCTACCCGCCAATCCTCAGGAACTACTCCAGAATCTAAAGAGTTTTGAAAGATTATCACTAATGCATCCACTATTTCCGGAGCTACTTCCTTAAGTACTCTGGGATGCAGCCTATCTGGCCCTGGGGATTTACCGGCCTTTAATCCATTCAATTTACCCAACACCACTTCCCGACTAACCTGGATTTCACTCAAGTCCTCCTTTGACTCACGGTCCCCTGCTATTTCCGGCAGATTATTTATGTCTTCCTTAGTGAAGACGGAACCAAAGTAGTTATTCAATTGGTCCGCCATATCCTTGTTCCCCATGATCAACTCACCTGTTTCTGACTGCAAGGGACCTACATTTGTTTTAACTAATCTTTTTCTCTTCACATATCTATAAAAACTTTTGCAGTCTGTTTTTATGTTCCCTGCCAGTTTTCTTTCATTAATCTATTTTTCCTTTCCTAATCAAGCCCTTTGTCCTCCTCTGCTGGTCTCTGAATTTCTCCCAGTCCTCTGGTATGCTGCTTTTTCTGGCTACTTTGTACGCATCATCCTTTGCTTTGATACTATCCCTGATTTCCCTTGTTATCCACGGATGCACTACCTTCCCTGATCTATTCTTTTGCCAAACTGGGATGAACATTTTTTGTAGTTCATCCATGCAGTCTTTAAATGTCTTCCATTGCGTATCCACTGTCAACCCTTTTAGAATTGATTGCCAGTCAATCTTGGCCAATTCGTGTCTCATACCCTCAAAGTTACCTTTCCTTAAGTTCAGAACCATTGTTTCTAAATTTACAATGTCACTCCATCCTAATGAAGAACTCGACCATATTATGGTCACTCTTGCCCAAGGGGGCACGCACAATAAGACTGCTAACTAACCCTTCCTCATTACTCAATACCCAGTCTAAAATAGCCTGCTCTCTCGTTGGTTCCTCTGCATGTTGATTTAGAAAATTATCCCGCATACTTTCCAAAAAATCCTCTTCCTCAGCGCCCCTGCCAATTTGATTCACCCAATCTATATGCAGATTGAAGTCACCCATTATAACAGTTTTGCCTTTGTCGCACGCATTTCTAATTTCCTGTTTGATACCATCCCCAACTTCACTACTTCACTTTAACAACAATTTAAATGTTAAAGATGAGATTTCTTGTTCTTTCTTGTTGTGTTCTATTGCTCACTACCTCTTGATATGTCTTTGCTGTTGATTAAAAAAAAAGCCAATTTTAATATAGAGAGATTGAACGGTCAAATTTTAACAAGGAAAACCTGAGAATTTACCTCAAAAGTCATTCAGTGCAGGCCACAAATCCAATCTCACAGCACTCGAAGCGGAGTACAGGCCGCAAATCCAATCTCACAGCACTCGAAGCGAAGTGCAGGCAGCACGTCCAAACTCACAGCATTCCAAGCTGAGTGCAGGCAGCAAGTCCAACCAACAGGCTATTTTACTTTGGAGTCACGTGAGTGACTACGTGAAGACCCCGCCAGCACGCATGCGCGACATATCGTCGAACGCATTGCGGAAGCGACAGTCGGGAGGAGCGTCGCTCCTCCAGCGTAAGTTTAAAAACTTACGGAAGGTAAGTCTCACTTGTAGTGGTGAGCGTGGCGACTCGGTGTTCTTGCTTTACAGGAAAACCATAATGGAGTCGCGAAAATCAAAGAGAGCAGCGTCAAAATCCGCTTCTGTGGAAAGCAGCCAGCAGCGTGCTGCTAATCCAGAGCTGCAGGTGTTACCGGCAGCTCCCGACTTCTCGCCGATAAGGACCGCAGGTGCGCCGCGGTCGGGCGGCAAAACCACCCGGAAGTCGGACGGGGCTGTTGACTCAGTTGGGTCCGGACCCGAAGACACCCCTGATAGCGTTCTCTGATAGCGACGGCGGGCGTCTCTCCCGCATGGAGCGGATGGTGGACCAGTTGCTCCAGCGTGACCTGCTTATGCAGGGGCAGAGTCATAATGGGTCTCTTCGCAGGCCCACGGCAGAATCCTATCATGGACTGCCAAATATCTCACCCTCTTCGCAGGGGAGCATTAGGGGTCAGAGCTGGGCTGACCCTGAAGAGGGGGAAATGGCTGAACAACCAGCAGTGTTGGGGGTGCAAGAAGAGTTACTGGACATGGTGAACAAACATGCCGTCCCTACACAAAAAGGACTGCCTATTCACCAGAAGCTGGCAGCCAGCATCAACTATATGGCTACCAACCAGCTACAGGAGCAAGCCATTAATGCCACGGCTGAGAAGTATCTCGCTCCTGAAAATTGTAACTCGCTCAATGTTCCAGCAGTGAATAACCCTATATGGGGGAACATGAGCCCTACAATAAGAGGCCAGGAGATAAAGCTTCAGAGGATTCTGAAACTATTGGCCACCGGGATCACAGCAGTGGCCAGGACTGCTGTTGGGGTTGAGTTACCGGAAGAATTGCAAGATGCTCTGGCTTTACTGTGCAATACACAGTTTGAAATCAACAGCTATCGGAAGAGCATCATAAAACCTGCACTCAATCCTAAATGTGCGGGATTATGCAGGTTAGGTAACATGCAACCGCCAAATCTGCTGTTTGGGGACAACCTTCCAAAGCAGGTGAAAGACCTGGATGAGGATGCCAAGGCTATCGGCCTGATTAAGGTACCTGGTACCTCCAAACGCCACTATCAGCAGCGGCAGCACCCCTACACACCCACCGGACAACGATACTATGACAGACCGTCTGGTGGTGAAAGCTCGAAGGCCGGCCCACTTGCACAACGGTCTTTTTTTAGGCCATGGCCCAGCCCGGCCTTCCTGGAAAATGCGCCATCCCCACAACACAGCAACAAAGCACAAAAAGTAGCAAGGGCAGAGACCACAACACCGGCAATAACCATGGAGGTAGGTGGGTCTGGTTCCCTCAGGAACATTGCATGTCATAGAAACATAGAAACATAGAAAATAGGTGCAGGAGTAGGCCATTCGGCCCTTCGAGCCTGCACCGCCATTCAATGTGATCATGGCTGATCATTCAACTCAGTATCCCGTACCTGCCTTCTCTCCACACCCCCTGATCCCTTTAGCCACAAGTGGCACATCTAACGCCCTCTTAAATATAGCCAATGAACTGGCCTCAACTACCTTCTGTCTAAATTCATCTAATGTGGGGGGACAGTTGCACTTGTTTCATGATGTGTGGTGCACTTTTACCTCTGATCCTTACATACTCGGAAGTATTCAGAGTTACAAAATTGAATTTATTCACAAACTCCCCACCCCAGTTCAGCATTCGCCTAGCCGGAAGTTCATACTTTCACAAAAAGAAAGAACGGCAGGCCATGCTGAACTATTAAGACTAAACAACAAAGGGGTAATTGAGAAGACTATCAGAGAATCTCAAGAGTTCGTATCGAATATATTTACTAAAAATAAAAAAGATGGCGGGTGCCGCATCATTATAGATCTGACCGAACTAAATACTTCCGTTCAGTATGCCCATTTCAAGATGGACACATTTGTCACGGCTAAACAGCTAATATCTGAAAGGTACTACATGGCTTGCATTGACCTTAAAGATGCATACTATTCACAATACCTATACACAAGGATCATAGGAAATACCTAAAATTTATCTGGATGGGACAATTGTGGCAGTACAAAGCCTCACCCAATGGGTTATCATCAGCACCCAGACTGTTTACAAAAATATTAAAACCAGCTTTAGCTTATTTAAGGAAACAAAACCATATTGTCATGGCCTACCTTGATGATATCCTCATTGTCGGGGAGAATTTGGAGATGGCTACATTGGCAGTTTTAGCCACAAAACATTTTTTTCAAAAGCTGGGATTTATCATACATCCAGATAAATTGAAATTGGAACCCTCCACTACCATGGATTATTTAGGGTTCACTATTAATTCTGAGCTAATGTCTATCACCTTGCCACCTAACAAAGTGGTGGACTTGATAGAAGCATGCAGAAGCCTCACTGGCATCAGGGAACCATCCATACGGCAAGTAGCCAGAGTGATTGGGAAAATAGTGGCTGCGTTTCCAGCAGCACAATTTGGGCCACTCCATTATCAAAACCTTCAAAGAGCAAAAATTTTAGCTCTCAAAAATCATGCAGGCCATTTTGACAGGCCTATAAAACTACCAGGGAAGGCAAAATCCGAGTTAAATTGATGGATAGAAAATGCTCAGCTTTGTTCTAACCCCATCACTATCATGAATCCCTCGGTTACATTACAAACTGATGCCAGTGCTAAAGGTTGGGAGCAACTAATACCACCACATGTTGTGGTGGCAGATGGAGTGCACAAGAGCTAACCCTATTCAAATCATTAGGGATTAAATATTCAGAAATGCTGGGAGCATCCTTAGGGCATACTGCTCAGATATGCACCAGTTGCATGTCAGGTTACAAATTGACAACACCACAGTGGTGGCCTATATTAATCATATGGGTGGAATAAAGTCGATATCATGTGATGAATTGGCTAATAATATCTGGCACTGGTGTCTGCAAAGGGAGATTTGGATCTCAGCCACTTACCTTACAGGTAAGCTAAACACAGTGGCAGACACCAGATCACGTAAATTCAACGACAACATAGAATGGATGTTGGATCGGAAAGTGTTTACGGATATTATAGAACATTATGGGACACCAGATATTGACCTTTTTGCATCCAGACTAAATCACCAACTTCCAACATATGTTGCTTGGGAACCAGACCCAGGGGCAGTAACGATGGACGCTTTCACGCTACATTGGGGGGATTTGTTCTGCTCTGCATTTCCCCCCTTCTGCCTCATCAGTCGGGTCTTGCAAAAAATAAGACAAGACTCCGCATCGGGTATTTTGGTTGTGCCCGACTGGCCTACCCAACCATGGTTCCCAGCAGTACAGAAGATGGCCACCGAACCCTGCATCCAGGTTAACAAACGACCTAGTTTGTTGGTACATCCCGTTACAGGGGATAGCCATCCACGTCATGACCGCATGGACCTGTTAATTTGCAGATTCTGAAACGGCCACTTCTGGGATACGGACTCACCGACAGAACAATAAATACCATCTCAGCGTCGTGCAGGGAGTCCACCAGAAGACAGTACCTGACGTATGTCAGGAAATGGGAAGTGTTCTGTACCACGACGAACACTACCTATGAAACAGCCACCATCACGGAAGTACTGGAGTTCCTGGCTACCCTTCACTTTGATGATGGATTAAGTTACAGTGCCATCAATTGTGCAAGGAGTGCTCTATCGAATTATCTGAGCAAAGGGAGTGATCATCTGGCAATAGGATCACACCCATTAGTGTCTAAACTAATGAGGGGAATATTTAATACCAATCCCCCAAGGCCCAGATAGAACCATACGTGGGACATTAGCATAGTCTTGACTATGTTACGAGGATGGACACCCATAACGGGGCTCACCTTGGACAAGCTCACCTACAAGATGGTAATGATTATGGCACTTGTCACAGCACAACGGGTCCAGTCCCTACACAAGTTAAGTATGGACGCCATGACTATCACCAATGGCAAAATAACTTTTCTCATACAGGGATTATTAAAACAAGACCGACCCGGTTCATCTGGCCAAACATTAGAATATCAAGCCTATCCTGCAGATACTCGACTCTGCATCGTTACACTTATATTGCAATATATAAAAGTCACTAAGACTCTAAGGGGCACGGAGAGAGCTTTGCTTATAAGCCATAAACAGCCTCATCACAAAGTCACGGTGCAAACCATATCAAGATGGTTAAGGGTGGTGGTAGATGCAGCGGGGGTGGATACTAATGTTTTCAAATCTCACTCCACCAGGGCTGCATCTATATCGGCGGCTGGGATGATGGAAGTTCCCATGGACCACATCCTGGCCACAGCGGGTTGGAGTAATGAAAAGACTTTCCAATGCTTCTATAATAAACCCGTGGCCTCTCCCGACACATTTGCAGGAAAAATTTTGAGTTCTGCAAAATAGTTACCTAATGTGGGATATATTATTATTTTGGTATGAATAAATACCTATTTTGTTTTTCAGCACAGTGTCATGTCTCAAATACGTTCATCCTCTTATCCCAGCATGGCAGTGTGTGAGCATGGACTCGTTCCAGGGCATGAAATCACAGAGCTTTGAAATCTTCACGTAGTCACTCACGTGACTCCGAAGTAAAATAGTAAGATTAAATGAGAACTTACCAGTTTGAAGTTTGAACTTTATTTTATGAGGAGTTACGATGAGGGATTACGTGCCCTCCGCTCCCAGAACCCTCTATTATAAAGATCAACTGGTATGAAAGTTCTCTCTTATCTTACTATATTAGTCTACGTTGCTATCTGTGATTTCACACCACTGCTTTGAAGAATGTCGCGCATGCGTGCTGGCGGGGTCTTCACGTAATCCCTCATCAAACTTCAAACTGGTAAGTTCTCATTTAATCTTACTATTAAACACAGCGAATAAGCTCTGAACTACAAAAGAGTATATTATTTGTACTATTTGTTATTTATTGAACACACGCACGCACACACTCCACTTCACACACACACACACCCGCCACCTCACACACACACTCACTCACTCACACACACACTCACTCACTCACACACACATACACACACCCGCCACCTCACACACACACACCCGCCACCTCACACACACACTCACTCACTCACACACACATACACACACCCGCCACCTCACACACACACACACCCGCCACCTCACACACACACTCACTCACTCACACACACACTCACTCACTCACACACACATACACACACCCGCCACCTCACACACACACACCCGCCACCTCACACACACACTCACTCACTCACACATACATACACACACCCGCCACCTCACACACACACACCCGCCACCTCACACACACACTCACTCACTCACACACACATACACACACCCGCCACCTCACACACATACACACTCCACCTCACACACACACTCACTCACTCACTCACACACACATACACACACCCGCCACCTCACACACATACACACTCCACCTCACACACACACTCACTCACTCACACACACATACACACACCCGCCACCTCACACACATACACACTCCACCTCACACACACACTCACTCACTCACACACACATACACACACCCGCCACCTCACACACACACACCCGCCACCTCACACACACACACACTCCACCTCACACACACACTCACTCACACACACACACACCCGCCACCTCACAGACTCATTCTCACACAGACACTCACACAGCCACTCACAGTGCCACTCACACAGGCACACAGACACACACACACTCACTGACACACACACACAGACAGGCACACATACAGACAGACACACATACAGACACTCAAGCACACACACATACACACTCACACACAGACGTACACAGGCAGACAGACACTCAGACACAGACAGACACACACACAGACCCACACACAGACATCCACATACAGACACACACACACAAACACTCACACAGACACGCATACCACACACACACACACACATACACACACAGACACTCACACACACTCACATACACACCACACACAAACACACCACACACGGGTAGGGGAGGGGGAGGGGGTTGAGGGGGATGGATGAAGTATGAAATATTTGATAGTGTTTTGGGATGGAGGGGGTTTGAGGGGAAGGGGAGGGAATGAGGGAGGGAGGGGGGTTTGGAGGGAGTTTTCAGGGAGGGGCGAAGAGGTTTTGAGGGGCTCGAGAATGGGTTTTGGAGGGAGTGAGCAGTTTGTGGGAGAGAGAGAGGGAGGGAGGGATGGAGAGAAGGAGGGAGAGAGGAGAGGGTGTGAGCGGGGGAGGACCAGAGGAGGACTGAAGTTTTTAGGATGTTTTTGAGGTTTTGAGCTGTTTTCAGGGATTTGGGGAGGTTCAAGGTTTTGAGGGTTTTCAGCAGTTTTGAGGGTTTATGAGGCGTTGTTGAGGGTTTTTATTGTGCAGTTTTAAGCGTTTTTAGTCGTTTTGTGGGTTTTTTTAGCAGTTTTGAGGGATTTTGAGCAGTTTTGAGTGTTGTTGAGGGAGCCTGTAGCCGAGATCTGCCCGGCAACAGCCTCCCATTGGCCGGTTCCTGCGGGTCCGAGCCCCGAGATCACGGGAGTTTCAATCCCCCCGATCACGGGAGAAAAGGGAAAAAGAAGGTCAAAGTTATTCGCCTTCCATCACAATGGGGGAATGCGAGATGGCCGCTGCCTTGGCTGGCGGTGACTCACTGGCAGCCATTACCGTGAGCGCCGTGATCTGGGCGATGTGCCGGACATTGCGGCTCCAAGCGCACGGACATTCCGGAGTCCGGTGCGAGTGCGCTCGGTTTTCTGACGGTCCGGCAGTAGAGAAGATGATGGCGGTCGGTACAACTCTGCTCACGTCACGGTGAAGGAGCTTGTGTGTGTGACCCGGACATTGAATAGACAATAGGTGCAGGAGTAGAGGCCATTCGGCCCTTCCAGCCAGCACCGCCATTCACTGATCATGGCTGATCATCCCCAATCAGTTCCCCGTTCCTGCCTTCTCCCCATATCCCCTGACTCCGCTATCTTTAAGAGTCCTGTCTAGCTCTCTCTTGAAAGTATCCAGAGAACCTGCCTCCACCACCCTCTGAGGCAGAGAATCCCACAGACTCACAACTCCCTGTCATGGCACACCTCAAATTCTGCCTACCTCCCACTCTGGACCCCTACCAGTTTGCGTAAGAACCGTAAGACCAGGAGTACGGAGGATGCCATCTCAACGGCACTCCACTCTGCCCTCTCCCACCTCGACAACAGAAACACTTATGCGAGAATGCTGTTCATCGATTACAGCTCAGCATTCAACACCATTATCCCCTCTAAATTGATCGCCAAACTCGATGACCTGGGCATCAACCCCTCCTTCTACAATTGGTTACTGGACTTTCTAACCAACAGACCACAGTCTGTCAGGTTGGATAACCATTCCTCATCTACCCTCACCCTGAACACTGGCGTACCCCAGGGCTGCGTGCTGAGCCCCCTCCTCTACTCCCTCTTCACCTACGACTGCATACCTGTACATGGTACCAACACCATCATCAAGTATGCAGATACTTGCAGAAGACACGACGGTGATTGGCCTCATCAGCGACAACGATGAGTCGGCCTACAGGGAGGAGGTTCAGCTCCTAGCAGCATGGTGCGCTGACAATAACCTGGCCCTCAACTCCAAGAAGACCAAGGAGCTCATTGTGGACTTCACGAGATCGAAAGGCTGCACGCACACCCCCATCCATATCAATGGGACGGAGGTGGAACGTGTCTCCAGCTTCAGGTTCCTGGGGGTCAACATCTCCGATGACCTCTCCTGGACCCACAACACATCCTCGCTGATCAAGAAGGCTCACCAGCGTCTCTTCTTCCTGAGGGGACTTAAGAAGGTCCACCTGTCTCCCCAGATTCTGGTGAACTTCTACCGCTGCACCATTGAAAGCATCCTTACCAACTGCATCACAGTATGGTATGGCAACTGCTCTGTAGCCAATCGGAAGGCTCTGCAGAGGGTGGTGAAGATCGCCCAACGCATCACAGGCTCCTCACTCTCCTCCATTGAGTCTGTCCATTGTAAACGATGCCTGCGCAGGGCGCACAGCATCGCCAGGGACAGCTCACACCCCAACCATAGACTGTTTACCCTCCTCCCATCCGGGAGACGCTACAGGTCCCTCCGCTGCCGTACCAGCAGGCTCAAGAACAGCTTCTTCCCTGCGACTGTCACACTTCTCAACGCTGCACCTCATTCAAGAGAGAGCTAGATAGGGCTCTTAAAGATAGGGGCGTCAGGGGATATGGGGAGAATGCAGGAATGGGGTACTGATTGGGGATGATCAGCCATGATCACTTTGAATGGGTCGTAGGGCCAAATGGCCTACTCCTGAACCTCTTTTCTATTGCCTACTGTCTATTCCACTCTCCCTCTCTCTCTCTCCCCTCCCTCTCTTTCTGCCTCCCTCTCTCACTCTGTCTCTCTTCCCCCCCCCCCCCCCCCGCTCTCTCACACACACACATGCACACACACTCAAAACTCTCTCATACACAGTTAAGGGAATGGAGAGTGAAGGAGGGAGGGAGATAGGAGGTGAGAGCACGGACATTTCTTGAAACCATCGTACTTTCTCCCTCATCCCCTCTCCTCTCTCTCTCTCTCTCTCTCTCTCTCTCTCTGTCTCTCTCTCTCTCTCTCGCGCGCGCGCCCTCTCGCTCTCGCTCTCTCTCTCTTTCCCATACTTTACAAAAGTTACTTAAACATGCTCAAACTTTACAAAACTTTACAAAACTTTCTTAAACTTTCCAAAACTTTTCAAAACTTTATTAAACTTTCCAAAACTTTTCCAAACATTACACTACTTCCTTAAACGTTCTCAAACTTTACAAAACTTTCTTCAAACATTCAATGTGATCTCTCCCTCCCTGCCTCCCTCCACCTCTGTCTCCTTTCACCTGCAATGAAGACGGGATTAAAGAGGGAAAAGAGGGAAAAGACGCAAAATGGCAACCACAGGAGCCGGAAGGGGAGGGAGGGAGAGGCGTGGAAATTTCTGGAAACTTTCTCGTAGTTCTCTCTCCCTCTCTCTGTGTCGGTGTGGGGAGAGAGCGGTGCGTGTTGGATGTGTAGTTCTGAACTCACGCTCGTCCATGCACGCAAACACACCTACAGTGCCCTCCATAATGTTTGGGACAAAGACCCATCATTGATTGATTTATTGATTTGCCTCTACTCTACAATTTGAGGTTTGTAATTGAATAAATCACATGTGGTTAAAGTGCACATTGTCAGAGTTTTATAACGGCCATTTTTATACAACGGATTCCTTCCCCTACTCCCAATTCCTCCGTCTACGCCGCATCTGCTCCCAGGATGAGGTGTTACACACCAGGGCATCGGAAATGTCCTAATTCTTCAGGGAACGGGGGTTCCCCTCCCCTACTACAGATGAGGCTCTCACCCGGGTCTCTTCAATAACCCGTAACACTGCTCTCTCTCCCCATCCCCCCCACTCGTAACAAGGGCTGAGTCCCCCTATTCCTCATCGTCCACCCTACCAGCCGTCACATACAACAAATAGCCCTCCGTCATTTTCTCCACCTCCAACGTGACCCCACCACTGGCCACATCTTCCCATCTCTCCCCGTCTGCTTTCCACAAAGACCACTCCCTCCGTTTGTCCCTTCCACCCGAACCACCCCCTCTCCGGCCACTTTCCCTTGCAACCGCACGAAATGCTACACTTGTCGCTTTACCTCCCCCCTTGACTCCATTGAAGGACCCAAGCAGCCGTTCCAGGTGCGACAGAGGTTCACCTGCACCTCCTCCAACCTCATCTATCGCATCCGCTGCTCTGGATGTCAGCTGCTCTACATCGGTGAGACCAAGTACAGGCTTGGCGATCGCTTCGCCCAACACCTCCGCAATAACCAACCTGATCTCCCGGTGGCTCAGCACTTCAACTCCCCCTCCCATTCCGAATCCAACCTTTCTGTCCTGGGCCTCCTCCATGGCCAGAGTGAGGACCACCATATATTTGAGGAGCAGCTCCTCATATTTCGCTTGGGCAGTTTGCACCCCAGCGGCATGAACATTGACTTCACTAATTTCAGGTAGTCCCTACTTTCTCCTCCCCTTCTCAGCTCTCCCTCAGCCTACTGGGTTCTCCTCTTCCTTTCTTCTTCCACCCCCCACCCTCACTTCAGTCTGAAGAAGGGTTTTGACCCGAAACTTTGCCTATTTCCTTCGCTCCATAGATGCTGCCTCACCCGCTGAGTTTCTCCAGCATTTTTGTCTACCTCCTTTGCCAGCTCGTTCCATACATCCACCACTGTTTGTGTGAAGAGGCTCCCCCTCAGGTCCTATTAAATCTTTTCCCCTTCACCTTGAACCTATAGTATGTCCTCTGGTCCATGATTCCCCTACTCTGGGCAAGAGACTCTGTGCGTCTAACCAATCTATTCCTCTCATGATTTTATACACCTGTATAAGATCTCCCCTCATCCTCTTGTGCTCCAAGGAATAGAGATCCAGCCTACTCAAACTCTCCCTCTGGATCAGACCATCTAGTCCTGGGGATTTAATCACCTCGAGGCTCTTCAAGAGCCCAACACCTACTATTGATGGCAAGCTGCTGAATGTGTGTGGACTGTATCTCCCAGCGGTCCCGTCCCTGCTCCGTACACTCACTAACTCCGTCTCTTTCCGTTCAGAGGCCGGCACGGACGCGCAGGACCGAGGGTGAAACGCTCATCCAGGATGTGAGTGAGGTGGGCCCGGTCTGGGGGGGTGTGAACGGACAGAGAGGGGCTGGGAGTGGGAGAGGGGACGGGGCAGAGAGGGTGCGGGGTGGGGGTATCTCTCTCGACGGGGGGAGACCAGGATGGCCATGGCGATGTGCAGCTGATGGAGCATCAGGTTGCTGTTGAACAGAGAGACAGACGTCCGCGTGAGTGTGAGCTGGGACGTCCTGTGTGTGTGTGTGACCAGGGTGGGCCATGGACACAAGGTACCGCTGTGTCATCCAACGTAGAACAGTACAGCACGGGTACAGGCCCTTCGGCCCACCATGTTCGTGCTAAACACAATGCCAAGTTCATCTCCTCTGTCTGCAGGTGCTCCATATCCCTCCATTCCCTGCATATCCATGTGCCTATCACAAAGCCTCTTAAATGCCTTGAGCATATCCACCTCCACCACCCCCCCGGCAGCACATTCCACGCATTCAGCATCCTCTGTGTAAGAACAATCTGCCCACACATCTCCTTTAAACTTTTCCCCTTTTACCTTAAACCTCTGCACTCTAGAGTTTAACATTTCTACCCTGGGAAAAAGGTTACGATTATCTCCTCGCACTTTTATGTAATTATATATTTTTATATACTGGTTAGCAAGCAATGAGACCCTGAAGAATGGTGTTGACCCGAAACGTCACCCATTCCTTCTCTCCAGAGATGCTGCCTGTCCGGCTGAATTACTTCAACATCTTGTGTCTATCGTCGAATTAACCTATCTGCAGTTCTTTGTTGCAAAATAAAATATTTTCACCGTAACTGGGTACATGTGACAGTCATGTTATTTAATTAAACTTTGATATTAATCTCCCTTAAACAAGTTGCTATTATTTAAACTTCTCACCGGGCGGACACGGTGGTGCAGCAGTAGAGTTGCTGCCTCACAGCCAGGGGCGGAAATCAATATCAATAAATGGGAGGGACACAATGGGGGGACGGCTTCTTGATGGTCGGGCACGCACGCATGCGCACACACACACACACGCGCGAGGCTTCGGCCGTAGCCCCCTGTGGACAGTAACATTGATAGCCTAAATCTTTCCCATCCACCAATACATCCAATTAGTTCAAATTGTACCTGCGTCAACAGCTTAATACATTCTCCGTGGATACCTTCAGTAATACTTGAAGATGAAAACACAATTGGTGACACATTGTGTTAATACGATGTTAATAGAGACGTGTCCCCCTGGATTTCCACCCATGCTTATAGTGCTTGCGGCGCCGGTGACCCGGGTTCGATCCCGACTACGGGCGCTGTCTGTACGTAGTTTGTATGTTAATTCTCCTCTGTCTCCCCACTCAGGGACAGCAACTCAGACGAGGAGGACAGGCGCAGACGCTCGGCCATGGAGGGGTTGGACATGGCACTCAGGGAGGAGAGGTGTGGAAGTGATGCGCTGGGTCCATGCTGTGTGATTCTGTCACACGCATGTGAAAGGACATTGGCCACATGGATGTACACTTCAACACAGTATAACACACATTACAACATAATATAACAACTAAATACTCTATAATAGTCACAATCACACTACACACAATACACACAATCACACTACACACAATAGCACATTATAATAAACACTATCACACATAATATAGCATACTAAGTACATTATAATCAGCACAAACACACTACACTACAATACCCAATAACACATTATTTTACTTCGGAGTCACGTGAGTGACTACGTGAAGACCCCGCCAGCACGCATGCGCGACATATCGTCGTGCGCATGCGGAAGCGACGGTCGGGAGGAGCGGGGCTCCTCCAGCGTGAGTTTAAAAAGCTCACGCCAGGTAAGTCTCACCGAAGGAGTGAGTCGACCATTATGGAAGGGAGAAAATCTAAGAGAGCGGCGGCCAAATCAGCGGCTAAGGACAGCAGCCAACGGAGAACCGCCTCTCCAGAGCTACAGGTTCTACCTGCAGCTCCCGACTTTTCGGACTTTGAGACCGTTGGTACGCCACGGTCGGGGAAAACTACCCGGAAGTCGGCCGGGGCCGACTCAGCGGAGTCCGGTCCCGAGGGCACCCCGCTCGCTGGCAGCGACGGAGGTCGCCTTGACCGCATTGAGCGGATGATGGAGCAGCTGCTCCAACGTGACCTGCCAAAGCAGGGGCAGGATCACAGTGGGACCCCGAGTAGGCCCACGGCAAGTTCCTTTCGAGGACTGCCTAATGTATCCCCTTCTATGCAGGGGAGCATTGAGGGTCAGAACTGGGCTGACCCAGAAGAAGGGGAGTTGGCTGAAGCACCTGCAGCGTCAGGGGTGTGTGAAGATTATATGGATGTGGTGAGCAAACATGCCATGCCCAACCAGAAGGGCCTTCCCATCCACCCCAAGCTGGCTGCCAGCATTGATTATATGGCCACTAACCAACTTCAGGAACAGGCCATCAATGCCACAGCAGATAAATATATGGCGCCAGAAAACTGCAAGTCATTAAATGTACCCGCGGTGAACAACCCGATATGGGGAAACATGAGCCCCTCGAGTAGAGGGCAGGAGATGAAACTTCAGAAGATCCTGAAGCTCCTTACCGCAGGGATTACTGCAGTAGCCAGAACAGCAGTGGGAGTGGATATGCCGCAAGAACTACAAGATGCTTTGGCCTTACTGTGCAACACACAGTATGAAATAAATAATTTCAGGAAAAGCATTATAAAGCCGGCGCTTAACCCCAAGTTCGCGGGGTTGTGCAAGCCTGGGAAGACGCAGCCTCCAAGCCTGCTGTTTGGGGAAGATCTCCCCAAACAGGTTAAAGATCTTGACGAGGAGGCTAAGGCTTTGGGCCTTATTAAAGTACCTGGGTACACTAAGCCTCATCACCCACACAGAACGCACCCCTACGCACCCACCGGGCAGAGTTACCCTAACAGGTCTGCCGGTGGTGAAAGCTCGAAGGCCGGCATACCTGCTCAGCGGTCTTTTTTAGGCCAAGGCCCAGGCCGGCCTCCTTGGAAGATGCGCCACTCCCAGAACACCTACAACCAGCCGAGGAAGCAAGGGCAGAAACCACCACACCGGCAGTAACCATGGAGGTAGGTGGGTCTGGGATCCCCAAGAACACTACTGGCCCAAATTCACTCTGCATAGGGGGCAGGTTGCACTTGTTCCTCGAGAATTGGCTCACTTTTACCTCTGATCCTTATATACTCAGGAGTATTCAGGGCTACAAAATTGAATTTATTCACGAACTCCCTACCCCGGTACACCATGCACCTAGTCGGAAATTCGTCCTTTCTCATAGCGACAAGGCAGCAGGGCATGCTGAACTACAGAGGTTGATAGAAAAAGGGGTAATTGAGAAGGCCTTTAAAGAACCTCAGGAGTTCGTGTCTAATATATTCACTAAGAACAAAAAAGATGGCGGTTGCCGCATCATCATAGATTTGACCGACCTGAATACTTCTGTCCAGTATATTCATTTTAAAATGGACACCTTCGACACTGCTATACAGCTTATAGCCAATGGGTACTACATGGCATGCGTTGACCTCAAAGATGCATACTATTCAGTACCTATACACAAGGATCATAGGAAATACTTAAAATTTATCTGGATGGGACAATTATGGCAATATAAAGCTTTGCCTAATGGGTTATCGTCAGCACCCAGATTGTTTACCAAGATATTGAAACCAGCTTTGGCCTATTTAAGGAAACAGAATCATACTGTTATGGCCTATCTTGATGACATCCTCATAGTGGGGGAGAATTTGGAGATGGCTACCTTGGCAGTCACAGCCACGAAACATATTTTTCAGAAACTGGGGTTTACGATACATCCAGATAAATCAATATTGGAACCCTCTACCACCATGAAATATTTGGGGTTCATTATTGACTCAGTGCAAATGTCTGTCACGTTACCACCAAGCAAGGTGGAAGACCTGATAGAGGCTTGCAGGAGCCTCATTGGCATTAAGGTCCCATCCATTCGGCAGGTGGCCAGGGTGATTGGGAAGATAGTAGCTGCATTTCCTGCAGCACAATATGGGCCCTTACATTACCAAAACTTACAAAGAGCCAAAATTACGGCGCTCAAAAATCATGCTGGCCATTTTGATAGGCCCATGAAAATTCCAGAAAAGGCAAAAGCCGAATTATATTGGTGGATGGGTAATGCCCAAAATTGTTCCAAACCCATAACTATCACCAATCCCTCGATCACCTTATAAACGGATGCCAGTGCCAAAGGGTGGGGAGCTACTAACACTACCTCTAGCTGTAGAGGTAGATGGAGTGCACCAGAGTTAACCCTATTTAAAAACTTAGGGATTAACTATTCAGAAATGCTGGCAGCATTTCACGGCCTTAAGGCATACTGCACTAACATGCACAAAGTTCATGTTAGAATACAGATTGACAACACCACGGTGGTAGCCTATATTAACCACATGGGCGGTGTAAAGTCGATATCGTGTGATGAATTGGCCAACAATATCTGGCACTGGTGTCTGCAAAGAGAAATTTGGATCTCTGCAACTTACCTTCCAGGTAAACTAAACACAGTGGCAGACACCAGGTCACGGAAATTCAACGACAACATAGAATGGATGTTGGATCGGAATGTGTTCACAGATATTGTAGAGCGTTATGGGACACCAGATATCGACCTTTTCGCGTCCAGGCTAAATCACCAACTACCAACGTATGTTGCTTGGGAGCCAGACCCGGGGGCAGTAGCGATGGATGCTTTCTCGCTACACTGGGGGGATTTATTTTGCTACGCTTTCCCCCCTTTCTGCCTCATCAGTCGGGTCTTGCAAAAAATCAAGCAAGACTCCGCATCGGGTATCTTGGTAGTGCCCGACTGGCCTACTCAACCATGGTTCCCTCTGGTACAGAAGATGGCCACAGAACCCTGTATCAGGGTGAATAAAAGACCAAGCCTGCTTGTTCATCCTGTTACAGGAGAATGTCATCCATGTCATGACCGCATGGATTTATTAATTTGCAGATTTTAAAACGGCCACTTCATGGATTCGGACTCTCCAACAGGACCATTGATACCATCACAGGAGCCTGCAGAGAGTCCACAAGGAAGCAGTACCTGACCTACATCAGGAAATGGGAAGGATTCTGCGTGACTACTAAAACAACATACGAAACCGCCACCATCACGGAAGTGCTGGAGTTTCTGGCTACCCTTCATTACGATGAGGCTCTAAGCTACAGCGCCGTTAACTGTGCCAGGAGTGCCCTATCGTCTTACTTGGGCAAGGGGAGTGACCAATTGGGAATTGGGTCACATCCCCTAGTATCCAAATTTATGAGGGGAATATTTAATTCTAATCCCCCCAGGCCCAGATATAGCCATACCTGGGACATCAGCACGGTATTGACGATGCTGCGAGGATGGACACCGAACACGGGACTCCCTTTGGCCAAATTAACCTACAAAATGGTCATGATAATGGCACTGATCACGGCGCAACGGGTCCAGTCCCTGCACAAATTCAGTCTGGATGCCATGGCAATTACCAGTGGGAAAATCACATTCCAGGTGCAGGGACTATTGAAGCAAGATCGACCCGGAGTGTCTGGACATACTTTGGAGTTCCTGGCTTACCCAGCGGACACTCGTCTTTGTATCGTTACATTGATTCTGCGATACATTTCAGTCACTAAAGATCTAAGGGGCACGGAAACAGCTTTGCTTGTCAGTCACAAGAAGCCTCATCACAGGGTCACGGTGCAAACCATTTCCAGATGGTTAAGGGTGGTACTGGATGCGGCAGGGGTGGATACTAATGTGTACAAATCTCACTCCACCAGGGCAGCACCCACCTCGGCGGCTAGAAGGATGGAGGTACCACTGGATCACATCCTGGCCACAGCGGGTTGGAACAATGAGAAAACCTTCCACCGCTTTTATAACAAACCCGTGACCTCCCCTGACAATTATGCAGGGAGGATTTTAAGTGCTGCCAGATAAATAACCCTTATGGGACACAATATTGTGTTTGGTATGAATAAATACCTGTTTTGTTTTTCAGCCAGTGTCTTGTCTGAATCACGTCCATCCTCTTATCCCAGCTTTAGCGGTGTGTGAGCATGGAGCTTCCAGCGCATGAAATCACAGAGCTTTGAAATCTTCACGTAGTCACTCACGTGACTCCGAAGTAAAATAGTAAGATTAAACGAGAACTTACCAGTTTGAAGTTTGATCTTTATTTTATGAGGTGTCATGATGAGGGATTACGTGCCCTCCGCTCCCGACCCTCTATTATAAAGATCACCTGGTATGAAAGTTCTCTTTTTTCTCTTACTATGTCAGTCATTGTGACTGTTTGTTCTGTGATTTCACACCACTGCTTTGAAGAATGTCGCGCATGCGTGCTGGCGGGGTCTTCACGTAATCCCTCATCGTGACACCTCATAAAATAAAGATCAAACTTCAAACTGGTAAGTTCTCGTTTACTCTTACTATTATTATTAGCCTTGTCTCCGCCTTGTGGCAAGAGATTGGGGTTATAGCAATCTGTTACAAAACTGAGTTATTTCATTAAGAGTAATTGGCAATATAGCAGCTGTGTTGCAGCTGAGCAAATAAAGGAACTGATATTGTGTAAGTAGCAATTAGATCATTGCTAACAACCTTGTGCTATTGTCAGCTGAGGCTACTTCAGCGACAATGATGAAGTAACAGTATTCAGCATTGCTGAACATGACAATAACTCATTGAACTTGAAACTCGCTACAGTAGTGTGGTCGGTTGAATTCAGTTATTATGAACTGATGTTTAGAACTCTAAGATCAGAAGTTGCAAATACCATCACCTACTCAAAGGTAGTGGAGATTGCATGAGTTACCAATCTTTCAGTTGTTGGTATCAACTAAACATATACACTAAATGCACCCATTACTAAGGGGTTTTGAGCGAATATACATATTCTACATACTCAAATTCAAGTTGCTACTCTACGATGGTGATATGTTAGTCACATGATAATCAAGGGAAAAATATCCTGTAATTAATCTCCTTGCCACTGGTGTATCATCCAGTTCAGATCGCACAGTAAAACAATTATTGACCTACACATTTGAATCGATTGACTTATTCCTCAGGTTGTCACATCAAGCCATGAAGGTGCTCACTGCAGTGTGCAGGGATAGCACCCAAAAAAGCAGTACATTCCTATTGAGGGGATCAGAAGTGGTTGTTAAATGTTAATGTTACATTTAATACGGTACAGATTACTGACATTTCCAGCTCATTTTAAATGGTATTGACAATAATTCAGTTATGGAGACACTACAGCTGCAACATCAGGGAACTACGCTCTCGGGACCAACCCGGATAGCGAGTTGTTAAAAGATCTTTTTTTTTTTTTTTTTTTTTTTTTTTTTCAGTTAATAATATTTTTATTAGATGTAGTAATTTCCAAGTAGTAAAACAAATTTACAAATACCAACGTAATTCAGTAAATGTACAACTATCATATTCGCTATTATTATCTTCTGTTTTTTAGAAATAAAGAAAGAATAAGAAAAAAAGGAATAGACTTTAAATCGAGAAAAAAAAAAGAAAGAAAATGATTGTGTTTGAATAATAAAAAAAGATAAAAAGTCAAAGAGAAAAAAAAAAGAAAAGAAAAAGAAAACAAACACTACTTAGTATATATCTATTCAGTATATATATATAATTCCCCTTTATGAACAATATATGGTATAATATGAATATTTAAGATAGAAACAACAAAATGTATTGTAATTATAACGTCGTATTGCGGAGACGTGTACACAAAACCCAATTAGAAAATCCATATTTTTTTCGTCAAATCCTGTCTAGTACCCATTGAGTAGTAATGCCAAGAACAGCTAGCCCTTCAAATATTGTATATATGGAGACCATATTTGTTCAAAGATTTCACATTTGTCCATTAGGACAAATCTGATTCTTTCCAAATACAAAGTCTCCAACATCTCTGTTGTCCACATTTTAATTATGGGGGTTAATGTTCCCTTCCAAAATTTCAATATTATTTTTTTCCCTATTATCAAACAGTAATCTAAGAAAATTCTTTGATTTACTGTTAATACGCATTGTGAATCTGGAATTCCTAATATTATTAACTTTGGTTCTGGATCCAGTTTAACTCTAAGAACTTCAGATATAACTCTAAAGATTTCTGTCCAATAATAACTAAGTTTTGAACACGTTACAAAACTATGTATTAAATTAGCCTCTAAATTCTGACATTTATCACAAATAGGAGAGACATTAGGAAAAATTCTATTTAATTTGGTTTTTGAATAATGTAACCTATATAAAACTTTAAATTGTATCAATGTATGCCTCGCGTTTAATGAACAGCGATGTATGCATTGTAAACTTTCTTCCCAAGATTCTTTTGTTATAGATAAACCAATTTCATTTTCCCATGCTTGACGGTATATTTCTGTTGTTGGATTCTCCCTATCCAAAATAAGATTATATATATAAGCTATAAATTTTTCTGAATTTGGATGTTTATTAAATACTTCATCAAATAATCCTGGTTCTTTAATTTTATAATCTTGTGTGTTAGACTTAATATAATCTCTAATTTGTAGATACCTAAACAAATTATGTGGTGGTAACCCATAAATTTCTTGTAACTCATGAAATAAAATAAATTTTCCCTTTCTATACAGATGTTCAATCCTATAAATTCCTAAATCCTCCCATTGTCTAAACCCCCTATCTAATATAGAGGGTTTAAACAAAGGGTTATTCATAATTGGTAGTTTAAGTGACAAATTATCCAAACATAAAGTCTTAACTATTTGTTTCCAAATACGTCTATTGCTATGAATTATAGGGTTGTTCCTATAAATTTTATTTTGTATTTCTCTTGGCGCAAAAAGAATTGAACTTACATTAAAAGGTAAACAATCTTCCTTTTCCATCTTTAACCACGTTGGTTCGTAATCCAAATTTACCCACCAAAAATTCATATTCTTAATCTGGACTGCCCAAAAATAGTACAAAAAATTTGGAAGTGCTAATCCTCCATTTATTTTTGATTTACATAAATGTTTTTTACTTATTCTATGATTTTTATAATCCCAAATAAAACTATTGACAATGTTATCGATTTTTTTCAAAAAACTCTTTGGGAGAAAGAAAGGAATAGCTTGAAACAAGTATAGCAGTTGTGGTAAAAAGATCATTTTTATAGCATTTATTCTACCAATCATAGATATAGGAAGTGTTTTCCAATATAAAATATTTTTTCTAAGTTTATCTAATAATAGGGGATAATTAGATTTAATTAATGAGTTATAGGATTTAGATACATTAATACCTAAATATTTAAATTTATCCGTAACTATTTTTAGTGGATATTGTTGCAATATATTTGATCTTATTCCGGTTATAGGCATAATCTCACTTTTATTCCAGTTAATTCTATATCCAGAAAATCTGCCAAATTTAGTTATAACATTAAATAGCTTGGGTATACTGATCTCTGGTTTTGTAATATAAATTAATACATCATCTGCATATAAAGATATTTTATTAGTTGTAGTATCAGTATTATATCCATATATTTCTGGTTCAGATCTAATCCTTTCAGCTAAAGGCTCTATCACCATAGCGAATAACAAAGGCGACAGCGGACATCCTTGTCTACAACCCCTATGAAGCTTAAATTTAGCTGACAATATTTGGTTAGTTAATATTCTTGCAGTGGGATTCGAATATAGAATTCTTATCCATTTACAAAATCTATCCCCCAATTGGAATTTCTCCATTATTCTAAATAAATATGGCCATTCAACCTGATCGAATGCTTTTTCTGCATCTAAGGACATAACAGCTAAATCCCTATCCCCAACTCTTTTTGAATATATGATATTAAATAATCGTCTCAAATTATAAGATGAGTAACGCTTTGGGATAAAACCTGTTTGATCATGGTGTATTATTTTAGTAATCACCAAACTTAATCTTCGTGATAAAACTTTAGCTAAAATTTTTTGATCTGTATTTAAAAGAGCAATTGCTCTATATGATCCTGGGTCTTCCAAGTCCTTGTCAACCTTAGGAATTAGTGTAATTGTAGATTCATTTAGGGATTCCGGCAATTTTCCTTGTTCATATGTATATTTATACACTGCATGTAATCTTGGGGAGATCAGATCTTGAAATTTCTTATAAAATTCTGTACTCAGGCCATCCGGGCCCGCTGCTTTCCCATTATTTAATGATCCGATTGACTCCTCAATATCTTTTATTGATATATCCGCATTTAACAAGTCTCTACCTCCCTGATCTAAGCTGTTAATATTACATTTTTGTAGAAATGTATCCATTTCATCCATTTGTCCTGTTATTTTTGATGAATAAAGACTTTGATAATATTGTAAAAATATATCATTGATATCTTTTGGTAAGGTCGATATATTGCCATTCTCAGATCTAATTCTATGTATCATTTTTTCGTCCTCTCGCTTTCTAAGTTGTCGAGCCAACAATTTTTGCGGTTTATCTCCAAATTCAAAGTGCACTTGTTTAGTTTGTTGATAAAGTTTAATTACTTGATTGGAATATATTTTATTTAGTTTATATTTTAATATTGCAATTTTATTACTTAACAATTTAGAGGGCTGTTTTGTATTCTCCATATCTAATTGTTTTATCTCTTTTTCCAAGTTTTGTTCCGTCTTTCTATTTTCTTTATTAAAGTATGCTTGTGCCGATATTATAGCTCCGCGCATAAATGCTTTAAATGTATCCCAAAGTAGTGATGGTGAAACTTCAGGTTTGTCATTAGTTTAAAAGAATAATTTAATCTGTTTTACCAGATAATCATAACAAGCCTTATCCTTTAATATTTCGGGATTAAACCTCCAATTATTAGATTTTATAATTATATCTTTTAATTTTATCTTAAAAGTTAATGGAGCGTGATCTGAAATAATAATATTATGATATTTTGAATCATATGTAAATGGAAGTAATTTTGAATCTATTAAAAAATAGTCTATCCTCGAGTAAGTTCCGAATACAGGTGAGAAAAAAGAATATTCTCGTCCTATTGGATTATCTATTCTCCAGATATCCTTAACGTTTGCTGTACTAATAAAGGAATTTATAAGTATGCTTGACTTAGAAATAGATTTACTTTTTGTTGACGATCTATCTAAATAATTATCCAAAGTACAATTAAAATCTCCTCCAATTATTAAGTAATGTTCTGCAGCTATAGGGATATTATTAAATATTTTCTTAAAAAATAATGGGTTATCAAAGTTAGGGGCATATATATTCATTAGAGTTACTTTTTTAGAATATAATTCCCCTGTAATTATTACATACCGACCTTCTGTATCCTCTATTATAGAACTTAATTTAAAAGGTATACCTTTACGAATGATTATTGCAACCCCTCTAGATTTATGTATAAATGAGGAGTGATACACTTTCGCAATCCATTTAGCTGTTAGTCTGTGTCGAGCATCTTTTTTAAGGTGGGTCTCTTGAAGAAAAGAGACGTCAGACTTCAATCTGTTTAATTGAGCTAACACCTTACCTCTTTTAATTGGCTCATTAACTCCCTTAACATTCCAACTACAGAAGGTGATTCCATTACCCCCAATCTTCCCATTAGTATCTTGCATTTTACTATTAAGGTGGTTTATATTGGAATAACCGTCCCGGCCCATACAACTCAACATTGTAACCAGACCTTGGGTTGACGAAAATTAGTGTACGTCTTTCTATTTCATATACACGTCTCTTTGAACTGACTATATAATACCAATCGTAAATATTTTCATATACTGTATAATATAAAATCAAATATCTAATATACCTAAAATAATAAAAAGTGTGAGTGAAAGTGAGTTGAAAAGTGTTAGTAAAGTGCTCAGAAAAAAAAATAACTACACCTATATAGAGTGTAGTGTGTGTTAGTGCAAGCCACACTAACGTGGCTACTAATCTACTGACTTCCGTAAAAAAAAAGATGTTAATAATTCCAGCTCCAATCTTAAATGCTATATATTTTGGGGTAGGGTACTAAATTTGTATACTTAGTAATAATTCATATTATTAGTGACTATTATAATTACTATTCTAATTAGTAATACTATGTTAGGGGGGGGGTAGATAATACTATGTTAGGTGAATAATTGCCATTTTATATGGGTAGATAACACAGTAATCTATCCATCTCTCTTTAAACCAAAATTTAAGTCCATGTCCAATATTCATCCTCCTTCTCCATAATGATTCATAACCGCGGATGGGTCATAAAAGTTCAGCCATCATCTTCTTGGTCTTGATCCACTTCCTCTTCTGTTTCATTCTGTATTTTTCGAGCGAATTCCAGTGCTACAGTATGCTTAACGAAACGGAACTCTTTGTTGTTGTAGGTTACTCTTAATGTTGCTGGGTACATCAAGCCATATCTCAGATCCTTCGTATCCTTCAGATTCCTCAGAACACCTCTTGTTTCTGTGAATAAGGATCTTCTCTTGGCCACTTCCGCCGGATAATCTCTGAAGATACTGATATTATCTCCTTCATACTTAAAATTTTTCTTGCGTATTATTATCTTCATCATTTCTTCAAAAGCATGATCGTAAACCACCTTTACAATCATTTGTCTTGGGGGTGCATCCCTCCTGGGAGCCCGCCTTAATGCCCTGTGTGCACGGCCCAACAGGGGTTCTTGATCCAGATTCAAAATATCCTTCAGTAGTTTTGCAGCAAATTTTCGAGGGTCTTGATTTCCCTCGCGACCCTCGCTCAAACCAACTATACGCAAATTCTTACGCCGTTGACGTCCCTCCAGATCGATACATTTCTCATTTATTTTGCGTAATAATTCTGATAGACGTTTGTTCTCGGAGTGGAGTTTCTCTCTCTCCTTGGTGTTTAATACAGCCATCTCCGTTAGCTCTTTAATTGTCTCTTTTTGTTGGTCGAGCGTAATTATAATAGGATCAATCTTATCATCCAGCATTCTTTCCATACCAGCAGCTGCGTCTTTTATCTCCACCATTTGTTTTTGTAACTCAGCGTCAGCCTTTTCTTTCCACTCGTTCATCATAATTTTTACCGTTTCTATAACTTCATTTTTTAAATCTTCTTTAATTCTTTCATGAAACACTAGAATATCAGCCCTTAAATTTTTAATATCCTCTTTATAATCCTTCTTATTATCTTTAAGTAATTTCTTCATCTCACCTAGGATATTAACTTTGAGGTCCTCCAATTCAGCTTTCCTCTGTGAAATCTCTTCTTGGGAAGCAGCCAGACTCGAGCCCAGGGCACCAGTCGGGCCTATTTCCCTTTTTCCAGGTTTTTTTCCGGGGGGGGAGCGAGACATCATTTTCTTGAAAAAGTCGCGTGCCTGATGACGTCACGGACCTTTTAAACGCTACCGGAGCCGTTCCCAGTCGTTCTCCCGCGGTGAGTACGGTTGACTGACCCCTAGACCCCTGTTTTTTATACAATTTTTAGTGGAGCTGTAATGGCGCGACTCCACTCACACCATGGCGCCAACCTTGTTAAAAGATCTTGACACAAGCTGTCCCACTACAAGATTATGCAGTTGGTTATTGAAAATGTGTGCACATTACTTCACCAAGGGGTTCTAGCTACATCCTTAGTTATGACACTTATATCAGCACAACGACGGCAAACATTGCAAATGTTGTGGCTAGATAGGATGGAATTGGCTGCAGGTGACATTACATTTACATTCTAGTCTACACAATCAGAGTAGACTAGGGGTAGCATGATTGAATATCATTTGAGCACCCCATGGTCTCACTTCTATGTTATCTAGGCCACCAGAATCCTAAGAAGTATGGAATCAGCATTGTTTATTAGTTAACAAACAACTACACAATTGAAGGTCGGTTCAGACTTTATTCATTGTGGCTACAGCAGGTTCTGGGTTATACAGATATTAACACTGACGTTTGTATATCTCAATCCACCAGGTCAGTGTCAACGTCAGCGTATATTTAAGAGGGAGTTAGATGTGGCCATTGTGGCTAAGGGGATCAGAGGGTATGGAGAGAAGGCACGTACGGGATACTGAGTTGGATGATCAGCCATGATCATATTGAATAGCGGTGCAGGCTCGAAGGGCCGAATGGCCTACTCCTGCACCTAATTTCTATGTTTCTATGTTTCTATGTATCATTTAGATAGTGTGTTTGCATCCCATTCCACTGGGGCAGCAGCTACGTCGGCAGCCAAGGCGAGGGATGTGCCCTTCGACCATATATTCTGGCGGCCGCCGGATGGGCAAATGAGCTGATGTTTCAGAATTTTTATCATCGGCCAATTGTCAATCCAGGACTCTTTGTCTATGCCATTTTAAGTACCTAAATTTAAGGGGTACTGTTGTTTGTTTACATTGTTAAATAAACCCTATTTCTACATTGAATGCAATGTTACTACTAATGCATTTATTTCTCTTTCGAGTTAATCAATGCAGTGGGATGCCGAGATTTGTAATCTGCGGCATGAAATCACAAAGCTTTGAACTCTTCACGGAATCACTCATGCGACTCCGAAGTAAAATAGTAAGATTAAACAAGAACTTACCAGTTTGAAGTTTGATCTTGATTTTATGAGTAATGTTGGTGATTACGTGCCAGCCACGCCCAACCCTCTCTCATAAAGGATCATATGGTGGTTCTCAAGTCACTCATCTTACTATGTACTTCGGTGTTGTTTATTTGTGATTTCATTCCGCTGCTTTGAAGTTTGGTGCGCATGCGGCCTCCCAGGCCTTCTTCACGTAATCACCACCGTAACTCCTCATAAATTCAAGATCAAACTTCAAACTGGTAAGTTCTCATTTAATCTTACTATTTTCAGTCCGTCACAGAAAACATGCTTGCATCAATCTGTAGTGTGCATGGTCCAGGATTTCATTTCGGAGTCACGTGAGTGACTTCGTGAAGAACCCGCCAGCACGCATGCGCGACATATCGTCGCTCGCATTGCAGTCGACGGCTGAAGAGGAGCGCGGCTCGTCACCAGCCCTTCATAAGGGCCACTCAGGTAAGTACAAACAACCTTGAGTTGGTTGTTCTGTGTGAATAATTGTGTTTTCTTCCACAGAGACATGGACAGTAGGAAAAGTAAAGGCTGTAAAACTTCTGCAAGGAGTTGTCGGCAACCCAACCCGGAGCCCCCCTCCACGGCAGGAGGACGGGCCGGGAAAAAGGCGCGCAAGCCGGGGAGCCCTGTATTCACAGGATCCGGTTTACCGACGCAGCTATGCCCTAGCGGGGTGCCTGCAGAGCAAACAGCTGGTACAGCGCCGGAGCAGGTGCATCCTGACTCCATTTCTCTCTCACCCACTGGGTCGTTCGCAGAGACGAGCAAGAGGGATTCGCGTGCTGATGCACGGCCCTTCTCCCTGAGCCCTCTCGAAGGAAGCAGGGATACAGTTCAACTACCTAGCCCTTCGCGGGCTGAGGTCTCACCAGGAGCCACTAGGAAGTGGTCTGGTGAATCAGGGAGGCCCGAGTCCACTGGCAGACCAAGGAGGGCCAGTGTCGACTCACCACCCAGGGGGACCAGGAGGAGTCACAAGGGTGGAGCCTCGCCTAGGTCACCGCTTCCCTCGCTGGGGGCAGGTCGGGACCGTACGCCGTCTGGGTCCAGATCAAGGACAGTCGGCAAGCCCGCGCGGACGTCGGGTCACCACGCTGCGGCGTTAGGTGCCGACCTCTCCCCGCCCATGCCCTTAGAGGCAGCCGGGTCCAGCTCAGCGAAAAGGAGGCGCTTGAGCAGGTCCGCGCGGGAATCGCTCAGCTTCGCCGAGGCGGCTGGTAGCGACACATCGTCACAGTCCCAATATTACCTCGACGAGGTACGGACTGCTGATAGGAGCCTCAGAAGTTCCTTCGGGCGCGAGGTTTCTTACCTCCCACACACGCCCGATGAAGGGCGCTTGGATCGTATGGAGAGGATATTGGAGCAAGTTCTACTTAATCAGAAACAGGACACACATAGCTCCAGGGGACTCATGGATATATCCCCGTCACCATCTATGGACAGCATAAGACCAGATGAGGAGGAAATCCTGGTACATGCCCCAGCAGCACCTGAGGTCCCTCAGGAAGATCTGCTGGATGTGGCAGCCAAATTCGGGTTACCCGTATCATCAGGACAACCCCTCAACATCAAACTGGCCGCAACCATAGATTACCTCACGAACCATCAACTGCAGGAGGAGGTCCTTGCAAAGGCCATGGAGAGACACAAGGCTCCAGGAAACTGCAATTCACTCAACGTGCCAATTGTGAACATGCCAATCTGGGGTAATATCAGCCCGGGCATCAGAGCGCAGGAAGTGAAACTGCAGAGAATTCTAAAGCTACTTACGTCTGGGATCACCGCTTTTGCAAAGTCGGTAGACGGGGTTGATCTAAGCACCGAACAGGAGGATGCTCTAGCTCTGCTCTGCAATACGCAGTACGAGATCAACGCTTTCCGGAAGAGTATTATCAAACCTTCCTTGAATCCCAAATTTGCGGGACTATGCAGAGCACCTCCTACCCCCCCACCTAGACAGCTGTTCGGGGAAGACCTCCCAAAGCAGGTCAAAGAGCTGGATGACCATGCGAAAACCATAGGTCTGATGAGATCACATTTTGTGACCAGACTTTCGGCCAAGAAGACACCTTACTTCAGGCCACGAGGTCAAACCGACAGGCCGACAAGGACCTACATTCCAGCACCTCCTCAATATCAACAGCCTCCTCAGCCCAGGCCTTTTTTAGGACGAGGCCCTCAGCGGCCAGCATGGAAGATGCGGATTCCGCACCAACCACGCAACCCAGCACCTCCACGTCCCACCAAAAATCCCAGGGACCGCCGATAACCATGAAGGTAAGGGGGTCTGGATTCCATGCACTTGCATGTCTAACCTCACGAGTTGGGGGCAGATTACGGGGATTTAAGGAGGCTTGGGAAACCATCACTTCAGATGAGTTTATCTTGCAAAGTATTCAGGGCTATGAGATTGAGTTTGTTCATGGCCAATTGCCTCCACCCCAGCATATGCCGAATCGCAAATTTGCACTTTCCAAAAAAGAATTGGCAGAAGGCTATGCTGAAATGTTGAGTTTACAAGAGAAAGGTGTGATAGAAAGAACCACACATGAACCAATTGAATTTGTATCCAATATATTTACTAAAACTAAAAAAGACGGTGGATGCCGGGTCATTATAGATTTAACTCACTTGAATACCTTTGTAAAATACACCCATTTCAAAATGGACACATTTGAAACAGCCAAATCTTTGATTTCGGAGGGCTGCTTCATGGCATGCATTGATTTAAAAGATGCATACTATTCAGTATCCATTCGGGAACATCATAGGAAGTTCTTGAAGTTTACCTGGATGGATCAGCTTTGGCAATACAAAGCATTGCCCAATGGGCTTACTACAGCCCCCAGACTGTTCACCAAACTACTCAAGCCAGTGTTATCTACACTGCGGAGACAAAATCATACGGTCATGGCCTATTTGGATGACATTCTGATAATTGGGCACACTCTGGAATCAGCAGAATTGGCGGTTTCAGCCACAGTGGAAAATTTTCAAAAAATGGGGTTTATAATCCATCCAGACAAATCAAAGTTCCTCCCCGCACAGATCATGGACTACTTGGGGTTCACGATAGACTCCAATCGCATGATCACCACCATCCCAACTAACAAAGTTGGTGATGTGTTTCAAGCATGCAAGAACCTGGTCTGCGCCAGTATACCGTCTATCAGATTAACTGCCAGGGTAATTGGCAAAATTGTAGCAGTATTTCCAGCTGCTCAATATGGACCTTTACACTATCAGAATTTACAAAGGTCAAAAATAGCAGCATTAAAATTTAATGCTGGACATTATGATAGACCTATGCAGTTGCCGGTTAAGGCAAAAATTGAGTTACTATGGTGGATTGGCAATATCCATAACTCATTCAAACCCATCATTGTGCCTCGTCCAATGGTATATTTGCAAACAGATGCAAGCTCCCATGGCTGGGGAGCTACGGACAACAACACCAGTTGTGGAGGTAGATGGGACTCACTTGAAGCTACTTTGTTGTCAGCACAAGGGATAAACTATTTGGAGAGGCTAGGAGCATTCCACGGACTAAGAGCCTATTGTTCAAACATGACTAACACTCATGTCCGTCTCCAAATAGACAATACCACTGCGGTGGCTTATCTGAATCATATGGGCGGTACCAGGTCAATTTCATGTGATGAATTGGCAAATATAATTTGGCTCTGGTGTATTCAACGGAATATTTGGATCTCAGCTACCTACTTGCCAGGTGAGCTCAATACAGTGGCGGACACCAGGTCACGGAAATTCAATGACAACATCGAGTGGATGTTGAACCCCCAAATATTCACCAAAATTACAGCCAAATTTGGTAAACCGGATATTGACCTTTTTGCGTCACGGTTGAACCATCAGGTACCAACATACGTATCATGGGAGCCAGATCCTGGGGCAATGGCGATGGACGCATTCTCGCTAGACTGGGGGAAATGGTTCTTCTATGCCTTTCCTCCATTCTGCCTCATCAGTCGGGTATTGCGGAAAATCCAGCTCGATGCTGCCAAGGGCATCCTCATTATACCCGACTGGCCTACGCAATCATGGTATCCGGTGGTCCTTGGAATGATAAGTCAACCATGGGTCCTCTTAGAGGGTTGCCCACAATTGGTGACGAACCCTGCCACAGGGGAACCACACCCCTGCTATAGTCACTTGAATCTATTGGCTTGCAGGATCTGAACAGGCCACTACTTCAGTATGGTCTATCTTCAAGGACAATGGATACCATGGGAGCATCATGCAGGGAGTCCTCAAGACGGCAGTACTTATCGCACATCAGGAAATGGGAATCCTATTGCGGACGCATGGACGTTGCATATGACTCCGTCTCCATCACAGATGTGCTGGAATTTCTTGCGGGGCTACACCATGATCAACATCTCAGCTATAGTGCCATCAATAGCGCCAGGAGTGCGCTATCGTCCTACCTCAATATTGAGGTAGGATCCAATAAATTGGTCTCCAAACTTATGCGGGGGATATTTAATTCCAACCCGCCGAGGCCCCGTTACAACGTCACATGGGATATTGGTAAAGTACTGACCCTACTAAGAACGTGGTCACCCATGACGGGGATCGAACTGGACAAACTCACCCTGAAGGTGGTGATGTTGATGGCACTTACTTCAGCACAAAGGGTGCAAACGCTTCACAAGGCCAAGATCGACAGAATGATCTCTACCCCTGAACGGGTCACTTTTTTCATTGATGAATTGCTCAAGCAGCATAGACCTGGATTTACAGGGCTGCAGCTGGAGTTTCCAGCATACCCCGCTGATGCTAGGCTATGCATAGCCACCCATATCCGCCACTATATCAAAGTGACGAGGAAAATAAGGGGAATGGAGCAATACCTGTTCATCAGTCACAAAAAACCTCACCATAGAGTGACGGTGCAGACGATATCCCGATGGCTCAGGATCGTCTTAAACAAGGCAGGTATTGACACTAATGTTTTTAAATCCCATTCCACCAGGGCAGCATCAACATCGGCGGCAAAGGCCATGGAGGTGCCCATGGACCAGATACTTGCCACAGCGGGATGGGCCAGTGAAGCCACTTTTCAACGGTTTTACAACAAACCTGTCACTGTACCTGGAATGTTCGCAGGAGCCGTGCTGGATGCAGGCCGAGAACATACAGTTACCCCTCAGTGAGGGGTCCTTTCTTGTTGTTATTAATAAATATTATTATTTTTTCAGAGAAACAGTGACGGAAATTGATTACTGCTGTCCACCTTTTCAGTAGCGTGTGTGATAGCATGGACGTTGTCCAGGGCGTGAAATCACAGAAGCTTTGAAGTCTTCACGAAGTCACTCACGTGACTCCGAAATGAAATAGTAAGATTAAACGAGAACTTACCAGTTTGAAGTTTGATCTTTATTTTATGAGGAGTTGCGATGAGGGATTTCGTGCCCTCCGCTCCCAACCCTCGATCATAAAGTCAACTGGTAACTAGAGTCTCTTCAATCTTACTATAACAAGTCATTTCTTGGCTTGGTTTTTCTGTGATTCCACACCGCGGCTTTGAAGTATGTCGTGCATGCGTGCTGGCGGGTTCTTCACGAAATCCCTCATCGCAACTCCTCATAAAATAAAGATCAAACTTCAAACTGGTAAGTTCTCGTTTAATCTTACTATTTATTGACACAGGTTGATCATTTGCTGAATAATCCAACCCCATTTTTGTTTGGAAGTGGAAAAAACTAATAGAAATAGCATTAATTGCAATGTGTAAAAAGAGTTGAGATATTGTATTATAATTTTGCTGCATGTCATTGTGGTATATATCATGTCTTGATTGGTGAATATGTTTAGTTTGCGAGTTATTTGAAGCAGAAATAATATGTGAATGTAGACAACAATTCTGGAGAAACTCAGCGGATGCGGCAGCATCTATGGAGCGAAGGAAATAGGCAACGTTTCGGGCCGAAACCCTTCTTCAGACTGATGGGTTTAGGCCTGGAACGTTGCCTATTTCCTTCGCTCCATAGATGCTGCTCCACCCACTGAGTTTCTCCAGCATTTTTGTCTACCTTGTGGCGGCTCCCAAGGGTCGGGCCATCCAAACGGTCAAACCTCTCGGCATGGGAATGGTTCAGTCCAGCGGCGGCCCTTGACCAGAGGGTTTAAAGGCAAGGGTTTTAGGTGCCATCTCTCTCTCGTGGACTTGCTTGCGATACGAAAGGACAAAATAAAGGCACTTCCCACTACACCTGGCTTCACGCTGTGATTTCGGGATCGTACCCGATTTGGTGACCCCCTGACGCTCCATAGTCGTCATGATGGAGAATAAAGCCCGTCCTTCCTCCTCAAATGCCGACCCGGCCCTGTCTCTGGACGCGGTCTCGGTAAAATTACCTACTTTCTGGACCACCCAGCCGCACATCTGGTTTCAGCAGACGGAGTCCAATTCAACCTGCGGGGAATAATGGTCGATGACACCCGTTTCTATTACCTGGTGGGGGCCCTTGACCAGGAAACGGCCGAAGAGGTCACAGACATCCTCGCAGCCCCCCAGGCCACCGAGAAATACCACGGCCTTAAGGAACTCCTGCTTGTATACTGAAATCCTCTTGTTATGAAGGCCAACATTCCATTAGCTTTCTTCACTGCCTGCTGTACCTGCACGCCAACTCTTAGTGACCGGTGTACAAGGACACCCAGGTCTCGCTGCACCTCATCCCTTACCTAACCTAACCCCATTGAGATAATAATTTGCCCCCTTGTTTTTGCCTCAAAGTGGATAACCTCACATTTATCTATATTATACTGCATCTGTCACACATCTGTCCACTCACTCAACCTGTCCAGGTCACCCTGCAACCTCCTAACATCCTCTTCACAGTTCACACTGCCACCCAGCTTTGTGTCATTCTGCAAACTTGCAAATGTTGCTCCTAATTCCTTCTTCCAAATCAGTAATATATGTGGTAAACAGTTGCGGCCCCAACACCGAGCCTTGTGGCACTCCACTCGCCACTGCCTGCCATTCTGAACAAGACCTGTTCACTCTTACTCTTTGCTTCCGGTCTGTCAACCAATTTTCTATCCATGTCAACACTCTACCCCAATACCATGTGCTCTAATTCTAGTCACCAGTCTTCCGTGCGGGACCTTATCAAAGGCTTTCTGAAAGTCTAGATACACTACATCCACTGGCACCGCTTCATCCAGTTAATTTGTCACATTCCCAAAAAATTCCAGAAGATTAGTCAAGCATGATTTCCCTTTCATAAATCCATGTTGACGTGGACTAATCCTTTTACTGCTATTCAAATGCCCCATTATTACCTCTTTAATAATTGACTCCAGCATCTTTCCTACCACCGAAGTCAGGCTAACTGGTCTGTAATTCCCCGTTTTCTCACTCGCTCCTTTCTTGAAAAGTGGGATAACATTAGCTATCCTCCAATCCACACGAACTGAACCTGAATCTATTGTTCATTGGAAAATGATCGCCAATGCGTGCACTATTTCTAGAGCCACCTCCACGAGGACCCTGGGATGCGGACCATCAGGCCCAAGGGATTTATCATCCTTCAGTCCCATTAACCTACCCATTATCTCCTCCGCATCAATGTTGTGTGATCTTGCTGATGCAGTTTCCTCCTTCAGTTTCTCAGTTACATCAAGTTCAAAGTATTTACTATACTGCCTCTCCAACACAGTGATGACAGCTTGAAGACAGCTCCTCATCTTTGAACTGAACAGTGGATGTACTGGTAGCTCCCGAAGTTTTGCCAAATGTGGCGTCAAGATGTACCTCCTCACCGAAGAAATCTTCCCTTGCCAATATCAAGGTCTCTGGATTTTCTGTGGCTTCCTTTAGAGCAGCAATCGCCCCTTTAACCACGTTGATGCCATCAATATGGTTGATCAGATTCTGACTTGAAGTGTAGAAGCGCTTCATCCAAGGCCCAGTCAGATATTTGCCAAGTAAGCCTAATATCTGAAGTTCTACTTTTCCTTCATCCTGGGTGAAAAGTCATGGAGGATGGCGCTTTTCAACCCCCCACAGGATGTTCCGCTATTCAGCAGTGCAACAATGTCATCATAATGTTCTTTGAGCTTGCCACAAATATGAAAGGGACATATTTTAAGATTAAGGGACAGAATACCTGCAAATGAATAACCAGGTATCACTGGTTACTCTTGCGCTTGCCAGCAATGTTGGCAATTGCTGGCAAGCATTCTGATCGATATGTTCTGCAAACAAGGATAAATGAGAAATATACCAAGTTAAAAGTAGAAGGATAACATCTTAACAAATTATACAAATCAAAATTCTTCAGAAAACAAGCCATTGAGATTTTCCAATCAACTTACATCTTAATGCAGGGTCATAGTTTGTAAGTCATAGTCTGCAAATATATTTTTTGTATATTTAGCTCTAATGGCATTTACCATATTGTATTACTCTAGGCATTATTTGGACTAATTCCATTTCTTAATACTGAATTAATTAAATTAATAATGTTATTTCTTTGACAGCTCAGACAATGTATGACTTTCCATTAAAAAATGCAACTACCCCATGAGAATAGTCACACTGCTTCACCCTTGGGATACTAAATGTAACCGCTCTGCAAACCGGTTGGCTAATCTGTGATTGGGTTTCCATGCACAGAGGGGAGGCACAGTGGCACAGATGGTATTGCTGTCCCACAGCGCCAGAGACCAAGGTTCCATCCTCGACTCTGCTCAGTCTACCTAAACCTACCTGATCTCCCAATTGCTGAACACTCTAATTCTCCCTCCCATTCCCATACTGACCATTTTGGCCTGGACCTCCTACAATGTCAGAGTCAAGCCCTGCACAAATTGGAGGAACAGCACCACACATTTCACTTGAATAGCGGTATGAATATTGATTTCAAATAACCCTTGGTTTTCCTCTCTCTCCATCCCTCCCTTTTCCAAATTCCAATTAGATTAGGCGCCGTTCCAAATGGCCATGCGTGTGAATCAGATGCAGCCTGCATTGGCACGGAGCGATAGAACAACGGTGGAGGGCATCGACACGTCGACTGGTCAAGCTGACCCCTGCAACTCCAACTCACAGCCACCTCCTGGACAATGTGTCTTTAGGGCCAAGTTGAGATGCTGACATTTTTAATAACTCTGAACTAGAAGGGCACAGATGTCGCTGGAAACATGGCGACTCTCGTGTAGTGTCTCAATGTGATCTACTAATCACACACTCTTGTACTTAAGTATGGTTGTGGCCCATTTACAATAAGATTGTTACTGAATTGTGTACAAAACATGAGTTTCACTCTACCTAGGTACATGAGACAATAAAATACCATTGAATCATTAAATGTGAGAAACATAGAAAATGACTTTCAAAATTATGCACCTTTTGGTGACTACTTCATTTCAAGTATTATGTTCAGTTCCCAATAAATTGCTGTTTCCTTATGGATATCTCAGACCAAAATGATTTTTATTTACCTTGCACAATGTGAGTACTTGCTTCACCAGGTTCATCATTTGCTAGATCATCTTCAAAGGGCACTATTTTAGGTTTCCGTTTTGGCATCTTCATCTTCCCTTTGATCAGACATCAAGAACAATAAAGAAAAGTGTTTGAATGCACAAAAACAAATAAAACACTGTGAATTATCCATGGTTGTCATGAGGAATTAAAGGGACTATTATAACAAGCATAAAAATAGTCAGATATAGTTTTTGACCTGAAGAATGGGAGCATTTGGAATTCAAAGGAGAACCAATAAATTGTTAAAGAAATGCCAGATGGAATACAAGACAAGGTGTGCAAAATCATGAGGATGAATGCACAACCTTTTACCCAGAGTAGGGGAAATCAAGAACCAGGGGACATGGATTTCAGGTGAGGGGCAAAATTCAAGAGGAACTGGAGGGTCGATAATTACCACAGGGTGGTGCGTATATAGGAGGAGCTGCTAGAGGAGTTAGTTAAAACAAGTACTATAACAGCATTTAAAAAAACACGTAGGCAGGCACATGTGGATAGGAAAGATTTGAAGAGATATGGGCCAAATGTGAACAAATGGGACTAGAAATAATCTCGCTTGGCAAGGATAAGGTGGGCCGAAAGGCCAGTTTCCATGCCTCAGATGGTGAGAACATAAAATGGACTGCAGGAAGAAAATGTTAAATATGGCAGGTGTGGGCCCTTACAGGATGAGACAGGAGAATTAAAAATGGGGAATGGCAGAGAAGTTAAATAATTCCTTAATGTTTGCCTTAAAGAAATAATAAAGGTATACGAGAGAACAAAAAGCCAGTGAGAATGAGAAATCGAACGAACAATGTCTTAATCAATAAAAGTGAAAAAGAGTAGTCGCAGACTTAACTATAAACCTTTACGCAAGACAATGCTCAGGCTTTATAAGGCTCTATAAGGAGAGATGCAAAGCTGAGGCTCTGTAAGGTGCGGGTCAGCCTGCATTTGGAGTACTGTGGGCAAATCTGGACCCCATATCTGAGGATGTGCTGGCTCCAGAGAGGGTCCAGAGGAGGTTTACAAGAATGATTCAGGAATGAGTGGGTTAATACATTAGCGTTTGACAGTACTGGGCCTCTACTCGCTGGAGTTTTGAAGGATGAGGGGGCATCACATTGAAACTTACAGAATAATGAAAGGCATAGATGGAGTGAATGTGGAAAGGATTGATGACCCTATTACCACTATCGGGTATCACTGACGTGTCAAACATGACTCTAAACTGAGGTTTAATTTAGTTTATTACAACAATCTTTATTAACACTCGAGTAACTTAAAACATGAATTCAAACACTTGATTGCTAATAACTTCTCCTCTACTTTACTATTTCAACTTATCACTTCTTAAACTAAATCAGTCAGATATTGCCCCTATGAATGAATTTGACAGATTCACTCTGTTGGTAGGGGGTTTGTCTTCAATGAGCTTCGAACTCAGGTCCCACCTTCTTGTGATGGTTGTTCCCGGGTTGTCGCTGTCCATGTCTCAGACCGCCCTTCTTTTATACTCATTCTCCTTCAATCTCCTAAAGGAAACCTTTGTTCTAAACCAAGGCTCTCACAATTCTCAAGTCAATCGTTTTGAGTTGTTACTCATCCAAGTGCTGAATCAACAAAACGCATCTTCGTTCCTTATCAACATTTTCATTCTCATCATACAATTCCTTTGTAAAATGGCCGTTCCCAGCCACCTTATCTTCACAAGGCTATACTGCCTAGCAATTAAATGACGTGCAGCTCTGTTCTCACCAGATGTTCATCATGTGACCATTTTCACAGTGTTTCCTTGTTCACCTGTTCCCAGGGTTTTGATCTGTCTGTCTCTAGCTAGTAGCTTCCTCCCAAACCCTGGCGGGGTACTTAACACATCCAGTCCCAGGCTATAGGATGTTTCCACTGGTGGGAGAGTCTAGGGCCAGAGGTCAAAGCCTCGGATTTAAAGGGCGCTCTTTTAGAAAGTGGAGGTGGAAGAACTTTGTTAGTCAGATGGTATTTAATCTGTAGAATTCTTGATGACAGAGGGCTGTGGAGGCCGTCAGTGGATATTTGTAAGGCGGAGATAGACAAATTCTTGATTAGAACGGGTGTCAAGGAAGATGGGGAGAAGGCTGGATAATGGGATTAGGAGGCAGAGATCAGCCATGATTGAATGGCAGTGGACCCGATGGGCCAAATGGCCCAAATCTACTCCTATATCTAGTGAACGTTACCTTTATTCTATTATTGATAACCATCCGATCGATATCTTCTGCAAAGAAGGATAAATGAGAAATATGCCAAGTTAAAAGTAGAAGAATAACATTTTAGATCAGCACCAAAAGTATAAACTACATATAATTCAAAATTCTTCAGAAAACAAGCCATTGAATTTTTCCAATCAACTTACATCTTAGTGCAGGGTCATAGTTTGTAAATCATAGTTTGGAAAATATCTTTTGTATATTTAGCTCTAATGGCATTTACCATATTGTATTATTCTAGGCATTATTTGGACTAATTCCATTTCTAAATACTAAATTAATTAAATTAATAATATTAATTTTTTTACAGTTCAGACACAGTTCAGACTTTCCATAAAAAATGCAACTACGCCCATTATCTCCGTTATTATTCGCCCTAGCTATCGAGCCACTTGCAGAAAGTGTTTGAGCCCACCCAGTAATTTATGGGTATAATACTAAAGATATAGTTAATAAAATGTCTTTATACACAGATGATGTATTACTATATATTACAAAACCTGAAACTAATATTCCAAATTTACCAAATCTTATCTCAATTTGGCTCATTCTCGGGATATAGAATTAATTGGAATAAAAGTGAAATTATGCCAATAACGGAACTAAACCCACATACATTGCAACAGTCCACTTTTAAATCAGAATATGAAAATTTTAAATATGTTGGAATTTCTTTATTTCTTTACTTCTTTATTTAAATTAAATTTTCCTCTTTTACTTAATAAACTGCATAGGAATATTCAGTATTGGAAAACACTTCCCATCGCAATGCTTGGTAGAATTAATGCCATCAAAATTATTTTCCTTCGACAATTACTGTACTTATTTCAATCAATTCCGATATATATATATATATATATATGGGATATATATATATCCCAAAAATATACATTTTTAAACTTGATTCTATTGTTACAAGTTTAATTTTGGATTGCAAGAACCATAGAAGAAGTAAAAACATTTATGTTAATCCAAGATGAATGGAGGATTAGTCTTACCAAATACTTTATTTTATTTTTGGTCAGTTAATATTAAAAATATGACCTTGTGGTTGGAAGATATAGATCAACAACCAGGCTGGTTAAAGATGGAAAAGGAAGATTGTTTACCTTTTGAAATTGGCTCAATCTTTCTTAACCCCTATAAAATTGAATAAAAAAACTTATAGTGAATATCCGATAATATATAGTGGTATACAAACTTGGAAACAATTAAAAATGACTTTAAAATTGGATAATTTATCACTCCTTCTCCCCATTGTAAATAATCCTTCATTTAAACCTTCTGTGTTAGATAAAGGTTTTGTACAATGGAAACATCATGGAATTAAAAAGGTGGAACACCTTTACCAAAAAGCCATTTTTCAGGAGCTACAACAGAATTATGGACTACATTCAAATAGTTTTTTTAGATATTTATAACTTAGAGAACATGTTAAATCACATATACAAGAATATAGAATTAGGGAGCCAGAAATCCTTGACAAATGTTTGAATAAACATCCTAACACAGAAAAATTAATATCTCACATCTATAATATCCTTTTAGATAGTGAGGTCCCATCTACGGAACTACATAGACAAGCATGGCAAAATTAATTTGCTCAACCCATAATTAAATATATACGGGATCAAAGTTTACAACATATACATCAATGCTCGTTCAATGACAGACACTCCTTAATGCAATTTAAAGTACTACATAGACTGCACTATTCTAAAACAAAATTAAACAGAATGTTTCCAAATGTGACAAATGTCAGTATTTAGAAGCTAATTTAACTGATAAAACTGTATAAACTGTAAACTGTATAAAAATTACAAAATTTTGGATGGCTATTTTTAAAATTATTTCTGAAGTTGTTAATATCCAATTGAACCCTGATCCAAAACTAATAATATTAGGAATATCAGAACAAAACATAAAACTTAAAATAAACCAAAGATATTTCCTTGATTATAGTATATTTGGGAAAAAAATAATATTAACATTTTGGAAAAACCCAACAACCCCCACAATTAAAATGTGGATTATGGAAATGTCTGAGACCTAACATTACGCACTTACCACAGAAGAACGACTGTGAACGGCTCCAGCAGCGTTTAAAAGGTGCGTGACGTCATCAGGCGCGCAACTTTAATAAGAAATTATGATGCAGCGCTCCCCCCCCTCCTACTGGAAAAAAACCTTCAAGAAGGGAAATAGGCCCTGCCAGTGCCCTGAGCTCGAGGTTGGCTGCTTCCCAAGAGGAGATCTCACAGAGGAAATCCGAAATGGAGGAACTCAAAACTACTATCCTAGGTGAGATGAAGAAACTGAGGAAGGATTATAAGGAGGAGATAAAAAATTTAAAAGCGGATATGCTGGTGTCTCATGAGAGAATTAAAGATGACTTAAAAAAGGAAGTTATAGCGACGGTAAAGATTATGATGAACGAGTGGAAAGAAAAGGCTGATGCTGAGTTACAAACCCAAATGGAGGAGATAAAGGATATAGCTGCTGGGATGGAAAGAATGCTGGATGACAAGATAGATCCTATTGTAATCTCGCTCAACCAAACAAAATGAGGCAATTAAAGAGCTAACTGAGATTGCTGCATTAAATACTAAGGAGAGAGAGAAGCTCCGTGCCGAGAACAAACGTCTATCAGAATTATTACGCAAAATAAACGAGAAATGTATCGATTTGGAGGGACGTCAACGCCGTAAGAATTTGCGTATAGTTGGTTTGAACGAGTTTCGCGAGGGAAATCAAGACCCTCGAAAATTTGTTGCAAAACTCCTAAAGGACATTCTGAATTTGTATCAAGAACCCCTGTTGGGCCGTGCGCACAGGGCATTAAGACGGGCCCCTGGGAAAGGTGCACCACCAAGACAAAGGATTGTAAAGGTGGCTTATGATCACGTCTTCGAAGAAATGATGAAGATAATAATAAGAAAGAGAAATCTGAATTACGAGGGAGACGACATCAGTATTTTCAGAGATTACCCAGCGGAAGTGGCTAAGAGAAGATCTTTATTCACAGAAACATCCGCATTCTGAGGAATATAAAGGATACAAAGGATCTGAGATATGGCTTGATGTACCCAGCAACATTGAGAGTAACCTACGATGACAAGGAATACCTTTTCGTTAAGCATACTGAAGCACTGGAATTCGCCCGAGACATACAGAAGAAGGTAGAAGAGGAAGCAGAAGAAGAAGCACTGGAGGAAGAAAAAGATGACTGAACTTTTATCACCGGCCTGCGGTTATGAATTACTCACTTAGAAAGAGGAGGAATAATGGACACGTAGTTGTAGTTTTGTATTAATTATTAAAATTTTAATTATTCCCCGAATATAGTATTACTTATTATAATATAAATTGTAGTAGAAACTAGTAATTAGTATTTAGTAATATCAATAATAGAAATAATTACTAAGTATACAAAGTTAGTACCCCACCCCATTATACACAGCATCTTAGATAGGAGCTGGAACAACTAACATCTTTTTTAAAAAAAACAGAAGTCCCTAGATTAATAGCCACGTTAGTGTGGCTTTCACTAATACACACTACACACTATATAAGTGTAGGTTTTTTTTTTCTGGGCACCCTATTAACACCCTTTACTCTTTTGTATTTACATTTTATATTATTTTTTATATATTATATATTTGATCTTATGTTATATATTATATGAATGTAGATGCGATCGATATTGTATAACTAGTTTAAGAAGACATGTATATGGATTAATGGAGATAGTAATTTTCATCAAATTGATGTTTGGGTGTAACGTAGAGCTGGAGGGGTTGAGAAGGCTACTCCAAAAAAACCGGGGGTGATGGAATTACCTTCTGTAGTTGGAATGTTAAAGGAATTAATGAACCAATTAAAAGGGGAAAGTTGTTAGCTCAGTTGAACAGATTGAAATCAGACGTGATCTTTCTTCAAGAGACCCATCTTAAAAAAGATGCTCAACATAGATTAACAGCAAAATGGATTTCTAAGGTGTATCACTCTTCATTTATACATAAATCTAGAGGAGTTGCAATAATTATTCGTAAAGGTATACCTTTTAAACAAAGTACTATTATAGAGGATAAAGAGGGTAGATATGTAATAATTACAGGGGAATTATATTCAAAAAAAGTAATTCTTATGAATATATATGCCCCTAACTTTGGTAATCCATTATTTTTCAAGAAAATATTTAATAACATTCCTATATCCACTCAATATAATTTAATAATTGGGGGTGATTTTAATTGCACCTTAGATAGCTATCTAGACAGATCTTCTACAAAAAGGAAAGCTGCCTCTAAATCAAGTAAACTTATAAATTCTTTTATTAACACATCTAATGTTAAGGATATTTGGAGATTAGATAATCCATCCGGACGAGAATATTCCCTTTTCTCGCCCGCATATGGAACTTACTCGAGGATAGATTATTTTCTAATAGATTCAAAACTACTTCCTTTTACGTATGATGCAAAATATCACAATATTATTATTTCAGATCATGCGCCACTAACATTCAAGATAAAATTAAAAGATATACTTAATAAAACTACTACTTGGAGATTTAATCCCCTGATATTAAAGGATAAGGACTGTTGTAAACATGTAGTGGAACAGATTAAATTATTTTTTGAAACTAATGACAAACCTGAAATTTCACCATCGTTACTTTGGGATACATTTAAAGCATTTATGCGTGGTGCAATAATATCAGCACAAGCATATTTTAATAAAGAAAATCGAAAGATGGAACAAAAGTTAGAAAATTAGATAAAACAACTAGATAGCGAAAACATAAAACATCCTTCTAAAGAGCTAAGTAATAAAATTGCAATAGTAAAATACAGACTAAATAAAATATATTCTAACCAAGTCATTAAACTATTTCAACAAACCAAACAAGTGCATTTTGAATTTGGAGACAAACCACAAAAATTGCCTGCACGACAACTTAGAAAATGAGAAGATGAAAAAATGATACATAGAATTAGATCTGCGCATGGAAATATATTGACGATACTAAAATATATTAATGACAGATTTCTACAATATTATCAAAATCTTTATTCATCTAAATTAACAGGACAAACAGATGGTATGGAAACAGTCCTACAAGAATGTCAAATTAATAGTTTAAATCAGGAAGGTAGACACTTGTTAAATGCTGATATAACAGTAAAAGATATTGAAGAATCAATTGGTTCGTTAAAGAATGGAAAAGCTGCGGGCCCTGATGGCCTGATGCAGAATTTTATTAAAAAATTCAAGATCTGATTTCCCCAAGATTACATACAGTGTATAGATATGCATATGAACAAGGAAAATTACCAGAATATTTAAATGAATCCACAATTACACTCATTCCTAAGGTAGACAAGGATTTCGAAGATCCAGGATCATATAGAGCAATTGCCCTTCTAAATACAGACCAAAAAATATTAACTAAAGTTTTATCTCGGAGATTAAGTCTGGTGATCTCTAAATTAATACATTATGATCAAACAGGTTTTATTCCAAAACGCTACTCATCCCATAATCTCAGACGCTTGTTTAATATTATATATTCAAAAAGAGTACGGGACATGGAATTAGCGGTTGTATCGTTAGATGCAGAAAAGGCATTCGATCAGGTGGAATGGTTATATTTATTTAATATAATGGAAAAGTTTCAATTGGGGGATAGATTCTGTAAATGGGTAAGAATTCTATATTTGAATCCTACTGCAAGAATCTTAACTAATCAAATACTATCAGCTAAATTTAAGCTTTTTAGGGGATGCAGACAGGGATGTCCGTTATCACCTTTATTATTTGCTTTGGTGATAGAGCCTCTGGCGGAAAGAATTAGATCTGAACCTGAAATATACGGCTATAATACTGACACAACGACAAATAAAATATTTTTCTATGCCGATGACGTTTTGATTTATATTACAAAACCGGAAATTAGTATTCCCAAGCTGCTTAATGTTATAACTAAATTTGGCACATTTTCTGGATATAGGATTAACTGGAACAAAAGTGATATTATGCCTATAACTAGAATAAATTTAAATATATTACAACAATATCCACTAAAAATAGTTACAGACAAATTTAAATATTTAGGAATTAATGTAACTAAATCCTATAATTCATTAATTAAATCTAATTATCCTCAACTACTAGATTAACTTAGAAAAAAATATTTTATATTGGAAAGCACTTCCTATATCTATGATTGGTAGAATAAATGCTATAAAGATGGGTTTTTACCACAATTGTTATATTTGTTTCAGGCTATTCCTTTTTTTCTCCCGAAAACCTTTTTTAAAAAACTAGATAATATTTTTAATAGTTTTATTTGGGACTATAAAAAGAATAAGTAAAAAAAATTATGTAAATCTAAGATAAATGGAGGATTAGCAAATTTTTTATATTATTTCTGGGCAGTCCAGATTACGAATATGAATTTCTGGTGGGTAAATATAGAAACATAGAAACATAGAAATTAGTTGCAGGAATAGGCCATTCGGCCCTTCGAGCCTGCACCGCTATTCAATATGATCATGGCTGATCATCCAACTCAGTATCCCGTACCTGCCTTCTCTCCATACCCTTTAATCCCCTTAGCCACAAGGGCCACATCTAACTCCCTTTTAAATATATCCAATGAACTGGCCTCAACTACCCTCTGTGGCATAGAGTTCCAGAGACCCACCACTCTCTGTGTGAAAAAATTCCTTCTCATCTCGGTCCTAAAGGATTTCCCCCTTATCCTTAAGCTGTGACCCTTTGTCCTGGACCTCCCCAACATCGGGAACAATCTTCCTGCATCTAGCCTGTCCAACCCCTTAAGAATCTTATAAGTTTCTATAACATCCCCTCTCAATCTCCTAAATTCTAGAGAGTATAAACCGAGTCTATGCAGTCTTTGTTCATAAGACAGTCCTGACATCCCAGGAATCAGTCTGGTGAACCTTCGCTGCGCTCCCTCTATGGCAATAATGTGCTCCATCAGATTTGGAGACCAGAACTGTACGCAATACTCCAGGTGTGGCCTCACCAAGACCCTATACAACTGAAGTAGAACCTCCCTGCTCCTATACTCAAATCCTTTCGCTATGAAAGCTAACGTACCATTGGCTTTCTTCACTGCCTGCTGTACCTGCATGCCTACTTTCAATGACTGGTGTACTATGACACCCAGATCGCGCTGCATCTCCCCTTTTCCTAATCGGCCACCATTTAGATAGTAGTCGGTTTTCCTATTTTTGCCACCAAAGTGGATAACCTCACATTTATCCACATTATACTGCATCTGCCAAACATTTGCCCACTCACCCAGCCTATCCAAGTCACCTTGCATTCTCCTAGCATCCTCCTCATAGCTAACACTGCCACCCAGCTTAGTGTCATCCGCAAACTTGGAGATATTGCCTTCAATTCCCTCATCCAGATCATTTATGTATATTGTAAATAGCTGGGGTCCCAGCACTGAGCCTTGCGGTACCCCACTAGTCACTGCCTGCCATTGTGAAAACGACCCGTTAACTCCTACTCTTTGCTTCCTGTTTGCCAGCCAGTTCTCTATCCACATCAATACTGAACCCCCAATGCCATATGGTTTAAGTTTATATACTAATCGCTTATGTGGGACCTTGTCGAAAGCCTTCTGGAAGTCCAGATACACCACATCCACTGGTTCTCCCCCATCCACGCTACGAGTTACATCCTCGAAAAATTCCACAAGATTCGTCAGACATGATTTACCTTTCGTAAATCCATGCTGACTTTATCCAATGATTTCACCACTTTCCAAACGTGCTGCTATCCCATCTTTAATAACTGACTCTAGCAGTTTCCCCACTACCGATGTTAGACTAACTGGTCTGTAATTCCCCGTTTTCTCTCTCCCCCCCCTTCTTAAAAAGAGGGGTTACGTTTGCTACCCGCCAATCCTCATGAACTACTCCAGAATCTAAAGAGTTTTGAAAGATTATCACTAATGCATCCACTATTTCCGGAGCTACTTCCTTAAGTACTCTGGGATGCAGCCTATCTGGCCCTGGGGATTTATCTGCCTTTAATCCATTCAATTTATCCAACACCACTTCCCGACTAACCTGGATTTCACTCAAGCCCTCCTTTGACCCGCGGTCCACTGCTATTTCCGGCAGATTATTTATGTCTTCCTTAGTGAAGACGGAACCAAAGTAGTTATTCAATTGGTCCGCCATATCCTTGTTCCCCAAGATCATCTCACCTGTTTCTGACTGCAAGGGACCTACATTTGTTTTAACTAATCTCTTTCTCTTCACATATCTATAAAAACATTTGCAGTCAGTTTTTATGTTCCCTGCCAGTTTTCTTTCATAATTTTTTTTTCTTTCCTAATCAAGCCCTTTGTCCTCCTCTGCTGGTAACTGAATTTCTCCCAGTCCTCTGGTATGCTGCTTTTTCTGGCTACTTTGTACGCATCATCCTTTGCTTTGATACTATCCCTGATTTCCCTTGTTATCCACGGATGCACTACCTTCCCTGATCTATTCTTTTGCCAAATTGGAATGAACAATGTTTGTAGTTCATCCATGCAGTCTTTAAATGTCTTCCATTGCGTATCCACCATCAACGTTTTTAGAATTGATCTGCCTTTAATCCATTCAATTTACCCAACACCACTTCCCGACTAACCTGGATTTCACTCAATCACATCTCATACCCTCAAAGTTACCTTTCCTTAAGTTCAGAACCATTGTTTCTGGATTAACAATGTCACTCTCCATCCTAATGAAGAACTCGGCCATATTATGGTCACTCTTGCCCAAGGGGGCACGCACAATATGACTGCTAACTAACCCTTCCTAATTACTCAATACCCATTCTAAAATAGCCTGCTCTCTCGTTGGTTCCTCTACATGTTGATTTAGATAACTATCCCGCATACTTTCCAAAAAATCCTCTTCCTCAGCGCCCCTGCCAATTTGATTCACCCAATCTATATGTAGATTGAAGTCACCCATTATAACTGTTTTGCCTTTGTCGCACGCATTTCTAATTTCCTGTTTGATGCCATCCCCAACTTCACTACTGCTGTTAGGTGGCCTGTACACAACTCCCACTAGCGTTTTCTGCCCTTAGTGTTTCGCTTCTCTACCCATACCGATTCCACATGCTCCAAGCTAATGTCCTTCCTTTCCATTGCGTTAATCTCCTCTCTAACCAGCAACGCTACCCCACCTCCTTTTCCTTTCTCTCTATCCCTCTTGAATATTGAATATCCCTGGATGTTCAGTTCCCAGCCTTGGTCACCCTGGAGCCATGTCCCAACTATATCATACTCATTAATAGCTATCTGCACGTTCAACTCATCCACCTTATTACGAATACTCCTTGCATTGAGATACAAAGCCTTCAGGATTGTTTTTACAACGCTCTTACCCCTTATAAAATTTTGTTGAGAAGTGGACTTTTTGATTTTTCCCTGGTTTTGTCTGCCTGCCACTTTTACTTTTCACCTTGCTCCCTATTGCTTCCACCCTCGTTTTACACCCACCTGCCTCTCTGCTCTTGTACCCATCCCCCTGCCACATTAGTTTAAATCCTCCCCGACAGCACTAGCAAACACTCCCCCAAGGACATTGGTTCCATTCCAGCCCAGGTGCAGACCGTCCTGTTTGTACTGGTCCCACTTCCCCCAGAAATGGTTCCAGTGCCCTAAAAATGTGAATCCCTCCACCTTGCACTATTTTTCAAGTTTTATCTGCAATATCCTCCTATTTCTACTCTGACTGGCCCGTGGTAGTGGTAATAATCCAGAGATTATTACCTTTGAGGTCCTATATTTAAGTTTATCTCCTAGCTCCCTAAATTCACCTTGTAGGACCTCATCCCTTTTTTTACTTATATCGTTGGTGCCAATATGCACCACGACAACTGGCGGTTCACCCTCCCCCTCCAGAATGTTCTGCAGCCGTTCAGTGACATCCCTGACCTTTCCACCAGGGAGGCAACATTCCATCCTGGAGTCTCGTTTGCGGCCGCAGAAAAGCCTAGCTATTCCCCTGACAATTGAATCCGCTATTACTATTGCCCTTCCCCTATTTTTCCCCCACCATGTGCTGCAGAGCCACCCATGGTGCCATGAACGTGGCTGCTGCTGCATTCCCCTGATGAGCCATCTCCCTCAACAGTATCCAAAATGGTAAACCTGTTTATTAGGGAGATGACCGCAGGGGACTCCTGCACTACCTGCCTATTGCTTTGCTGGCTATTGGCCACCCGCTCCCTTTCTGTCCACTTACCTTTTACCTGTGGTGTGACCAACTCGCTGTATGTGTTATCCACGACTTCCTCTGCATCGTGGATGCTCCAGTATGAATCCAGCCACAGCTCCAATCGTTCAATATGATCTGCCAGGAGCTGCAGCTGGACACACTTCCTGCAAATGTAGTCATCAGGGACACCGACAATATCCCTGATCTCCCACATGTTGCAGGCTGAGCAAACCATGGGGCCAATCTCCACTGACATATCTTACTCCCAAATTACTCTGTATTAAATATATATATATTGTAGCGGCACCATACGTGGCGAATAAAGAATAGACATCAGGTTGGTGCAAGTGGCTCTTTATTCTGTTGTCACACATATAGTGGGTGCGCTAACTATATGTAGGGTTGTTGTAGCTGAGCGAGGTTGTTCCCTCGGGCTCAGCTACCGGTAAACTCCAGGTGGATCTCGTGGTGAGAGAGCTTATGTACCAGGACACTCCCTCTGCCCATGACGTCGTGTGCCCGCCCTCTCCTGACGAGGGTTCGAGCTTAAGTGGCTGACGCCACAGGACCCCCCCCAGAACAGGAGGAAGGAATAGCTTGGTCAAGGGAGGCCCCTGCATGTAGGTCTGGGACACCCCGGACGTGGGTCGGGACGGAGGGCTCCACGGGCGCAGTTGACGCTCTGCGTGGGCGATCCCGATGTACCGAGGGGTGCGAGGAGACCGATGCAGAAGCCGCCGGACAGAAGAGGTCTGGGACACCCCGGGCGTGGGTCGGGACGGAGGGCTCCACGGGCGCAGTTGACGCTCTGCGTGGGCGATCCCGATGTACCGAGGGGTGCGAGGAGACGGATGTAGAAGCCGCCGGACAGAAGAGGTCTGGGACACCCCGGGCGTGGGTCGGGACGGTGCTCTACACGGGCGCAGTTGACGCTCTGCGTGTGAGATCCCGATGTACCGAGGGGTGCGACGAGACTGAAGAGACACGGTTGCATCTCCTTGACCAGCTAAGGGAGAGTGTCCTGTGACACACGGCCCCCAAAAACGATGGGGGGTAAACCAAATACAATATACAAACCAATTGCAGTGCACACAAACATGAACAGTGAAAAAAAAACAATTAGTGTCCAGTGTCTAAATTTCAAATTGTCCATTGTTCATCGTGCAGCCACAACATGCTGGAAGGTGGCGCTGTGGACAGTGGTGAGGCTGCAGTGACGGCATCCGGCCGGAAGGTGGCGCTGTGGATGACGATGAGGTTGCAGTGACAGCAGCCGAACTGACGGTGGCGCTGTTGCTGGCAGTGAAGCTGCAGGGACGGCATCCGGCCAGAAGGTGGCGCTGTAGACGGCGGCCAGGTAAGTTCGTAGTGCACTTCCGACCGGCGGCGGCCATGTTTATAGTCGGAAGCCGCCCGTTTCAAGATGGCGCGGCGGCCATTTTGCCGGCCGGGTGAAGAGGAATCACCTGGTGACTGGAGGCCGGCGAGGAGCTGAAGGGCGGCTTCGGCGGCCGCCTCAGGTAAGCCCACTTTTTCAGGTGCAGCGGTCGGCGGGGCCAGGCGTGGTGCAGGGCCTGGAGACGTGGTGAGGCCTGGAGCCGGGTCCGGTGCTGGGCCTGGAGACGCGGTGAGGCCGGGAGCCGGGTCCGGTGCAGGCCCTGGGGACGCGGTGAGGCCTGGAGCCGGGTCCGGTGCAGGGGCTGGAGCCGCGGTGAGGCCTGGAGCGGTGCTGGGGCCTGTAGACGTGGTGAGGCCTGGCGCGGTGCTGGGCCTGGAGACGCGGTGAGGCCTGGCGCGGTGCTGGGGCCTGGAGACGCGGTGAGGCCTGGCGCGGTGCTGGGCCTGGAGACCCAGTGAGGCCTGGAGCGGTGCTGGGGCCTGGAGATGTGGTGAGGCCTGGAGCGGTGCTGGGGCCTGGAGACCCAGTGAGGCCTGGAGCATTGTCCCCGGTCAGTTGCATTCCGGTGCAAGGCCCGGAGCCGGGGTCCGTTGTCAGGAGCGGGAGAGTGGCAGGTACTCACTCTGCTCCCAGGGCCGTCGGGCGTGTGTCGGGGCTGCCGTGGGCAGGAGGCTGCAATGCTCGCAGCTGCTGCAGCAGCTGGTGGGGCAGCGGCGACATACCTCACTGCAGGGCCTGGTTGACGGCAGCGTAGTTCTGCAGGGCTGGGCAGCCGGCTGCAGACATCAGGTCTCCCGAGGCTGCGTCTTCAGGTGAGTCCAAATTTAAATTCGGACAGTCGGGGGTCACCAATGTAGCGGCACCATACGTGGCGAATAAAGAATAGACATCAGGTTGGTGCAAGTGGTTCTTTATTCTGTTGTCACACATATAGTGGGTGCGCTAACTATATGTAGGGTTGTTGTAGCTGAGCGAGGTTGTTCCCTCGGGCTCAGCTACCGGTAAACTCCAGGTGGATCTCGTGGTGAGAGAGCTTATGTACCAGGACACTCCCTCTGCCCATGACGTCGTGTGCCCGCCCTCTCCTGACGAGGGTTCGAGCTTAAGTGGCTGACGCCACAATATTTTTTTTAATATATTTTTTATTAAACACAAAACTTTATCCTTTAAACTTTACTAATAAATATTAATAAATACTGAATCCCAAACTCCCAGAATCCTTAGCTCCCAGAATCCTTAAACCTGAAGGCTGAAATGTAAAAATGTAAATCCCGGGTTGCAGCCAATCAGTTGCTTCCTCTGGTCCTCTTCAACCAATCAGAGACTTCACCAGATTCCTTCTCTGGAAGTGAGATGGAACGTTGCAGATGTTGGTTTACTCATAGCGCAGGTAGCTTCACCCTCTCTGACCCACGGCTCCCCGGGCCTCTGTGAAAAGAAAGCCCCGCGCTAGATTTATACTCACAGCGCAGGTAGCTCCACCCTCTCTGACCCACGGCTCCCCGGGCCTCTGTGAAAAGAAAGCCCCGCGCTAGATTTATACTCACAGCGCAGGTAGCTCCACCCTCTCTGACCCACGGCTCCCCGGGCCTCTGTGAAAAGCAAGTCCTGCGCTAGATTTATACAGACAGTGCAGGTAGCTCCACCCTCACTGACCCACGGCTCCCCGGTCCTCTGTGAAAAGCAAGCCCCGCGCTAGATTTATACTCACAGCGCAGGTAGCTCCACCCTCACTGACCCACGGCTCCCCGGTCCTCTGTAAAAAGCAAGCCCCGCGCTAGATTTATACTCACAGCGCAGGTAGCTTCACCCTCTCTGACCCACGGCTCCCCGGGCCTCTGTGAAAAGAAAGCCCCGCGCTAGATTTATACTCACAGCGCAGGTAGCTCCACCCTCTCTGACCCACGGCTCCCTGGGCCTCTGTGAAAAGAAAGCCCCACGCTAGATTTATACTCACAGCGCAGGTAGCTTCACCCTCTCTGACCCACGGCTCCCCGGGCCTCTGTGAAAAGCAAGCCCCGCGCTAGATTTATACTCGCAGCGCAGGTAGCTCCACACTCTCTGACCCACGGCTCCCCGGGCCTCTGTGAAAAGAAAGCCCCGCGCTAGATTTATACTCACAGCGCAGGTAGCTTCACCCTCTCTGACCCACGGCTCCCCGGGCCTCTGTGAAAAGAAAGCCCCGCGCTAGATTTATACTCACAGCGCAGGTAGCTCCACCCTCTCTGACCCACGGCTCCCCGGGCCTCTGTGAAAAGAAAGCCCCGCGCTAGATTTATACAGACAGTGCAGGTAGTTCCAACCTCACTGACCCACGGCTCCCCGGGCCTCTGTGAAAAGCAAGCCCCGCGCTAGATTTATACTCGCAGCGCAGGTAGCTCCACCCTCTCTGACCCACGGCTCCCCGGGCCTCTGTGAAAAGCAAGCCCCGCGCTAGATTTATACTCACAGCGCAGGTAGTTCCACCCTCTCTGACCCACGGCTCCCCGGGCCTCTGTGAAAAGCAAGCCCCATTCTAGATTTATACTCACTGTGCAGGTAACTCCACCCTCTCGCACCAACGTCTCCCCGGGCCTCTGTGAAAAGCAAGCCCCGTGCTAGATTTATACTCACAGTGCAGGTAGCTCCACCCTCTCTCCAACATCTCCCCGGGCCTCTGTGAAAAGGAAGCCCCGCGCTAGATTTATACTCACAGCGCAGGTAGCTCCACCCTCTCTGACCCACGGCTCCCCGGGCCTCTGTGAAAAGCAAGCCCCACGCTAGATTTATACTCACTGTGCAGGTAACTCCACCCTCTCGCACCAACGTCTCCCCGGGCCTCTGTGAAAAGCAAGCCCCGTGCTAGATTTATACTCACAGTGCAGGTAGCTCCACCCTCTCTCCAACATCTCCCCGGGCCTCTGTGAAAAGGAAGCCCCGCGCTAGATTTATACTCACAGCGCAGGTAGCACCACCCTCTGTCTCCAACGGCTCCCCGGGCCTCTGTGAAAAGCAAGCCCCGCGCTAGGTTTATACTCACAGCAGGTAGCTCCACCCTCTTTGACCCACGGCACCTCGGGCCTCTGTGAAAAGCAAGCCCCGCGCTAGATTTATACTCACAGTGCAGGTAGCTCCACCCTCACTGACCCACGGCTCCCCGTGCCTCTGTGTCAGCAAGCCCCGCGCTAGATTTATACTCACAGCAGGTAGCTCCACCCTCACTGACCCACGGCTCCCCGGGCCTCTGTGTCAGCAAGCCCCGCGCTAGATTTATACTCACAGCAGGTAGCTCCACCCTCACTGACCCACGGCTCCCCGGGCCTCTGTGTCAGCAAGCCCCGCGCTAGATTTATACTCACAGCGCAGGTAGCTCCACCCTCACTGACCCACGGCTCCCCGGGCCTCTGTGTCAGCAAGCCCCGCGCTAGGTTTATATTCACAGCGCAGGTAGCTCCACCCTCTCTCCAACGTCTCCCCGGGCCTCTGTGAAAAGCAAGCCCCGCGCTAGATTTATACTCACAGCGCAGGTAACTCCACCCTCTCTCCAACGTCTCCCCGGGCCTCTGTGAAAAGCAAGCCCCGCGCTAGATTTATACTCACAGCGCAGGTAGCTCCACCCTCTCTCCAACGTCTCCCCGGGCCTCTGTGAAAAGGAAGCCCTGCGCTAGATTTATACTCACAGCGCAGGTAACTGCACCCTCTCTCACCAACGTCTCCCCGGGCCTCTGTGAAAAGCAAGCCCCACGCTCGATTTATACTCACAGCGCAGGTAACTCCATCCTCTCTCCAACGTCTCCCCGGGCCTCTGTGAAAAGCAAGCCCCGCGCTACATTTATACTCACAGCGCAGGTAACTCCACCCTCACTGACCCACGGCTCCCCGAGCCTCTGTGAAAAGCAAGCCCCGCGCTCGATTTATACTCACAGCGCAGGTAACTGCACCCTCTCTCACCAACGTCTCCCCGGGCCTCTGTGAAGAGCAAGCCCCGCGCTGGTGAGGCCTGGAGCGGTGCTGGGGCCTGGAGACCCAGTGAGGCCTGGAGCAGTGTCCCCTGTCAGTTGCATTCCGGTGCAAGGCCCGGAGCCGGGGTCCGTTGTCAGGAGCGGGAGAGTGGCAGGTACTCACTCTGCTCCCAGGGCCGTCGGGCGTGTGTCGGGGCTGCCGTGGGCAGGAGGCTGCAATGCTCGCAGCTGCTGCAGCAGCTGGTGGGGCAGCGGCGACATACCTCACTGCAGGGCCTGGTTGACGGCAGCGTAGTTCTGCAGGGCTGGGCAGCCGGCTGCAGACATCAGGTCTCCCGAGGCTGCGTCTTCAGGTGAGTCCAAATTTAAATTCGGACAGTCGGGGGTCACCAATGTAGCGGCACCATACGTGGCGAATAAAGAATAGACATCAGGTTGGTGCAAGTGGTTCTTTATTCTGTTGTCACACATATAGTGGGTGCGCTAACTATATGTAGGGTTGTTGTAGCTGAGCGAGGTTGTTCCCTCGGGCTCAGCTACCGGTAAACTCCAGGTGGATCTCGTGGTGAGAGAGCTTATGTACCAGGACACTCCCTCTGCCCATGACGTCGTGTGCCCGCCCTCTCCTGACGAGGGTTCGAGCTTAAGTGGCTGACGCCACAATATTTTTTTTAATATATTTTTTATTAAACACAAAACTTTATCCTTTAAACTTTACTAATAAATATTAATAAATACTGAATCCCAAACTCCCAGAATCCTTAACTCCCAGAATCCTTAAACCTGAAGGCTGAAATGTAAAAATGTAAATCCCGGGTTGCAGCCAATCAGTTGCTTCCTCTGGTCCTCTTCAACCAATCAGAGACTTCACCAGATTCCTTCTCTGGAAGTGAGATGGAACGTTGCAGATGTTGGTTTACTCATAGCGCAGGTAGCTTCACCCTCTCTGACCCACGGCTCCCCGGGCCTCTGTGAAAAGCAAGTCCTGCGCTAGATTTATACAGACAGTGCAGGTAGCTCCACCCTCACTGACCCACGGCTCCCCGGGCCTCTGTGAAAAGCAAGCCCCGCGCTAGATTTATACTCACAGCGCAGGTAGCTCCACCCTCTCTGACCCACGGCTCCCCGGGCCTCTGTGAAAAGAAAGCCCCGCGCTAGATTTATACTCACAGCGCAGGTAGCTTCACCCTCTCTGACCCACGGCTCCCCGGGCCTCTGTGAAAAGAAAGCCCCACGCTAGATTTATACTCACAGCGCAGGTAGCTCCACCCTCTCTGACCCACGGCTCCCCGGGCCTCTGTGAAAAGAAAGCCCCACGCTAGATTTATACTCACAGCGCAGGTAGCTTCACCCTCTCTGACCCACGGCTCCCCGGGCCTCTGTGAAAAGCAAGCCCCGCGCTAGATTTATACTCGCAGCGCAGGTAGCTCCACCCTCTCTGACCCACGGCTCCCCGGGCCTCTGTGAAAAGAAAGCCCCGCGCTAGATTTATACTCACAGCGCAGGTAGCTCCACCCTCACTGACCCACGGCTCCCCGGGCCTCTGTGAAAAGCAAGCCCCGCGCTAGATTTATACTCGCAGCGCAGGTAGCTCCACCCTCTCTGACCCACGGCTCCCCGGGCCTCTGTGAAAAGAAAGCCCCGCGCTAGATTTATACTCACAGCGCAGGTAGCTCCACCCTCACTGACCCACGGCTCCCCGGGCCTCTGTGAAAAGAAAGCCCCGCGCTAGATTTATACTCACAGCGAGGTAGCTCCACCCTCTCTGACCCACGGCTCCCCGGGCCTCTGTGAAAAGCAAGTCCTGCGCTAGATTTATACTCACAGCGCAGGTAGCTCCACCCTCTCTGACCCACGGCTCCCCGGGCCTCTGTGAAAAGAAAGCCCCGCGCTAGATTTATACTCACAGCGCAGGTAGCTGCACCCTCTCTGACCCACGGCTCCCCGGGCCTCTGTGAAAAGAAAGCCCCGCGCTAGATTTATACAGACAGTGCAGGTAGCTCCACCCTCTCTGACCCACGGCTCCCCGGGCCTCTGTGAAAAGCAAGCCCCACGCTAGATTTATACTCACTGTGCAGGTAACTCCACCCTCTCGCACCAACGTCTCCACGGGCCTCTGTGAAAAGCAAGCCCCGTGCTAGATTTATACTCACAGTGCAGGTAGCTCCATTCTCTCTCCAACATCTCCCCGGGCCTCTGTGAAAAGGAAGCCCCGCGCTAGATTTATACTCACAGCGCAGGTAGCACCACCCTCTGTCTCCAACGGCTCCCCGGGCCTCTGTGAAAAGCAAGCCCCGCGCTAGGTTTATACTCACAGCAGGTAGCTCCACCCTCTTTGACCCACGGCACCTCGGGCCTCTGTGAAAAGCAAGCCCCGCGCTAGATTTATACTCACAGTGCAGGTAGCTCCACCCTCACTAACCCATGGCTCCCCGTGCCTCTGTGTCAGCACGCCCCGCGCTAGATTTATACTCACAGCAGGTAGCTCCACCCTCACTGACCCACGGCTCCCCGGGCCTCTGTGTCAGCAAGCCCCGCGCTAGATTTATACTCACAGCAGGTAGCTCCACCCTCACTGACCCACGGCTCCCCGGGCCTCTGTGTCAGCAAGCCCCGCGCTAGATTTATACTCACAGCGCAGGTAGCTCCACCCTCACTGACCCACGGCTCCCCGGGCCTCTGTGTCAGCAAGCCCCGCGCTAGGTTTATATTCACAGCGCAGGTAGCTCCACCCTCTCTCCAACGTCTCCCCGGGCCTCTGTGAAAAGCAAGCCCCGCGCTAGATTTATATTCACAGCGCAGGTAACTCCACCCTCTCTCCAACGTCTCCCCGGGCCTCTGTGAAAAGCAAGCCCCGCGCTAGATTTATACTCACAGCGCAGGTAGCTCCACCCTCTCTCCAACGTCTCCCCGGGCCTCTGTGAAAAGGAAGCCCTGCGCTAGATTTATACTCACAGCGCAGGTAACTGCACCCTCTCTCACCAACGTCTCCCCGGGCCTCTGTGAAAAGCAAGCCCCACGCTAGATTTATACTCACAGCGCAGGTAACTCCACCCTCTCTCCAACGTCTCCCCGGGCCTATGTGAAAAGCAAGCCCCGCGCTACATTTATACTCACAGCGCAGGTAACTCCACCCTCACTGACCCACGGCTCCCCGAGCCTCTGTGAAAAGCAAGCCCCGCGCTCGATTTATACTCACAGCGCAGGTAGCTCCACCCTCTCTCCAACGTCTCCCCGGGCCTCTATGAAAAGCAAGCCCCGTGCTAGATTTATACTCACAGCGCAGGTAACTGCACCCTCTCTCACCAACGCCTCCCCGGGCCTCTGTGAAGAGCAAGCCCCGCGCTAGATTTATACTCACTGCGCAGGTAACTCCACCCTCTCTCCAACGGCTCCCCGGGCCGCCTATGAATGAGTGGGTTAGCACATGATGAGCATTTGACAGTACTGGGCCTCTACTCACTGGAGTTTTGAAGGATGAGGGAGATTCACATTGAAACTTACAGAATAATGAAAGGCATAGATAGAGTGAATGTGGAAAGGATTGGTGACCCTATTACCTCTATAGGGGATCAACTGATGTGTCAAACAAGACTCTAAACCGAGGTTTAACAGTAAGATTAAACGAGAACTTACCAGTTCGAAGTTTGATCCTTATTTTATGAGGCGTTATGATGAGGGATTACGTGAAGAAACCCGCCAGGCGCATGCGCGTCATACGTCAAAGCAACGGCGTGAAAACACAGAAACCGATTGTCGAAGTAAGATAGTAAGGCTTTCAGAAGACTAGAACTACCAGATAATCCTTTAGATTATGAGGGTGGGAGCGGAGGACACGTAATCCCTCATCGTAACTCCTCGTAAAATAAGGATCAAACTTCGAACTGGTAAGTTCGCGTTTAATCTTACTATTTTACTTCGGAGTCACGTGAGTGACTACGTGAAGATTTCAAAGCTCTGTTATTTCATGCCATAGATGCACTCCATATGACACACTGCTTCAGTTGAAACAGTAGTGAAAAGGTAATATATTAAACATTGCTTCGAATTATCCAATAATAATTTTTTTAAATAACAATACATTAATAACCTATCTATCCCAGGGGAAATTACAAATTAAACTTATAAAGACAAAGCAAATCAAATCAAACGGAACCCAAAACAGCATACCCAAACCCTGGCACTGTCAGGACAGGTTTATCATCATTTTAGTAAGTTGATTCCTTAGACCATTCTGCGGTATTGCTGCGGATGTTGATGCCCTGGTGGAGTGAGATTTAAACAGATGAGTGTCTACTCCAGCAGAATCCAAAACCTGTTTTACCATCTAGAAATAGTTTATACTGACACCTTTTATGAGGTTTTTTGTGACTGATGAGCATTGCTGTCTCAGAGTCTCTGAGACTCTAAGTTACCTCGATATATTGACTCATGTGCTTAACTACTCATAACCTTTGGTCAACAGGGTATGCTTTAAACCCTGTACGGAACCCAACACAGCATGCCCAAACCCTGGCACTGTAAGAACAAGTTTATTATAAAACTTAGAAACGTTAATTCCTTAGACCATCCCGGCCCTGAGGATTTGGTCTAGCGGCACGTCCTGCGCCTTCGCTGCCTATGTTGATTCCGCCCTCAACAATTGGCCTGGAAGGTCTCCTTCCCCCAATATTGGGGTTGTTGTTGGGCTGCATTGGTGGGTAATGTCTTCACCCCATCGGCCTCCCTCTGCTGGGCCCTGCCCCGGATCCGACCCCCTGCGCATCGAACCTGACTGTTTAGATGATGTCCTGGGAGCAGGGATGAATGGTTTCATAAGCCCAATTGTCTTCGCCTCATCGTCAATGTTCCAAATTTGTTTCATGAGGTCGTTGCCGAACAAGTGATCTGGTGCTTGAGTGGTGCTAGCCCTACACAGGCATACAAACTTCGAGTTTAAGGTTGGTCGAATGGCGATCTTCCTCATGCAGTTCACCTTGAAGTAGGCATTGCAAAATAGTGCTAGCATATCCTGTTGGGTTTTTGACATCGGTGACCCCTTGACCATCTTCCCGAACGCAGTTATGCCTGCTGCCACCAACTTGAGGACACGCTGAAAGCGCACTTCCTGTCCTCGCGTCATTGCACTCATGGGTGCCCATATTGCCGAGGTTACGGTGGGCACCCTGAATGAAGCACAATCGACAGGGGTTTTATATCGTGCTGTGGTCTTGGAACTGGTGAGAAGCCAAGGAGTTCATATTGGCAGGCTAGATTGTCATCGATAGCCTCACCAGTCCCTTCCGGAATAGCGAAGTTTCGCGCTACATCCGGGACACCCGGAGCGTGGCTCTTGTGCTCTGGTGTGTGCACATAAGCAGGGACACCAGCTTCAGGGTCAGACTCCTCCTGCCCTGGCACTCCCGAGTCCTGCTCAAGGGAGACCTCATCCAGACCTAAACAAGGTGCTGGAGAGAAAGATTCCCGTTGTGGACAGGCACCATTTTCTGCATATGAAACTCACTGCGAGGTTGCCTGGGGAATCCCTGGGGCCTTGGACCCCTGGCTGATTAGGGTGTGGAGTATTTGCTCCATTTGTGTGAGTCTCACCCACATTTTCTTGCGATTCGGAGGGGAGTCCTCTTATTCCTCAGACCCGTCAGATAAAACGGGTCTGACAGACTTTCATTTTGCTTTTTTGCTTGTTGCCGTGGCCTCAGTGCCCTGCGACACTGGAGCAGCTGGAGGCTGTTCAATCACCGGGGGAACGGCCGTTGTTATCAGAGCCGGCGTTACCGCACTTAGCTCCCAACCCGATCGCTGAGATGGAACCTCATCGCTGCGCGCCCCACACTTCCTGCGAACAGACTTTCTCCCAGCACTTTTCATAACCACGAGCTTCCACTCCAACTGCACTACAGGGAAAACTGTCACCAATTTATGAATAGCAGTAGCTACTTCCTGGATGGAGGGATATTGTTTTTCAGTGAGACTGATACAGACCTTTCTGATCTCCACAGCCTTGACTGTAGGCAAAGTCACTGACATATCAACTGAATGAATGACAAATTCCAAATAAACATTTTTTTAGGATGGCTCTAACTTGGATTTGGTTGGATGGACCACGAACCCAAACCTTTCAAATATGTATTTGGTCGATGAAGCCGATTCCTCAGCTGTCTCTTGAGTGTTGCTTATGATTAAAATATCGTCTAGATAAGTCATTACCAATTCTAAACTCAATCATTTTGAGTTCTTACTCATCCAAGTGCTGAAAAAACAAAACGCATCTCCGTTCCTTATCAAAATTTTCATTCTCATCATTCAGTTCCTTTGCAAAATGGCCGGTCCCAGCCACCTTATCTTCACAAGGCTATACTGCCTAGCAATTAAATGACGTGCAGCTCTGTTCTCACCAGATGTTCATCATGTGACCATTTACACAGTGTTTCCTTGTTCACCTGTTCCCAGGGTTTCGATCTGTCTGTCTCTAGCTAATAGCTTCCTCCCAAACCCTGGCGGGGTACATCCAGTCCCAGGCTATAGGATGTTTCCACTGGTGGGAGAGTGTTGGACCAGGGGTCATAGCCTTGGATTTAAAGGGCGTTCTTTTAGAAAGAGGAGGTGGAAGAACTTTGTTAGTCAGATGGTATTTAATCTGTAGAATTCTTGATGACAGAGGGCTGTGGAGGCCAAGTCAGTGGATATTTTTAAGGCGGAGATAGACAAATTCTTGATTAGAATGGGTGTCAAGGAAGATGGGGAGAAGGCTGGAAAATGGGATTAGGAGGCAGAGATCAGCCATGATTGAATGGCAGTGGACCCAATGGGCCAAATGGCCCAATTCTACTCCTATATCTTGTGAACTTTACCTTTATTCTATTCTGGATAACCATCCGATCGATCTCTACTGCAAAGAAGGATAAATGAGAAATATGCCAAGTTAAAAGTAGAAGAATAACAAGAATAACATATATATCCCAAAAATATATATATTAAAAAAAATGGATTCCACTGTTACAAGTTTTATTTGGGATTACAAGAACCATAGAATAAGTAAAATCATTTATATAAATCCAAGATGAATGGAGGATTAGTCTTACCAAATATTTTATTTTATGTTTGGTCAGTTAATATTAAAAATATGACCTTCTGGTTGGAAGATATGGTCAACAACCAGGCTGGTTAAAGATGGAAAAGGAACATTGTTTACCTTGTGAAATTGGCTCAATCTTGTTAACCCCTAAAAAATTGAAAAAAAACATAGTGAAAATCCGATAATGTATAGTGGTATACGAACTTGGAAACAATTTAAAATAACTTTAAAATTGGATAATTTATCACTCCTTCTTCTCATTGTAAATAATCCTTCATTTAAACCTTCTGTGTTGGATAAAGGTTTCGTACAATGGAAAAAACATGGAATTACCCAAAAAGCCATGTTTCTTTCATTTCTGGAGTTACAATAGCATTATGGACTACACTCAAATATTTTCTTTGAGATATTTATAACTTAGAGATGATGTTAAATCACATATACAAGAATACAGAATTAGGGAGCCAGAAATCCTTGACGAATGTTTGAATAAACATCCTAACACAGAAAAATTAATATCTCACATCTATAATATCCTTTTAGATAGTGAGATCCCGTCGACGGAACTACATAGACAAGCATGGGAAAATTAATTGGCTCAACCCCATAATGAAATATATATGGGATGAAAGTTTACAACATACACATCAATGCTCGTTAAATGACAGACACTCCTTAATTAAATATAAAGTACTACATGAACTGCACTATTCTAAAACAAAATTAAACAGAATTTTTCCAAATATCTTTCCTATGTGACAAATGTCAGTATTTAGAAGCTAATTTAACTCATACTTTTGTAAACTGTATAAAATTTTAAATATTTTGGACGGATATTTTTTAAATTATTTCTGAAGTTGTTAACATCCAATTGAACCCTGATCCAAAACTAATAATATTAGGAATATCAGAACAAAACATAAAACTTACAATAAACCAAAGACATTTCCTTGATTATAGTATATTTGGGAAAAAATGTATATTAACATTTTGGAAAAACCCAACAACCCCCACAATTAAAATGTGGATTATGGGACCTAATGGGATTATGTCTGAGACCTAACATTTGGAAAAAATGAGACTTGTCTTAATTGACAAATCAGAACTATTTGCTAGAATATGGTCTCCATTTATTGATTTTATGAAAGGGTAAATTGGTTCAGCACGGAAGCTTGACTGAAACTTGAATCCAGGACTGGATGAATAATCACACTCTATAATCTATGGACCTATCTCCAAAATTGTGTCATTGTTAATCTTTTTTATTTATTTTTCTCCCTTCCCTCTCTACTAGCTTATAATTTCCTTTTTCTCTTCCCTTATTACTTTTATCTCTATAGATCTATCTTTCAAAAAAATCTATAAAAAATAAACAGAAGCTGTGTTAATATGTAACTGGTAAACAAATTGTGTTTTGGTTATTATATGTATCTGCTTCTAATAAAAATATTAAAAAACAAAACAAAATGCAACTATCTCATGAGAATATTCACACTGCTTCACCCGTCGGATACTAAATGTAACGGCTCTGCAAATGTTGGCTAATCTGTGATTGGGTTTCCATGCAGAGAAGGGAGGCGTAGTGGCACAGATGGTAGAATTGCTGTCCCATAACACCAGTGACCCAGGTTCGATCCTCGACTCTGCTCAGCCTACCTAAATCTACCTGATCTCCCAATTGCTAAACACTTTAATTCCCCATCCCATTCCCATACTGATCTTTTTGGCCTGGGCCTCCTCCAATGTCAGAGTCAAGCCCAGCATGAATTGGAGGAACAGGACAACACATTTCACTTGAGTAGCGGTATGAATAATAACTTCAAATAACCCTTGATTTCCCTCTCCCTGCATCCCTCCCCCTTCCAAATTCCAATTAGATCAGGCGCCGTTCCAAATAGCCATGCGTGTGGATCAGATGCACCGTGCATCGGCACGGAGCGGCGGAACAACAGTGGAGGTCATCGACACGTCGCCTGGTCAACCTGACCACTGTAACTCGAACCCACTGCCACCTCCTGGATAATGTGTCTTAATGGCCAAGTTGAGGCGCTCACATTTTTAATAACTCTGAACGAGAAGGGCACAAGATGTCACTGGAAACATGGCGACTCTCGTGTAGTGCCTCAATATGATCTACTAATCTCACACTCTTGTACTTAAGTGTGGTTGTGCCCCATTTACAACAATATTGTTAATGAATTTGTACAAAACATGAGTTTCTCTCTACCTAGGTACATGTGACAATAAAATACCATTGAATCATTAAATGTGAGAAACATAGAAAAAGGCTTTCAAAATTATGCACCTTTAGGTGACTACTTCATTTCAAGTATTATGTTCAGTTCCCAATAAATTGCTGTTTCCTTATGGATATCTCAGAGTATAATGATTTTTCTTTACTTTGCACTTGTGGAATTTCGGCAGCAGGTTCAGCAAATCCTACATGATCATCAAAGGGCACTATTTGAGATTTCCTTTTCTTCATCTTCCCTCTGATCTAACATCAAGAGCAATACATAAAAGTATATGAATGCACAAAAACAAACAAAAAATTGTGAATAATCCATGGTTGGCATGAGGAATTAAAGGAGTTAACAAGCACATAAGTTGTCAGATATAGTTTTTGACCTGAAGAATGGGAGCATTTAAAACTCAAAGGAGAGCCAATAAATTTATAGAGAAATGCCAGATGGAATACAAGACAAGGTGTGCAAAATCATGAGGATGAATGCACAGCCTTTTACCCAGAGTAGGGGAAATCAAGAACCAGGGGACATAGATTTAAGATGAGGGGCAAAATTCAACAGGAACTGGAGGGACGACCATTTCAACAGGGTGGTGCGTAGATAGAAGGAACTGCCAGAGGAGATAGTTAAAACATGTACTATAACAGCATTTAAAAAACACGTGGACAGGTACCTGTGGATAGCAACGATTTGAAGAGATATGGGCCAAATGTGAGCAAATGGGACTAGAAATAATCTCGCTTGGCAAGGATAAGGTGAGCCGAAAGGCCAGTTTCCATGCCTCGAATGTTGAGAACATAAAATGGACTCCAGGAAGAAAATGCTAAATATGGCAGGTGTGGGCCCATCCAGGCTGAGACAGGAGAAATAAAGATGGGGAATGGCAGAGAAGTTATATAATTCCTTGAAGTTTGCCTTAAAGAAATAATACAGATATATGAGAGAACAAAAAGCCAGTGAGAATGAGAAATGGAAGGAACAGAGACTTAATCAATAAAACTGAAAAAGAGTAGTCGGCAGACTTAACTATAAACCTTTACGCAAGACATGTAATGCTAAGGCTCTATAAGGAGAGATGCAACACTGAAGCTCTATAAGTCACTAGTCAGCCTGCATTTGGAGTACTTTGGGTAAATCTGGACCCCATATCTGAGGAAGGATGTGCTGGCTCTGGAGAGGTTCCAGAGGAGGTTTACAAGAATGATTCAGGAATCAGTGGGTTAGCACATGATGAGCGTTTGACAGTACTGGGCCTCTACTCGCTGGGGTTTTGAAGGATGAGGAAGCATCACATTGAACCTTACAGAATAATGAAAGGCATAGATGGAGTGAATGTGTAAAGGATTGGTCACCCTATTACCTCTATAGGGTATCAACTGACGTGTCAAACAAGACTCTACACCGAGGTTTAATTTAGTTTATTACAACAATCTTTATTAACACTCGAGTAACTTAAAACATGCATGCAAACACTTGACTTCTAATAACTTCTCCTCTACTTTACTATTCCAACTTATCATTTCTTAAACTAAGTCACAAAGTCAGATAATGCCCCAATGAATGAATTGGACAGATTCACTCTGTTGTTAGGGGGTTTGTCTTCAATGAGCTTGGAACTCAGGTCCCACCTTCTTGTGACGGTTGTTCCCGGGTTGTCACTGCCCATGTCTCATGGGATTAGGAGGCAGAGATCAGCCATGATTGAATGGCAGTGTACCCAATGGGCCAAATGGCCCAAATCTACTCCTATAACGTGGACTTTCCCTGCATTATGTTATAGATAACATTTGTTTAGAATTTATAAATTACGTTTACATTAACTGAAAACTTCAGTTTAGAGATTGATATGAATATTATTCATATTGATTGATGTTAAAAACAATTTGTGCATCTATATCACCTCACCCAGTTTATGATTTTCATTAATCTACTTGTGGTCGTATTTTTCATTTCTTCTTTACCACTGCGTTTACAAAGACAAAAATATACATATTTTTAATAATTTTAACATTTTAATTAATTAATTCCCAGTCAATATTTATACTGGCAATGCCATCACTGATTTCCCATACTTAATTTCAGCAATTGATACAGCTGTATCTCTCTCTAAGTTGGTGGTTCTCAAAGGAAAGACACCCGAGAATGCATTTGTCTACTTGGGTACTGCAATAAAGCTTCTCACCAGAACATAGAGGGTCGCAGGATGAAATTTGACGGACATGTACTCATAATGTCACCAGAAAGTGCCACTAAGATACCAATGATTATGGAAAGCTGACGGAAGAAGGAAAAGAGGCCGAGGAAAACTCACATGGAGGTGAAAATTCCAGAAGGATTTGGAAGCCCGAGATGCTAACCCATCGAGGGTGGAAGACGTTGCACATGACCGAACAGAATGGCGATGGCATGCTGACCAATGCACTCAACAGTGTGGGAGGAACTAAACCCAAGGCTAAGTCCAGCAACTACCTCTTAAAGTGCAAACTTTCAAATTCTCAAAACACTAGTCTTATGATTCAAGCAGCATACTCGGTCGTAACAACCCGAACTCTTGATCAGGAATCCGAACAGGAATGACTCTCTTTTTTTAATTTCAAAAACTTTATTCAACACAAATCATAAAATACAACACATCAAAACACAATCAAAAATCACACTATAATGAACAGATCATTGTAGTACAGCAGTACATTCATTTATAATCGCCTCAACCCCACGCGGCGACCAGCGCTGACGGAAGGCCTCCAGAGTCCCCGTGAACACCGCGTGTTCCCTCTCCAGGGACACACGTGCACGGACGTAGGCCCGAAAGAGGGGCAGGCAGCCGACTCTCGCCTGACCGTCGACCGCCCGCTGCCTGGACCCACGAATGGCCATCTTGGCCAGGCCAAGGAGCAAACCGACAGGTAAGTCCCCCTCCCACACTCGGCTCTCCCCACTCCCCGCCTTGTGTCCAAACACCAGGATTGTGGGGCTAAAATGCAGCCAGAACTTGAGGAACAGCCCCTTCAGATATTGGTACAGGGGCAGTAACCTCACACACTCCATATACACATGGAATACGGTCTCCTCCTCTCCGCAGAAAATACATGCGGCAGACGAGCCCGTGAACCGACTCAAAAGTTTATTACAAACCACCGCTCCATGCTGCACTCTCCACCCCAGGTCCCCAATATAAAGGGGTACAACTCCCTCATAGACGGACCCCCACTGGGGCCCCCCGCCGCCTTCGGATGGTAACACCGTCCTCCATGGTGAGTCAGGACGGGAGACGAAGGCACGGTGGTTCAGAATGTGCAGGAGCATCCTGTACAGTGCGCGTCTCCTTGCATCACAAAATGGCATGCTGGTCATCTCAGAAAGGCAGCTCAGATTATGCGGAGCCGGAGGCCGAGAAATATCCCGAAGCCTAGGCCCGATGAGCAGATCTGACGGAGCAGGGGTAAGCTCTATCTGAACCACTCTAGGCTCGCGCCTCTCCTCGACAACCACCATGACAGGATGAGGACCAGCCACACCCGCAGCCACAACATCCCCCTCTCCTCGTGGAACAACACTCTGGCTGAACACCACCAAATTCCTCACTCTTAACACATCCCTATAGAAAACAGGCAAGCCCCTTAGAGCGGGTCGACTGACGCCCGCCACCGGGAGCCGCGAGACCCCCCTTAGGCAACGACCCTGACGAAAAAAATACGTGGCCAGAGCGTGCCATCTGGGAGGGTTCTCTACATACATGTATCTCCGCAGAGTCCTGAGACGGAGAGCCGCCACCTGGGTGCGCACGCACACCAAGGACTGGCCGCCCTCCTCTAACGGAAGACTCAGGACCGCCGCGGAAATCCAATGCTTCCTATTTCCCCAAAAGAAATCCACCAGCTTCTTCTGTAAAGAAGTTACAAATATAGAGGGTGGGACAAGAGTAGCCAGCCGATACCATAACATGGAGGCCACCAGCTGGTTTATAACCAGCACCCTCCCCCGAAAGGAGAGAACTCCAAGCAGGCCTGACCAGCGCCCCAGCCGAGCAACCACCTTAGTCTCCAACTCTTGCCAGTTTGCCGGCCAAACATCCTCAGTGGGACTCAGGTACACCCCCAGATAGAGGAGGTGCGTGGTACTCCACGCATACAATGCCATCTCCTCCGGCAGGGAGTCTACCCGCCACTGACCCACCAAAAGTCCAGAGCACTTACTCCAGTTAATCCTAGCAGAAGATGCAGCCGAGAATATCTCCTGGCAGTCACGCATCCTCCGCAGGTCACCAGGATCAGTGAACATAAGAAGTACGTCATCGGCATACGCCGATAGAATCACCTCAACCCGCGGGCCAGGTAGGGCCAGGCCTGTCAACCTCCTCCGAAGAAGACACAGGAACGGCTCCACACAGACCGAATACAACTGGCCCGACATAGGGCACCCCTGGCGGACCCCCCTCCCAAAATGAAAAGGAGATAGCACCGCGCCATTAACCTTTACAAGACACTCCGCAGCAGCGTACAAAAGCCGGACCCGGGCCACGAAGTGTGGTCCAAACCCAAACGCTTGCAACGTCCCAAATAGGTATTCATGCTCTACCCTATCAAAAGCCTTCTCCTGATCAAGAGACAGAAAAGCAGCTGACTCACCAGTACCCTGGACTAAATGAATCAGGTCCCTAACCAGGTGGATGTTATCCTGGATGGACCGGCCAGGGACTGTATAAGATTGATCAGGATGAATCACTTGATGCAGCACGGAGCCCAGGCGATTTGCCATTGCCCGTGCAAAAATTTTATATTCCGTGCAAAGGAGAGAGACTGGACGCCAGTTCTTCAACAAACGGAGTTCGCCCTTCTTAGGCAGCAAGACAACAACCGTCCTACGCCACGAGAGAGGCATCACTCCAGTCGCCAGGCTCTCCCCCAGAACCAACATATAGTCACCCCCTAGGACGTCCCAGAATGCTCTAACAAACTCCACCGTCAACCCATCCAGCCCGGGGGACTTACCCCTCCTGAGCTGATGCAAGGCGCGAGTCAACTCCTCCAAAGATAAGGGGCCATCAAGAAGATCAGCCTCCCCCCTATCTACGGTCGGTAGACCCTCCCACAGATCTTGCTGAGCCTCCACACTGAATCCTTCCGCAGAGAACAGGGACCCATAAAAGGACCTAACCAAGGCATTAATCCTCTCTGGATCAGTGACAGAGGAGCCGTCATCTGCAAGCAACTCCACGAGCTGTTTTCGAGCTCCCCGCCCCTTCTCCAAAGAGAAAAAGAAAGGCGACGCTCGGTCCAGCTCGTGCAGCATCTGGACCCGAGACCTCACATAAGCGCCTCGAGATCGCTCAAGCAGCAGACTCCTCAAAACCTCCTTCTTCCTCTGAAACTCTCCCCATTCGCTGGAGTCTTCACCAAACTGACCCAGGCGAGACTCAGCGTCCTGTATCTCCCTCTCCAGCTTCTCGACCGCTGAGTCCCGCCTCCCAGTCGACCCCCATGTATATTCCTTACAAAAGAGACGGATGTGAGCTTTACCCACATCCCACCACTGCCTAAGGGAAGAGAAGCACCTCTGCCTCTCTCTCCACTTCACCCAAAACCGAGTGAATGACTCCCGGAAACACCGATCCTCCAGCAGCCTGTTGTTAAAGTGCCAGTACGCGGACCCAGCCCGAGCGCACGCTGGATTGAAATCCACACGCACCAGACAATGGTCCGAGCACGGCACCAGCCGCATTGAGGCCGCTGAGACACGGGAAACAAACGCTCGGGAAATATAAAACCGATCAATGCGGGAACCACCGCCCTCAGACCTCCGCGAAAAAGCAGTGGAATCAGGGTGAAGGTCCCTCCAAACATCAACCAACTCAAAGGAGTCAATCAAGCCTCTCAGCTTCTTCGCTACAGCAGGCGCACACTGAGTACCAGAACGGTCCCGCACCTCAAGTGTGCAATTAAAGTCCCCACCAAGGAAGACACACTCTCCCCTATCAATAGTGCCCAACAGAGCATTCACCTCCCGAAGCAGGCCGGCCTGCATCGTGCCGGAGCTAGGGGCATACACGTTAATGAAATGCAACGGCATGCCATCCAGGCTCACGGCCAGATGGAGCAAACGTCCTGGCACCACTTCCTGCACTTTTAAAATGCTTGGCAGAAAATTTGGGGCCAACAGAAAAGCCACCCCACTCGAATTTGAGCTGAGATGGCTCATATAAACCCTCCCTTCCCACTCCAGTTGCCAGGTAGGTTCATCACTAGCAACGGTATGTGTCTCTTGCAGATAACAAACTGCAAATCTCCCCGCCTTTAGGGCTGATAAGAGCTGAAATCTTCGAAAACTCGCTCTACTCCCATTTAAATTTAATGTAGCTACTGTGAATGTGTAGGCACATTAGATTGAGACCCTCACACTCCCTGTAGTCACAGGAGCTCCTTTTCTGAGGACCTTCAACAAACCCCAAAACTGCCCCAAATCCGAGTCAGAAAGACCACTATCCTTGTTACTAAGGATAGCCTCGAGACTCGCCTGCACATCTAGACAATCCTCCCACCGCCTTGTAGCGGCAAACCATAATGTTTTGGGAGCACGGCTTATTTTTAAGAACTCTCGCACCTCAACAATAAGCTTCGCCTCAGACAGGGCCTTGGAGTCTGGGCTCGCAGCCAACCCGCTCGCACCTGAATCAACAACCTCAGAAAGACCAGAACTGTCTGACAAATCACTCTCTGTGCCCCCCCCACTGGCCGCATCGCTGTCCTCCTCCACAGCCATGACACGACCACCCGGATCAATGCTGGGGGTGGGTCCCAACACCCCTGCCTGAGACTCGCAGCCCTCTGAATGGCTGGGCTCCTGCACGCTACCATCACCCTCCTCCTCTGGGCCTGGGGAAGCAACAACAAGAGGCATCCCCAGGGCCTGTGGAACACTGGCACCCTCGGAGTCTGAAAGAGGATCACGTCCCATAACAGCCCTGACCTCCACATCATCCAGAGTGCCCTCTCCACAGGCATCACCCAGAGAATCACCACCTGCCATTAACCTCACCCCAGACAACTCATCCGGTGAGGCATCCCGCCCCCCAGCACCTCCACTGGCACTGATATGGAGCACAGACTTGAACGACAACACCCCCGAAACTCCCCCCTCAGCCTGACTCTGCACATCCCCCGTCACAGAGGGCACACTACCAGAGGAGCCAACCACGTCACCTAACGTGCTAGCACCCTCACTAGGCCTCTGAAACGAGGGGACCTCATCCGACCCAGAGGGTACACCCCCAAGGGAGCTGACCACAGCACCCGCCGAGATAACTCCCTCAGAGGGCCCCTGAGATGAAGGGACAGACTCCCGCCCAGTGGACCTACCTCCACCGGAATCAACTTCAGCACCCAGTCCGGTGACACCCGCTGTAGATCCATGAAGAGAAGGCCCAACCACCGACCCAGAAGACACCGGGTCAAGACCACTTTCAGCCACCTCAGTGGTGGAAAGCCCGGAGAAAGACATCCCCTTCGCTCTGGACCCACGCCCTTCCTCCTCTTCACCAGGCAGATGCCTCCTTTTAGTCCCACTCGCATGCGGAGGTGCGGTAACCTCCATAAGGGAAGGGTCATCCGCCTCCACATTACCCCCAACCACTTTGCCACCCACACGTTTAGGCTTCTTTACCCCCTTCCGAGCCACCACAACTCCCCCCTGGGCCCCAGCAGGTGCAGTCTGCACCACACTGGAGCTAAACTCACCCGATTGCACTTTCTTCGCTCGGGCGGCCCTATCCCTCTCCTTCTTCTTATTGTGCTTCCCCTGCTTCTCCCAAAACCCCCCCTCAACACTCCCCTCCTCCTGCGCCCCACCTCCATCCGCCGCCACAGGCGCAAGACGTAGGGGACGTGGGGGGCTTGGGCTCTCACTGCCCAGGGTCCCCAAAGCGGAACCTCTGGACCCAGAAGGCTTAGCACTGCCGCCCCGGGTCACCAAGGCAGCACTGGCAACCTCAGCCGGGTCAGCAGTACCACCCCGCGCCGCTGAGGTTTGACAAGCCACCCCAGATGGGCCAGCAGTGCTTTCCTGGGCCACTGCACTAGAACCTCTAGCAGTGACCCCGCGAATAAGACACTCCCTACGGAGATGTCCAAATTCGCCGCACGCATGACACCGTGCCTTGCCCCAACTCCAATGCACGGTTCTGGGTACACCCTTATGCACCACCTCAAAACTCCCCTCGGCACCATCCCCCTCACCCACCTTCATGAACACCCTCCTCTTGAAACTGAAGACCCCTTTTTCCTCCGGGTCCCCCCCGGGATGCAAGAGACGAAAACATTTAGACCGCACCTCCCCGAACTTGGACAGGTGTGGAATAAGCACTGCATCCGAAAAATAAGTGGGGCAGCTCCGCAGGAGAACCGGTCTCACCCTGGATACCCACGGATCCACCTGTACGTGGACCCCCCCCACTGAGATCCCCTCCTCCAACGCTCGGGCCACACACTCCCGGGTCTTAAGTATCATCTCCACCTTTCCCCTTTCGAGCTCAGAAGAGACAATAGCCCCCCTCCCAAGAAGTTCATTCATGGCCTTCGTAATTACCCCCCTCGACATCATAGGCCCAGTTTGAACAGAAATACCAAATCTGTCCCCATCCAAGTCAACATGAGGCTCAAGCTCAGATGGCCTCGCACCCGCCACTGATGCCATCGCTGCGTAGGTCCGAACCTTCGGCCGCGCCCCTTCAATCGCCATCCTCACAGAGGCACAAACCAGCTCCAAGCCCCACAGCAGCACAGCTCCAAGTTAAGTCCCAGAGACAGTCACAGTCAAAGACAGGCAGCAGAAAACAGAAACCTCCAGCTGAAGCAGGAAAGTCCCAGGTTCGTCCACAGTCAAGAGCAGCTTACGGGAAACTCGATCGCAGTCGCGCTGGACGCAAAAGTACCTTCTTCACATTAAGCCAGGCAGCCGCACTGAGCAAAATGACTTTAGGGCAGAGAAGCGGTGCCAAAAACGACAAAGACACCGCACAACTTCAACCCACTGAGATCACAGGCACCTTGGCAATCCGCCAACGCCAACCGCACCCTCGACAATGTGGAGAAACTCAGGAATCTTCACACAGATGGAGGCTCCCCAGACCAGAGAAAAGCTTCAACAGCCCAACAATAAGTTGAACTATGAAGCCCCCCTGGGTCTGTGCCCTCTCCAACGACAAAATCCTTGAAAGGCTGCTCCAATCCTTCTCAACTGCAGAGCTGAGAAGAAAACACGACCTCTCTCTCTCTCTTTTTTTTTTTTTTTTTTTTCATTTCAAAAACTTTATTCAACACAAATCATAAAATACAACACATCAAAACACAATCAAAAATCACACTATAATGAACAGATCATTGTAGTACAGCAGTACATTCATTTATAATCGCCTCAACCCCACGCGGCGACCAGCGCTGACGGAAGGCCTCCAGAGTCCCCGTGAACACCGCGTGTTTCAGCTCCAGGGACACACGTGCACGGACGTAGGCCCGAAAGAGGGGCAGGCAGCCGACTCTCGCCAGACCGTCGACCGCCCGCTGCCTGGACCCACGAATGGCCATCTTGGCCAGGCCAAGGAGCAAACCGACAGGTAAGTCCCCCCCCCACACTCGGCTCTCCCCACTCCCCGCCTTGTGTCCAAACACCAGGATTGTGGGGCTAAAATGCAGCCAGAACTTGAGGAACAGCCCCTTCAGCTATTGGTACAGGGGCAGTAACCTCACACACTCCATATACACATGGAATACGGTCTCCTCCTCTCCGCAGAAAATACATGCGGCAGACGAGCCCGTGAACCGACTCAAAAGTTTATTACAAACCACCGCTCCATGCAGCACTCTCCACCCCAGGTCCCCAATATAAAGGGGTACAACTCCCTTATAGAAGGACCCCCACTGGGGCCCCCCGCCGCCTTCGGATGGTAACACCGTCCTCCATGGTGAGTCAGGACGGGAGACGAAGGCACGGTGGTTCAGAATGTGCAGGAGCATCCTGTACAGTGCGCGTCTCCTTGCATCACAAAATGGCATGCTGGTCATCTCAGAAAGGCAGCTCAGATTATGCGGAGCCGGAGGCCGAGAAATATCCCGAAGCCTAGGCCCGATGAGCAGATCTGACGGAGCAGGGGTAAGCTCTATCTGAACCACTCTAGGCTCGCGCCTCTCCTCGACAACCACCATGACAGGATGAGGACCAGCCACACCCGCAGCCACAACATCCCCCTCTCCTCGTGGAACAACACTCTGGCTGAACACCACCAAATTCCTCACTCTTAACACATCCCTATAGAAAACAGGCAAGCCCCTTAGAGCGGGTCGACTGACACCCGCCACCGGGAGCCGCGAGACCCCCCTTAGGCAACGACCCTGACGAAAAAAATACGTGGCCAGAGCGTGCCATCTGGGAGGGTTCTCTACATACATGTATCTCCGCAGAGTCCTGAGACGGAGAGCCGCCACCTGGGTGCGCACGCACACCAAGGACTGGCCGCCCTCCTCTAACGGAAGACTCAGGACCGCCGCGGAAATCCAATGCTTCCTATTTCCCCAAAAGAAATCCACCAGCTTCTTCTGTATAGCAGTTACAAATATAGAGGGCGGGACAAGAGTAGCCAGCCGGTACCATAACATAGAGGCCACCAGCTGGTTTATGACCAGCACCCTCCCCCGAAAGGAGAGAACTCCAAGCAGGCCTGACCAGCGCCCCAGCCGAGCAACCACCTTCGTCTCCAACTCTTGCCAGTTTGCCGGCCAAACATCCTCAGTGGGACTCAGGTACACCCCCAGATAGAGGAGGTGCGTGGTACTCCACGCATACAATGCCATCTCCTCCGGCAGGGAGTCTACCCGCCACTGACCCACCAAAAGTCCAGAGCACTTACTCCAGTTAATCCTAGCAGAAGATGCAGCCGAGAATATCTCCTGGCAGTCACGCATCCTCCGCAGGTCACCAGGATCAGTGAACATAAGAAGTACGTCATCGGCATACGCCGATAGAATCACCTCAACCCGCGGGCCAGGTAGGGCCAGGCCTGTCAACCTCCTCCGAAGAAGACACAGGAACGGCTCCACACAGACCGAATACAACTGGCCCGACATAGGGCACCCCTGGCGGACCCCCCTCCCAAAATGAAAAGGAGATAGCACCGCGCCATTAACCTTTACAAGACACTCCGCAGCAGCGTACAAAAGCCGGACCCGGGCCACGAAGTGTGGTCCAAACCCAAACGCTTGCAACGTCCCAAATAGGTATTCATGCTCTACCCTATCAAAAGCCTTCTCCTGATCAAGAGACAGAAAAGCAGCTGACTCACCAGTACCCTGGACTAAATGAATCAGGTCCCTAACCAGGTGGATGTTATCCTGGATGGACCGGCCAGGGACTGTATAAGATTGATCAGGATGAATCACTTGATGCAGCACGGAGCCCAGGCGATTTGCCATTGCCCGTGCAAAAATTTTATATTCTGTGCAAAGGAGAGAGACTGGACGCCAGTTCTTCAACAAACGGAGTTCGCCCTTCTTAGGCAGCAAGACAACAACCGTCCTACGCCACGAGAGAGGCATCACTCCAGTCGCCAGGCTCTCCCCCAGAACCAACATATAGTCACCCCCTAGGACGTCCCAGAATGCTCTAACAAACTCCACCGTCAACCCATCCAGCCCGGGGGACTTACCCCTCCTGAGCTGATGCAAGGCGCGAGTCAACTCCTCCAAAGATAAGGGGCCATCAAGAAGATCAGCCTCCCCCCTATCTACGGTCGGTAGACCCTCCCACAGATCTTGCTGAGCCTCCACACTGAATCCTTCCGCAGAGAACAGGGTCCCATAAAAGGACCTAACCAAGGCATTAATCCTCTCTGGATCAGTGACAGAGGAGCCGTCATCTGCAAGCAACTCCACGAGCTGTTTTCGAGCTCCCCGCCCCTTCTCCAAAGAGAAAAAGAAAGGCGACGCTCGGTCCAGCTCGTGCAGCATCTGGACCCGAGACCTCACATAAGCGCCTCGAGATCGCTCAAGCAGCAGACTCCTCAAAACCTCCTTCTTCCTCTGAAACTCTCCCCATTCGCTGGAGTCTTCACCAAACTGACCCAGGCGAGACTCAGCGTCCTGTATCTCCCTCTCCAGCTTCTCGACCGCTGAGTCCCGCCTCCCAGTCGACCCCCATGTATATTCCTTACAAAAGAGACGGATGTGAGCTTTACCCACATCCCACCACTGCCTAAGGGAAGAGAAGCACCTCTGCCTCTCTCTCCACTTCACCCAAAACCGAGTGAATGACTCCCGGAAACACCGATCCTCCAGCAGCCTGTTGTTAAAGTGCCAGTACGCGGACCCAGCCCGAGCGCACGCTGGATTGAAATCCACACGCACCAGACAATGGTCCGAGCACGGCACCAGCCGCATTGAGGCCGCTGAGACACGGGAAACAAACGCTCGGGAAATATAAAACCGATCAATGCGGGAACCACCGCCCTCAGACCTCCGCGAAAAAGCAGTGGAATCAGGGTGAAGGTCCCTCCAAACATCAACCAACTCAAAGGAGTCAATCAAGCCTCTCAGCTTCTTCGCTACAGCAGGCGCACACTGAGTACCAGAACGGTCCCGCACCTCAAGTGTGCAATTAAAGTCCCCACCAAGGAAGACACACTCTCCCCTATCAATAGTGCCCAACAGAGCATTCACCTCCCGAAGCAGGCCGGCCTGCATCGTGCCGGAGCTAGGGGCATACACGTTAATGAAATGCAACGGCATGCCATCCAGGCTCACGGCCAGATGGAGCAAACGTCCTGGCACCACTTCCTGCACTTTTAAAATGCTTGGCAGAAAATTTGGGGCCAACAGAAAAGCCACCCCACTCGAATTTGAGCTGAGATGGCTCATATAAACCCTCCCTTCCCACTCCAGTTGCCAGGTAGGTTCATCACTAGCAACGGTATGTGTCTCTTGCAGATAACAAACTGCAAATCTCCCCTCCCTTAGGGCTGATAAGAGCTGAAATCTTCGAAAACTCGCTCTACTCCCATTTAAATTTAATGTAGCTACTGTGAATGTGTAGACACATTAGATTGTGACCCTCACACTCCCTGTAGTCACAGGAGGTCCTTTTCTGAGGACCTTCAACAAACCCCAAAACTGCCCCAAATCCGAGTCAGAAAGACCACTATCCTTGTTACTAAGGATAGCCTCGAGACTCTCCCGCACATCTAGCCAATCCTCCCATCTCCTTGTAGCGGCCCACCATAATGTTTTGGGAGCACGACTTATTTTTAAGAACTCTCGCACCTCAACAATAAGCTTCGCCTCAGACACGGCCTTGGAGTCTGGGCTCTCAGCCAACCCGCTCGCACCTGAATCAACAACCTCAGAAAGACCAGAACTGTCTGACACATCACTCTCTGAGCCCCCCCCACTGGCCGCATCGCTGTCCTCCTCCACAGCCATGACACGACCACCCGGATCAATGCTGGGGGTGGGTCCCAACACCCCTACCTGAGACTCGCAGCCCTCTGAATGGCTGGGCTCCTGCACGCTACCATCACCCTCCTCCTCTGGGCCTGGGGAAGCAACAACAAGAGGCATCCCCAGGGCCTGTGGAACACTGGCACCCTCGGAGTCTGAAAGAGGATCACGTCCCATAACAGCCCTGACCTCCACATCATCCAGAGTGCCCTCTCCACAGGCATCACCCAGAGAATCACCACCTGCCATTAACCTCACCCCAGACAACTCATCCGGTGAGGCATCACGCCCCCCAGCACCTCCACTGGCACTGATATGGAGCACAGACTTGAACGACAACACCCCCGAAACTCCCCCCTCAGCCTGACTCTGCACATCCCCCGTCACAGAGGGCACACTACCAGAGGAGCCAACCACGTCACCTACCGTGCTAGCACCCTCAGTAGGCCTCTGAAACGAGGGGACCTCATCCGACCCAGAGGGTACACACCCAAGGGAGCTAACCACAGCATCCGCCGAGATAACTCCCTCAGAGGGCCCCTGAGATGAAGGGACAGACTCCCGCCCAGTGGACACAACTCCACCGGAATCAACTTCAGCACCCAGTCCGGTGACACCCGCTGTAGATCCATGAAGAGAAGGCCCAACCACCGACCCAGAAGACACCGGGTCAAGACCACTTTCAGCCACCTCAGTGGTGGAAAGCCCGGAGAAAGACATCCCCTTCGCTCTGGACCCACGCCCTTCCTCCTCTTCACCAGGCAAATGCCTCCTTTTAGTCCCACTCGCATGCGGAGGTGCGGTAACCTCCATAAGGGAAGGGTCATCCGCCTCCACATTACCCCCAACCACTTTGCCACCCACACGTTTAGACTTCTTTCCCCCCTTCCGAGCCACCACAACTCCCCCCTGGGCCCCAGCAGGTGCAGTCTGCACCACACTGGAGCTAAACTCACCCGATTGCACTTTCTTCGCTCGGGCAGCCCTATCCCTCTCCTTCTTCTTATTATGCTTCCCCTGCTTCTCCCAAAACCCCCCCTCAACACTCCCCTCCTCCTGCGCCCCACCTCCATCCACCGCCACAGGCGCAAGACGTAGGGGACGTGGGGGGCTTGGGCTCTCACTGCCCAGGGTCCCCAAAGCGGAACCTCTGGACCCAGAAGGCTTAGCACTGCCGCCCCGGGCCACCAAGGCAGAACTGGCAACCTCAGCCGGGTCAGCAGTACCACCCCGCACCGCTGAGGTTTGACCAGCCACCCCAGATGGGCCAGCAGCGCTTTCCTGGGCCACTGCACTAGAACCTCTAGCAGTGCCCCCGCGAAAAAGACACTCCCTACGGAGATGTCCAAATTCGCCGCACGCATGACACCGTGCCTTTCCCCAACTCCAACACACGGTTCTGGGTACACCCTTATGCACCACCTCAAAACTCCCCTCGGCACCATCCCCCTCACCCACCTTCATGAACACCCTCCTCTTGAAACTGAAGACCCCTTTTTCCTCCGGGTCCCCCCCGGGATGCAAGAGACGAAAACATTTAGACCGCACCTCCCCGAACTTGGACAGGTGTGGAATAAGCACTGCATCCGAAAAATAAGTGGGGCAGCTCCGCAGGAGAACCGGTCTCACCCTGGATACCCACGGATCCACCTGTACGTGGACCCCCCCCACTGAGATCCCCTCCTCCAACGCTCGGGCCACACACTCCCGGGTCTTAAGTATCATCTCCACCTTTCCCCTTTCGAGCTCAGAAGAGACAATAGCCCCCCTCCCAAGAAGTTCATTCATGGCCTTCGTAATTACCCCCCTAGACATCATAGGCCCAGTTTGAACAGAAATACCAAAACTGTCCCCATCCAAGTCAACATGAGGCTCAAGCTCAGATGGCCTCGCACCCGCCACTGATGCCGTCGCTGCGTAGGTCCGGACCTTCGGCCGCGCCCCTTCCATCGCCATCCTCACAGAGGCACAAACCAGCTCCAAGCCCCTCAGCAGCACAGCTCCAAGTTAAGTCCCAGAGACAGTCACAGTCAAAGACAGGCAGCAGAAAACAGAAACCTCCAGCTGAAGCAGGAAAGTCCCCAGGTTCGTCCACAGCCAAGAGCAGCTTACGGGAAACTCGATCCCAGTCGCGCTGGACGCAAAAGTACCTTCTTCACATTAAGCCAGGCAGCCGCACTGACAAAATGACTTTAGGGCAGAGAAGCGGAGCCAAAAACGACAAAGACACCGCACAACTTCAGCCCACGGAGATCACAGGCACTCTTGGCAATCCGCCAGCGCCAACCGCACCCTCGACAATGTGGAGAAACTCAGGAATCTTCACACAGATGGAGGCTCCCCAGACCAGAGAAAAGCTTCAACGCCCAACAATAAGTTGAACTATGAAGCCCCCCTGGGTCTGTGCCCTCTCCAACGGCAAAATCCTGGAAAGGCTGCTCCAATCCTTCTCAACTGCAGAGCTGAGAAGAAAACACGACCTCTCTCTCTCTCTCTCTCTCTCTCCCTCTCTCTCTCTCCACCTCCCTCTCTCTCTCCCTCACTCCCTTTCTCTCTCTTTTTATCTTTCTCTCTCTCTCCTGCTCCCTCTCCCTCTCTCTTTTTTTTTCCTTCCAAAAACTTTATTCGACACAATCATATGATACAACACATCAAAGCAGAATCAAAATAACACTATATCAAAAAAATCATTGTAGTACAACAGTACATTAATTGTTTACAATAATCTCAACCCCACGCGGTGACCAGCGTTCACGGAAGGCCTCCAGAGTCCCCGTGGACACTGCGTGTTCCCTCTCCAGGGACACACATGCACGGACGTAGGTCCGAAAGAGGGGCAGGCAGCTGACTCTAGCCTGACCATCGAACGCCCGCTGCCTGGACCCACGAATCGCCATCTTGGCCAGGCCCAGGAGCAAACTGAGAGGTAAGTCCCCCCCCCATTCGGCTCTCCCCACTCCCTGCCTTGTGTCCGAACACCAGGATTGTGGGGCTAAAATGCAGCCAGAACTTGAGGAACAGCCCCTTCAGATATTGGTACAGGGGCAGTAACCTCTCACACTCCATATACACGTGGAATACGGTCTCCTCCTCTCCGCAGAAAATACATGCGGCGAACGAGCCCGTGAACCGACTCAAAAGTTTATTACAAACCACCGCTCCATGCAGCACTCTCCACCCCAGGCCCCCAATATAAAGGGGAACAACTCCCTTATAGAAGGACCCCCACTGGGGACCCCCGCTGCCTTCGGGTGTTAACACCGTCCGCCATGGTGTGTCGGGACGGCAGACGAAGTCAAGGAGGTGCAGAATGTGCAGGAGCATCCTGTACAGTGTGCGTCTCTTCGCATCACGAAATGGCATGCTGGTCATCTCAGAAAGGCGGCTCAGGTTGTGTGGAGCCGCTGCCCGAGATATATCGCGAGCCTAGGTGAGCAGATCTGACGGAGCGGGGGTAAGCTCCATCTGAACCACTCTAGGCCCGCGCCTCTCCTTGACACCCGCCATGACAGGGTGAGGACCGGCCACACCCGCAGCCACGACATCCCCCTCCGCTCGTGGAGCAACACTCTGGCGGAAAACAACCAAATTCCTCACTCTTAACACATCCCGGTAGAAGACAGGGAAGCCCCTTAGGATGGGTCGACTGATGCCCGCCACCGGGAGCCGCGTCACCCCCCTTAGGCAACGACCCTGACGGAAAAAATACGTGGCCAGAGCGTGCCATTTGGGAGGGTTCTCTACATACATGTATCTCCGCAGAGTCGTGAGACGGAGAGCCGCCACCTGGGTACGCACGCACACCAAGGACTGGCCGCCCTCCTCTAACGGGAGACTCAGGACCGCCGCGGAAATCCAATGCTTCCTATTTCCCCAAAATAAATCCACCAGCTTCTTCTGTATGGCAGTTACAAATATAGAGGGCAGGACAAGAGTAGCCAGCCGGTACCATAACATGGAGGCCACCAGCTGGTTTATGAGCAACACCTTCCCCCGAAAAGAAAGAACTCCAAGCAGGCCTGACCAGCGCCCCAGCCGGGCGACCACTTTCGTCTCCAACTCTTGCCAGTTTGCCGGCCAAACATCCTCAGTGGGACTCAGGTACACCCCCAGATAGAGGAGGTGCGTGGTACTCCACGCATACAATGCCATCTCCTCCGGCAGGGAGTCTACCTGCCAGTGACCTACTAAAGGTCCAGAACACTTACTCCAGTTAATCCTAGCAGAAGATGCAGCCGAGAAAATCACGTGGCAGGCACGCATCCTCCGCAGGTCACCAGGATCAGTGAACATAAGGAGTACGTCATCGGCATACACCGATAGAATCACCTCCACCCCCGGTCCGGGTAGGGCCAGGCCTGTCAACCTCCGAAGAAGACACAGGAACGGCTCCACACAGACCGAGTACAACTGACCCGACATGGGGCACCCCTGACGGACCCCCCTCCCAAAATGCACCATTAACCTTCACAAGGCACTCCGCAGCAGCGTACAAATGCTGGATCCGGGCCACGAAATGCGGACAAACCCAAACGCTTGCAACGTCCTGAAGAGGTATTCATGCTCTACCCTATCAAAAGCCTTCTCCTGATCAAGAGACAGAAAAGCAGCTGACTGACCATTGTCCTGGGCTAGATGAATCAGGTCCCTAACCAGGTGGATGTTATCCTGAATGGACCGGCCAGGGACTGTATAAGTTTGGTCAGGATGAATCAGTTGAGGCAGCACGGAGCCCAGATTCTATAAATTAAATACCATCTGACTAGAGAAGTTCTTCCACCTCCTCTTTCTAAAAGAGCTCCCTTTCGTTCCGAGGCTATGACCTCTGGTCCAAGACTCTCCCACCAGTGGAAACATCCTATAGCCTGGGATTGGATGTTAAGTATCCCGACAAGGTTTGGGAGGAAGCTACTTGATCGAGACAAACAGATCAAAACCCTGGGAACAGGTGACCAAAGAAACACTGTGAAAATGGTCACATGATGAACATCTGTTGAGAACAGAGCTGCACGTAATTTAATTTCTAGGCAGTATAGCCTTGTGGTGGCTGGGAACGGCCATTTTGCAAAGGAACTGTATGATGAGAATGAAAATGTTAATAAGGAACAAAGATGCGTGTAGTATATTCAGCACTTGGATGAGTAACAACTCAAAATGATTGACTTTAGAATTGTGAGAGCCTTGGGTTAGAACAAAGGCTTCCTTTAGGAGATTGAAGGAAAAGGAGTATAAAAGAAGGGCGGTCTGAGACATGGGCAGCGACAACCTGGGAACAACCATCACAAGAAGGTGGGACCTGAGTTCGAAGCTCATTGAAGACAAACCCCCTACCAACAGAGTGAATCTGTCTAATTCATTCATAGGGGCAATATCTGACTGATTTAGTTTAAGAAGTGATGTTGAAATAGTAAAGTAAAGGAGAAGTTATTAGAAGTTCAAGTGTTTGAATGCATTTTTTAACTTACTCGAGTGTTAATAAAGATTGTTGTAATAAACTAAATTAAACCACGGTTTAGTGTCTTGTTTGACACGCCAGTTGATACCCGCTAGAGGTAACAGGGTCACCAATCCTTTCCACATTAACTCCATCTATGCCTTTCATTATTCTGTAAGTTTCAATGTGATACCCCCTCATCCTTCAAAACTCCAGCGAGTAGAGGCCCAGTAATGTCAAACGCTCATCATGTACTAACCCACTAATTCCTGAATCTTTCTTGTAAACCTCCTCTGGACCCTTTTTGGAGACAGCACATCCTTCCTCAGATATGGGGTCCAAAGTTGCCCACAGTACACCAAATGCAGGCTGACCAGCGCCTTACAGAGCCTCAGCATTGCATCTCTCCTCATAGAGCCTTATAAAGCCTCAGCATTGTCTTGCATACAGGTTTATAGTTAAGTCTGCCGACTACTCTTTTTCACTTTTATTGATTGCTAGACCAATAGCAGAACTGATGGGTCTGTTTCCCCAATGCGCCTTTGCGGGGGGGGGGGGTTGCTGCGGCTTCACACGGACACTAACCACCCCCCCACACACATACACGGGGGGGGGGGTGAGAGAGGGGGAGAGGAGGGGAAGGAGACAGGAAGAGGGGGAAAGGGATAGAGAGGGGGATGAGGTGGGGAGCAGTGAGAGGGGGGGAGGAGAGAAATGAGAAAGAAAGAGAGAGAGAGAGGGAGAGGGCAGGGAGAGGGAGAGGGAGAGAGAGGGAGAGGGAGAGGGAGAGGGATAGAGGGATAGAGGGAGAGAGAGAGAGAGAGAGAGAGAGAGAGAGAGAGAGAGAGAGGTCGTGTTTTCTTCTCAGCTCTGCAGTTGAGAAGGATTGGAGCAGCCTTTCCAGGATTTTGCCGTTGGAGAGGGCACAGACCCAGGGGGGCTTCATAGTTCAACTTATTGTTGGGCTGTTGAAGCTTTTCTCTGGTCTGGGGAGCCTCCATCTGTGTGAAGATTCCTGAGTTTCTCCACATTGTCGAGGGTGCGGTTGGCGTTGGCGGATTGCCAAGAGTGCCTGTGATCTCAGTGGGCTGAAGTTGTGCGGTGTCTTTGTCGTTTTTGGCTCCGCTTCTCTGCCCTAAAGTCATTTTGTCAGTGCGGCTGCCTGGCTTAATGTGAAGAAGGTACTTTTGCGTCCAGCGCGACTGGGATCGAGTTTCCCGTAAGCTGCTCTTGGCTGTGGACGAACCTGGGGACTTTCCTGCTTCAGCTGGAGGTTTCTGTTTTCTGCTGCCTGTCTTTGACTGTGACTGTCTCTGGGACTTAACTTGGAGCTGTGCTGCTGAGGGGCTTGGAGCTGGTTTGTGCCTCTGTGAGGATGGCGATGGAAGGGGCGCGGCCGAAGGTCCGGACCTACGCAGCGACGGCATCAGTGGCGGGTGCGAGGCCATCTGAGCTTGAGCCTCATGTTGACTTGGATGGGGACAGTTTTGGTATTTCTGTTCAAACTGGGCCTATGATGTCTAGGGGGGTAATTACGAAGGCCATGAATGAACTTCTTGGGAGGGGGGCTATTGTCTCTTCTGAGCTCGAAAGGGGAAAGGTGGAGATGATACTTAAGACCCGGGAGTGTGTGGCCCGAGCGTTGGAGGAGGGGATCTCAGTGGGGGGGGTCCACGTACAGGTGGATCCGTGGGTATCCAGGGTGAGACCGGTTCTCCTGCGGAGCTGCCCCACTTATTTTTCGGATGCAGTGCTTATTCCACACCTGTCCAAGTTCGGGGAGGTGCGGTCTAAGTGCTTTAGGCTCTTGCATCCTGGGGGGGACCCGGAGGAAAAAGGGGTCTTCAGTTTCAAGAGGAGGGTGTTCATGAAGGTGGGTGAGGGGGATGGTGCCGAGGGGAGTTTTGAGGTGGTGCATAAGGGGGTACCCAGAACCGTGCGTTGGAGTTGGGGAAAGGCACGGTGTCATGCGTGCGGCGAATTTGGACATCTCCGTAGGGAGTGTCTTTTTCGCGGGGGCACTGCTAGAGGTTCTAGTGCAGTGGCCCAGGAAAGCGCTGCTGGCCCATCTGGGGTGGCTGGTCAAACCTCAGCGGCGCGGGGTGGTACTGCTGACCCGGCTGAGGTTGCCAGTTCTGCCTTGGTGACCCGGGGCGGCAGTGCTAAGCCTTCTGGGTCCAGAGGTTCCGCTTTGGGGACCCTGGGCAGTGAGAGCCCAAGCCCCCCACGTCCCCTACGTCTTGCGCCTGTGGCGGTGGATGGAGGTGGGGCGCAGGAGGAGGGGAGTGTTGAGGGGGGGTTTTGGGAGAAGCAGGGGAAGCATAATAAGAAGAAGGAGAGGGATAGGGCTGCCCGAGCGAAGAAAGTGCAATCGGGTGAGTTTGGCTCCAGTGTGGTGCAGACTGCACCTGCTGGGGCCCAGGGGGGAGTTGTGGTGGCTCGGAAGGGGGGAAAGAAGTCTAAACGTGTGGGTGGCAAAGTGGTTGGGGGTAATGTGGAGGCGGATGACCCTTCCCTTATGGAGGTTACCGCACCTCCGCATGCGAGTGGGACTAAAAGGAGGCATTTGCCTGGTGAAGAGGAGGAAGGGCGTGGGTCCAGAGCGAAGGGGATGTCTTTCTCCGAGCTTTCCACCACTGAGGTGGCTGAAAGTGGTCTTGACCCGGTGTCTTCTGGGTCGGTGGTTGGGCCTTCTCTTCATGGATCTACAGCGGGTGTCACCGGACTGGGTGCTGAAGTTGATTCCGGTGGAGTTGTGTCCACTGGGCGGGAGTCTGTCCCTTCATCTCAGGGGCCCTCTGAGGGAGTTATCTCGGCGGATGCTGTGGTTAGCTCCCTTGGGTGTGTACCCTCTGGGTCGGATGAGGTCCCCTCGTTTCAGAGGCCTACTGAGGGTGCTAGCACGGTAGATGACGTGGTTGGCTCCTCTGGTAGTGTGCCCTCTGTGACGGGGGATGGGCAGAGTCAGGCTGAGGGGGGAGTTTCGGGGGTGTTGTCGTTCAAGTCTGTGCTCCATATCAGTGCCAGTGGAGGTGCTGGGGGGCGGGATGCCTCACCGGATGAGTTGTCTGGGGTGAGGTTAATGGCAGGTGGTGATTCTCTGGGTGATGCCTGTGGAGAGGGCACTCTGGATGATGTGGAGGTCAGGGCTGTTATGGGACATGATCCTCTTTCAGACTCCGAGGGTGCCAGTGTTCCACAGGCCCTGGGGATGCCTCTTGTTGTTGCTTCCCCAGGCCCAGAGGAGGAGGGTGATGGTAGCGTGCAGGAGCCCAGCCATTCAGAGGGCTGCGAGTCTCAGGTAGGGGTGTTGGGACCCACCCCCAGCATTGATCCGGGTGGTCGTGTCATGGCTGTGGAGGAGGATAGCGATGCGGCCAGTGGGGGGGGCTCAGAGAGTGTTGTGTCAGACAGTTCTGGTCTTTCTGAGGTTGTTGATTCAGGTGCGAGCGGGTTGGCTGAGAGCCCAGACTCCAAGGCCGTGTCTGAGGCGAAGCTTATTGTTGAGGTGCGAGAGTTCTTAAAAATAAGTCGTGCTCCCAAAACATTATGGTGGGCCATTACAAGGAGATGGGAGGATTGGCTAGATGTGCGGGAGAGTCTCGAGGCTATCCTTAGTAACAAGGATAGTGGTCTTTCTGACTCGGATTTGGGGCAGTTTTGGGGTTTGTTGAAGGTCCTCAGAAAAGGACCTCCTGTGACTACAGGGAGTGTGAGGGTCACAATCTAATGTGTCTACACATTCACAGTAGCTACATTAAATTTAAATGGGAGTAGAGCGAGTTTTCGAAGATTTCAGCTCTTATCAGCCCTAAGGGAGGGGAGATTTGCAGTTTGTTATCTGCAAGAGACACATACCGTTGCTAGTGATGAACCTACCTGGCAACTGGAGTGGGAAGGGAGGGTTTATATGAGCCATCTCAGCTCAAATTCGAGTGGGGTGGCTTTTTTGTTGGCCCCAAATTTTCTGCCAAGCATTTTAAAAGTGCAGGAAGTGGTGCCAGGACGTTTGCTCCATCTGGCCGTGAGCCTGGATGGCATGCCGTTGCATTTCATTAACGTGTATGCCCCTAGCTCCGGCACGATGCAGGCCGGCCTGCTTCGGGAGGTGAATGCTCTGTTGGGCACTATTGATAGGGGAGAGTGTGTCTTCCTTGGTGGGGACTTTAATTGCACACTTGAGGTGCGGGACCGTTCTGGTACTCAGTGTGCGCCTGCTGTAGCGAAGAAGCTGAGAGGCTTGATTGACTCCTTTGAGTTGGTTGATGTTTGGAGGGACCTTCACCCTGATTCCACTGCTTTTTCGCGGAGGTCTGAGGGCGGTGGTTCCCGCATTGATCGGTTTTATATTTCCCGAGCGTTTGTTTCCCGTGTCTCAGCGGCCTCAATGCGGCTGGTGCCGTGCTCGGACCATTGTCTGGTGCGTGTGGATTTCAATCCAGCGTGCGCTCGGGCTGGGTCCGCGTACTGGCACTTTAACAACAGGCTGCTGGAGGATCGGTGTTTCCGGGAGTCATTCACTCGGTTTTGGGTGAAGTGGAGAGAGAGGCAGAGGTGCTTCTCTTCCCTTAGGCAGTGGTGGGATGTGGGTAAAGCTCACATCCGTCTCTTTTGTAAGGAATATACATGGGGGTCGACTGGGAGGCGGGACTCAGCGGTCGCGAAGCTGGAGAGGGAGATACAGGACGCTGAGTCTCGCCTGGGTCAGTTTGGTGAAGACTCCAGCGAATGGGGAGAGTTTCAGAGGAAGAAGGAGGTTTTGAGGAGTCTGCTGCTTGAGCGATCTCGAGGCGCTTATGTGAGGTCTCGGGTCCAGATGCTGCACGAGCTGGACCGAGCGTCGCCTTTCTTTTTCTCTTTGGAGAAGGGGCGGGGAGCTCGAAAACAGCTCGTGGAGTTGCTTGCAGATGACGGCTCCTCTGTCACTGATCCAGAGAGGATTAATGCCTTGGTTAGGTCCTTTTATGGGACCCTGTTCTCTGCGGAAGGATTCAGTGTGGAGGCTCAGCAAGATCTGTGGGAGGGTCTACCGGCCGTAGATAGGGGGGAGGCTGATCTTCTTGATGGCCCCTTATCTTTGGAGGAGTTGACTTGCGCCTTGCATCAGCTCAGGAGGGGTAAGTCCCCCGGGCTGGATGGGTTGACGGTGGAGTTTGTTAGAGCATTCTGGGACGTCCTAGGGGGTGGCTATATGTTGGTTTTGGGGGAGAGCCTGGCGACTGGAGTGATGCCTCTCTCGTGGCGTAGGACGGTTGTTGTCTTGCTGCCTAAGAAGGGCGAACTCCGTTTGTTGAAGAACTGGCGTCCAGTCTCTCTCCTTTGCACAGAATATAAAATTTTTGCACGGGCAATGGCAAATCGCCTGGGCTCCGTGCTGCATCAAGTGATTCATCCTGATCAATCTTATACAGTCCCTGGCCGGTCCATCCAGGATAACATCCACCTGGTTAGGGACCTGATTCATTTAGTCCAGGGTACTGGTGAGTCAGCTGCTTTTCTGTCTCTTGATCAGGAGAAGGCTTTTGATAGGGTAGAGCATGAATACCTATTTGGGACGTTGCAAGCGTTTGGGTTTGGACCACACTTCGTGGCCCGGGTCCGGCTTTTGTACGCTGCGGCGGAGTGTCTTGTAAAGGTTAATGGCGCGGTGCTATCTCCTTTTCATTTTGGGAGGGGGGTCCGCCAGGGGTGCCCTATGTCGGGCCAGTTGTATTCGGTCTGTGTGGAGCCGTTCCTGTGTCTTCTTCGGAGGAGGTTGACAGGCCTGGCCCTACCTGGCCCGCGGGTTGAGGTGATTCTATCGGCGTATGCCGATGACGTACTTCTTATGTTCACTGATCCTGGTGACCTGCGGAGGATGCGTGACTGCCAGGAGATATTCTCGGCTGCATCTTCTGCTAGGATTAACTGGAGTAAGTGCTCTGGACTTTTGGTGGGTCAGTGGCGGGTAGACTCCCTGCCGGAGGAGATGGCATTGTATGCGTGGAGTACCACGCACCTCCTCTATCTGGGGGTGTACCTGAGTCCCACTGAGGATGTTTGGCCGGCAAACTGGCAAGAGTTGGAGACGAAGGTGGTTGCTCGGCTGGGGCGCTGGTCAGGCCTGCTTGGAGTTCTCTCCTTTCGGGGGAGGGTGCTGGTCATAAACCAGCTGGTGGCCTCTATGTTATGGTACCGGCTGGCTACTCTTGTCCCGCCCTCTATATTTGTAACTGCTATACAGAAGAAGCTGGTGGATTTCTTTTGGGGAAATAGGAAGCATTGGATTTCCGCGGCGGTCCTGAGTCTTCCGTTAGAGGAGGGCGGCCAGTCCTTGGTGTGCGTGCGCACCCAGGTGGCGGCTCTCCGTCTCAGGACTCTGCGGAGATACATGTATGTAGAGAACCCTCCCAGATGGCACGCTCTGGCCACGTATTTTTTTCGTCAGGGGGGTCTCGCGGCTCCCGGTGGCGGGTGTCAGTCGACCCGCTCTAAGGGGCTTGCCTGTTTTCTATAGGGATGTGTTAAGAGTGAGGAATTTGGTGGTGTTCAGCCAGAGTGTTGTTCCACGAGGAGAGGGGGATGTTGTGGCTGCGGGTGTGGCTGGTCCTCATCCTGTCATGGTGGTTGTCGAGGAGAGGCGCGAGCCTAGAGTGGTTCAGATAGAGCTTACCCCTGCTCCGTCAGATCTGCTCATCGGGCCTAGGCTTCGGGATATTTCTCGGCCTCCGGCTCCGCATAATCTGAGCTGCCTTTCTGAGATGACCAGCATGCCATTTTGTGATGCAAGGAGACGCGCACTGTACAGGATGCTCCTGCACATTCTGAACCACCGTGCCTTCGTCTCCCGTCCTGACTCACCATGGAGGACGGTGTTACCATCCGAAGGCGGCGGGGGGCCCCAGTGGGGGTCCTTCTATAAGGGAGTTGTACCCCTTTATATTGGGGACCTGGGGTGGAGAGTGCTGCATGGAGCGGTGGTTTGTAATAAACTTTTGAGTCGGTTCACGGGCTCGTCTGCCGCATGTATTTTCTGCGGAGAGGAGGAGACCGTATTCCATGTGTATATGGAGTGTGTGAGGTTACTGCCCCTGTACCAATATCTGAAGGGGCTGTTCCTCAAGTTCTGGCTGCATTTTAGCCCCACAATCCTGGTGTTTGGACACAAGGCGGGGAGTGGGGAGAGCCGAGTGTGGGGGGGGGACTTACCTGTCGGTTTGCTCCTTGGCCTGGCCAAGATGGCCATTCGTGGGTCCAGGCAGCGGGCGGTCGACGGTCTGGCGAGAGTCGGCTGCCTGCCCCTCTTTCGGGCCTACGTCCGTGCACGTGTGTCCCTGGAGAGGGAACACGCGGTGTTCACGGGGACTCTGGAGGCCTTCCGTCAGCGCTGGTCGCCGCGTGGGGTTGAGGCGATTATAAATGAATGTACTGCTGTACTACAATGATCTGTTCATTATAGTGTGATTTTTGATTGTGTTTTGATGTGTTGTATTTTATGATTTGTGTTGAATAAAGTTTTTGAAATGAAAAAAAAAAAAAAAAAAAAAGAGAGAGGCAGAGAGTGAGAGGAGGGGAGAGAGGGAGAGGAGAGAGAGAGGAGGGGAGTGAGAGAGAGAGAGGGGGAGGGAGAGGGGGATGGGGAGGGAGAGGGGAGAGGCGGAAAGAGATACAGGAGAGAGGGGGAAGTGAAAGGGGAGCGAGAGAGGGGAGAGAGGGAGAGAGAGAGAGAGAGAGGAGGTAAGAGAGGGAAGGAGAGAGAGTGATATGTAAATGAGATCCATCTATTCCCCACTCCCAATCACCCGCACATTAACCACCCCCCACAAATACAGGGGGCGAGGGGGTAGAGGGGGGGTGAGGGGAGGGTAAGGGGAGACGGGGTGGGGAGAGGGGCGACTGCTGTGTCTGAGGAAGTAGTATGTAAATAGAACTGCTCGGATAGTGACTTTTATATAAGCTAGGTAATTTGCAAAGAAAAGCTTAAGGTTTTGCTGACGGAATAAACTGCAATTAAGCTGAATAGAGGCCTCTTCTTAGGCCAGAGGTCAACTCTTTTCTCTATGGGTACATTCTTAGGTTATGAGGTTAGTGCTGAGTTTGAGATAGAATTCACGGCTGAGAGGTCCTGTGGTTGGCCTTGGCTATGTTGAATTATAATGAGATTGAGTTAGGTGTAGAATGCATATGGAGGGGAAAGGTTGCGGGAGGAAATGGAGAGGAAAATAATTAGATTGATGGATATGTGACATTCCTATGTTTATAGAAAAGTCGAAGAAGCAGATGTAATTCTGAGTTGTGAACTTACGCTTTGTTCGGTAATATTTGTAAAAGGCCTTGTAGAGAGATTGGAAATCCATCTCCCAGAGATAGCAGGAAAAGGGGAGGCTGTAAGTTATGAATTAAGTTTCTCCTGGTACTAAACACTCATTAAGTAAGTTGACAGATTTACGACCCATTCATGCTTGGTTTGGAGATGTATATGTGTTTTCAACTTAGAAACTGTAATTCAGCAAACTAACATAATTAATGTTTTAAATACAAATGTAATAGTAAAATTGTAGTGAAACAAGTTGTGAAATGTATTGTCCTAGTAGGAATGTAAACATTAGACTTATAGAAATTGTTTAGATTCATAGAAATATCTTTCTTCTTGGTATGGAAGTGTGTATGACTTGTGTGATCATTGTATTACAAATGCATCTTATATTTTGAGGAGCGTTCTTTGATAATTGGGCCTACTGGGGTTTTGCTGTGCTGAAATAAAATAAGCAAAGTTATACCACAGGCAAACGAAGGTTGTAATGAGGCCAGGGAAGGGGGATCATGTAACTGATGTTGTAAATCACCAGAAGGACTCAGATGATTGGTTATTAGCTTGTCATACCCTCTGTATGTGAAATGTCTAATGCCTATATAAACGCCATGAGTTTGTATCAAAGTTACTCCTCTCTGGACCCGCCCCAGAGCATCAGCTGTGTGTTGGAAGGTTCATAGACTAGTCTCAGCTGAATAAAGAATTGATGTCAACAGCAACAAGTGTATGAGTCAAGTTGACTTCAGATTGACAAAAGAACTCAGTTTAACATTTGGTGTCGGAAGTGGGATTCTTCGATCCTCAGCTGTTATGCGCTCCCTCTGCTAGTGTTATATGGTACTCACCTGTTTCTCTGTTTTCTCCTGAGTGCAGGCCTCGTGGCTGTGAGTCAGGAATCACGAGGTTAAAGGCTCCTGTATGATCTGTTGGTTCTAGTGTATGGAGGGCATGGGAGTGCCGTTGCTTACTGTTAACCTTGAATCTGAGCTGGTTTCGGGTCGAGTGGCTGTGGGGATACGGCCACGTTTTCCCATAAAGGGAGTGTCGTTGATTCTGGGTAACAATTTGGCTGGGGGGAAAGTTTTGGTCACTCCTGAAGTGACGGCTGTTCCTATGTTGCAGTGCCCAGATAAACTTGCTGAGCAGCATCCAAAAGTTTTTGCATCATGTGCTGTCACTCACGCTGTGGCTAGAAACCAAGCTACGTTTGATGATGATGAAATTGACCTGAGTAAGAGTTTCCTTGTGGAGCAGGATGTTGGATCCTGTGTTGCGCAGGGAGTGTCTGCATCACAAGTTGGTGAAATGTCTCACACTAAACCGTTGTCGTTGTCACGTGACCAGTTGGTTGCTGAGCAGAAATGTGATGCCGATTTGTCTGCCTTGATTGACAGCGCAGTGTCAGAGGTGCAAGTGGATTCCTTGTCAAAGGGATATTTTCTGAGGAATAACTTGCTAATGCGTAAATGGTCTCCTTTCAATGCATCTGGTCGGGATGACTGGAGCGTTGTTAAGCAGATTGTAGTGCCACATAGGTATCGGAATGAAATACTTATTTTGGCTCATGATAATCCTCTTTCTGGCCATTTAGGAGTTAATAAAACATACGACCGTATATTACGACATTCGTTTGGCCTGGGTTAAAGAGGGATGTAGTGCAGCGTTGCAAGTGTTGTCAAGTATGCCAAGTAGCAGGTAAATCAAATCAGACTATCGTTCCTGCACCATTGTATCCAATACCTGTAGTTGGTGAACCTTTTGAACGTATTATGATAGACTGTGTGGGGCCACTGCCTCGGACGAAAGCTGGCAACAAGTTTTTGTTAACCATAATGTGTGTGTCTACCCGTTTTCCAGAGGTGATTCCATTACGGAAGATAACTGCTCCTACTATAGTGACAGCTCTTACTAAGTTTTTTTTTCCTTGTTTGGTCTACCTAGGGTGATACAAAGTGACCAGGGATCAAACTTTATGTCTAATATTAATTGCTCAAGTGTTGAACCAACCAGACATCAAACATTGTCATTCAAGCGCTTATCATCCTGAGAGCCAGGGCGCTCTCGAGCGCTTCCACCAGACATTGAAGGCAATGTTGAGAACGTGCTGTCTGGAGTTTGAGAAAGACTGGGATGAGGGCGTTCATCTGGTTTTGTTTGCGGTGCGTGAGGTCGTGCAGGAGTCTCTGGGTTTCAGTCCTGCAGACTTGGTGTTTGCACATACTGTTCGTGGTTCGTTGGAGGTCCTGAAAAAGAAGTGGTTGCAAGAGGGGACGAAGCAAAGTATTTTGGAGCACGTCTGTACATTTAGGTTTAGACTACGGCTGGCATGCGAATTGGCGATGGTAAATCTTACATCGGCCCAGGCCAAAATGAAAATCTGGTTCGCTAGGAAGGCTACAAGAAGGGACTTTTCTCCAGGTGACAAGGTTTTGGTGTTGTTGCCTGTCCCTGCGTCAAGTCTGCAGGCTCGTTACAGCGGTCCCTATCGTGTGGTAAAAAAAGATGGGTGAGAGGGATTACGTTATTGCTACTCCTGATCGGAGGCGTAAGAGTCAGCTGTGCCACATTAACATGCTGAAGCAGTATCTTGAGAAGAAGCCTGTGAATTTTGAGATGGAGGCACTGTGTCCAACACTATCGTCCAAGCCTGTTTTGGCTGCGGTGGTGCTGCCCCCTGACATGGGTGGTGAAGTGGGTGAGACACGTTTGTCTGTGGAGGTGACGCATGGTAAACTGTCTAATTCAGAGGCGTTTAAATCACTTCCATTGCGTTTGTCTCATTTGACTGAGAGTCATCGGAGAGATCTGATTGATTTGGTTAACTCGTGTAAATCGCTGTTTTCTGATGTGCCGTCTCAAACTTCCATTCTAGAACATGACATTGACGTGGCTGATACCGTGCCCATTAAGCAACAACCATATCGTGTCTATCCAGACAAGCGTCAACGTCTAAAGAGTCAGGTTGACTATATGCTGCAGCATGGCATTGCTGAGCCTAGCTGTAGTGCGTGGAGCTCTCCTTGTCTGTCGGCTGCTAATGCTAATGGTGACGACAGGTTCTGTACTGATATTCGAAAAGTTAATAGTGTAACCAAACCCGATTGTTACCCTCTCCCTCGTATGGAGAATTGCGTAGATCGTGTGGGAGGTGCCTCTTTTGTTACAAAATTGGATTTATTGAAGGGGTCCTGAAGCAAGATCCTTTAACTAGGCGTGCAAGAGAAATCTCTGCATTTGTTAAGCCTGATAATTTTCTGCAAAATTCCGTCATGGCATTTGGTATGCGTAACGCGCCAGCAACATTTCAACAGTTGGTAAACATTGTGCTGTCTGGTCTGTCCTATTGTGAGGCATACCTTGATGATTTGGTCGTGTGCTCCAGTTCGTGGATCGAACCCATCGCTCACCTGAATGAGGTATTTCATCGTCTAGCGGAGGCTAACTTGACCATCAATCTTGGAAAGAGTGAATTTGGCCAGGTCACGGTAACGTATCTTGGTAAAGTGGTGGGCCGGGGTCAGGTTCGCACTCTTGAGGCTAAGGTAGAGCATATTGTCACTTTTCCAGCTCCTACCCCTAGGACTGAGCTCCGTCGGTATCTGGCAATGGTGTGGTATTACAGAGGGTTCTGCCCAAATTTCTCTGCAGTGGCTGCTCCTTCAACGGATCTGTTAAGTCCGAAAGTCGCTTTTGAGTGGTCAACTGTGTGTCAAACAGCTTTTGATCAAACAAAGAGCCTTCTGGTGTGCGCACCCGTGCTTGCGGCACCCGATTTTGAGCGGCCGTTTAAGTTGGCAGTTGACGCTAGTGAAAATGGGGTTGGTGGTGTTCTTCTCCACGATGGTTCTGATGGGGTGGAACATCCAGTTTCATACTTTTCTAAAAAGTTTAATTGCCATCAGAAATGGTACTCTACCATCGACAAAAGTGGCCCTTGCAATGTTAATGGCTCTAGACCATTTCGAGGTATATGTTGGCTCCCCGAATGTTCCCGTCGTCGTATATACAGATCACAATCCGCTGGTGTTCCTACATAGGATGAAAAATAATAACCGACGGTTAATGAGCTGGAGTTTGCGAATGCAAGACTACAACCTGGAAGTCAGGCATATCCGTGGAAAAGATAATGTCTTGGCTGACGCATTGTCGCGCCAGTGGTGTCTGTGCTACTGAATAGTTTCTGAAGTTTGGTGGTGTTCTTTAGTTCGTTTTCAGAAACTTATTCAGTATCTTAGGGTGGGGGTGTTATGCGCTCCCTCTGCTGGTGTAAAATGGTACTCACCTGTTTCTCTGTTTTCTCCTGAGTGCAGGCCTCGTGGCTGTGAGTCGGGAATCACGGGGTTAAAGGTTCCTGTACCCGGTTGGCCAAGCTGCATCATGTGACTCATCAGGACCTTAAAAAGCAGAGACTTCTAAGATTCTGCCTCTTCTTCTTCTTCTTTGCCCTGCACTAGCAGTGAGCACCACGACTGGTGTGAGCAGTGGGGGGTTCTGGCCACATGGCATAGGAATAGTAAGATTGAACGAGAACTTACCAGTTCGAAGGTTGATCATTATTTCATGAGGAGTCGAAGTGAGGGATTTCGTGAAGAGCCCGCCGGCGCGCATGCTCGACATACTTCAAAGTAGCGGCGTGGAATCACAGAAACCAATCAAGAAATGACTTCACATAGTAAGAATGAAACGACTAAGATTACCAGCTGAAGGTGATTGAGGGTTGGGCGAGGAGGGCACGAAATCCCTCACTTCGACTCCTCATGAAATAATGATCAACCTTCGAACTGGTAAGTTCTCGTTCAATCTTACTATTTCATTTCGGAGTCACGTGAGTGACTTCGTGAAGACTTCAAAGCTTCTGTGATGACACGCCCTGGACCACGTCCATGCTGTCACACCACTACCAGGGATGGATGGGAGGAATAACTTGCTGACTAGTCCATACTGCAAAACAAAGCATATTTATTAACAAACAAATCAAAACCCCTCATTCGGGGACATCTCCACGTTCTTGCCCCGCATCTAGCACGGCTTCTGCGAACTGTAGAGGCGCAGCAACGGGCCGGTTGTAGAACCGCTGGAACACCGTCTCATTAGCCCATCCTGCTGTGGCGAGAATATGGTCCATGGGCACCTCCATGACCCTCGCCGCCGACGTCGATGCAGCCCTGGTGGAATGAGATTTGAACACATTAGTGTCGATACCTGACTTACCCAAGACGACTCGAAGCCACCTGGATATCGTCTGTGTTGTCACTCGATGGTGAGGTCTCTTATGAGTGACAAGCAGGTATCTCTCCATTCCTCTGATGCTTGCCGTCACCTTGACGTAGTAACGGATATGGGAGGCTAAGCATAGCCTAGCATCGGCGGGGTATGCCGGGAACTTCAGCTGCAGCCCTGTGCACCCAGGTCTGTGTTGCTTGAGTAGTTCGTCAACAAAGAAAACTACTTCTGTGGGGGTAGACATCATTCTGTCGACACGTAGTTTGTGGAGTGTCTGTACCCTCTGTGCTGAAGTCAGCGCTAGTAACATCACCAGCTTCATGGTGAGTTTGTCCAGCTGGAGCCCTTCCATGGGGGACCACGTCCTGAGCAGAGATAAAACGTCCCTGACATCCCAGGTGATATTGTAACGTGGTGTAGGCGGATTCGTATTAAAAATACCCCGCATGAGCCTGGACACTAGCCTGTTGGATCCCACCTCAATATTGAGGTAGAATGATAGAGCGCTCCTGGCGCTGTTGATGGCACTGTAGCTTAAGTGTTCATCATGGTGCAACCCCGCGAGGAATTCCAGGACGTCGGTTATAGTCACGGCATCGTACGTGATGCGAGAGCGGCTGCAGAAGGCTTCCCACTTCCTGATGTGAGAGCGGTATCTTCGCCTTGTAGACTCTCGGCACGACGCCGCAATGGTATCCATGGTCCGGGTAGAAAGGCCGTATTGTTCTAAAGGCCGATTCAGAATCTGCAAGCCAACAAATTTAAATAGCCATGGCAGGGATGTGGCTCCCCTGAAACAGGGTGAGTAACTAATTCTGGGCTACCCTACAAACGGACCCAAGGTTCACTGAGCGTGTCAAAGACCATCGGATACCATGGCTGTGTAGGCCAGTCGGGTATGATAAGGATGCCCTTGGCACCGTCCATCTGAATTTTACGTAATACCCGACTGATGAGGCAAAACGGGGGGAATGCATAGAAAAAGCAATTCCCCCAGTCTAGCGAGAATGCATCTAACGCTATAGCCCCAGGATCTGGTTCCCACGCGACGTAGGTTGGTACCTGATGGTTCAACCGGGACACAAAAAGGTCAATGTCCGGTTTCCCAAATTTGGCTGTGATTTTTGCAAAAATTTCAGGATGTAACATCCATTCAATATTATCATTGAACTTGCGTGACCTGGCGTCCGCCACAATATTAAGCTCACCTGGCAAATAGGTAGCTGAAATCCAAATGTCTCTCTTGACACACCAGAGCCAAATTGAATTAGCCAATTTATCACATGAAACTGACCTGGTACCGCCCATGTGGTTTAAATATGCCACCGCTGTGGTATTGTCTATTTGGAGCCGGACATGTGCTCCAATGATCTTGGAACAATATGCACGAAGTCCGTGAAATGCTGCAAGCAGCTCCAAATAGTTGATCCCTTGTGATACCAACATCGTATTCTCAAGGGTATCCCATCGGCCCCCACAACTAGAGGATTGATTCGTAGCTCCCCAGCCATCAGAGCTCGCATCAGTTTGTAAGTATATCATCGGTTTCGCCTCAATAATAGTTTTGAACGAGTTACTAATGTGGCAAACCCACCATCGTAATTCATCCAATGCCGCAGGCGGCAGCCGCATTGATCGATCATAATGACCAGCATGCCGTCGCAACGCCGCGATCTTGGCTCTCTGCAAGTTTTGATAATGCAGAGGTCCATACCGGGCTGCCGGAAACAAAGCCACAATCTTGCCAATGACAGTAGCTGTGTGACGAATCGATGGTATACGAGTATTAATCAAGTCTGTACACACCTGTGTTACCTCCTCAATTTTGTTAATTGGTATGGTGACTCTCATGCTAATGGAATTCACCTGGAACCCCAGATAATTAATTACCTGGGTGGGGCAGAACTTAGATTTTTCTGGATGAACAATGAACCCAAGCTGTTGGAACAAATTGACCGCAGCTGCAACCCCTTGTTGTGCTAATTCCAAGGTGTGGCCGACAATTAAAATATCATCTAAATAGGCCATAACAATATGATGTCTTTGTCTTAAATAAGCCATAATTGGCTTCACCAATTTAGTAAATAAGCGAGGGGCTGTGGTGAGCCCATTAGGCAACGCCCTATATTGCCACAGCTGATCCATCCAGATAAATTTTAAGAACCTTCTGTAATATTTTTTCATAGGTACGGTATAGTACGCATCCTGTAAATCAATGCATGCCATAAACCACCCTTGTGAAATCAATGATTTGGCCGTTTCAAACGTGTCCATTTTAAAATGAGTATATGTTACAAAGTTATTCAGAGTGGTTAGATCAATAATGACTCTACAGCCTCCATCCTTCTTAGGTCTAGTAAAAATATTGGAAACAAATTCAACGGGCTCATGAACCGTTCTCTCTATGACCCCTTTCTGTTCCAACCTTAAAATTTCCTTATAGCCTACTGACTGTTCCGCAGCCGTTAGTTTGAAAGTACGACCCGGTCTATGCTGAGGTGGAGGGATGTCCCCATTAATAAACTCAATACTATGGCCCTGAATATTCCGTAACACATACTCATCGCTGGTAATGTCACCCCATGCACCCGCAAACAACCGCAAACGCCCACCAACATGTGGAGTTAAACAAAGAGAAAAAAGAGAACCAGATCGCCTCACCTCTGTGGTTACCGGCGGTCCCTGACACGAGTGGGTGGTCGTGGAGGTGCTGGGTTGGTTTGAGGTCGTGGCGTCCTCATTTTCCACCTCGGCTTCTGCCGAGCCTGTCCTAAAAAAGACCCCTGGGGTTGGGGTGGCTGATATCGGTTTGGAGCTGGAGGGTAATTCCTGGTGGAAGTGCTGACAGACCCTCGTGAACGGCCAAGTGGGGCTTTCGAGCTTGATGGCGTGGGGGCACTGTGAGAGCGCATGAGCCCCACGGTCTTGGCTTGTTCATCCAGCTCTCTGACCCTTTTGGAGAGGTCTTCGCCAAAGAGCTGACGGGGCGGCGGCGGCGGCGGTGGTTTGCACAACCCTGCAAACTTAGGGTTGAGCGCTGGGCGGATGCTGTTTTTTCGAAAGCCGTTTATTTCGTTTTGAGTAGCGCACAGAAGCGCCAGAGCATCCTCCTGGTCCAAATTAAGCTCCTCTCCGTCGACCGACCGCACAAAGGCAGTAATCCCGGCCATGAGGAGTTTCAGGATCCGCTGAATTTTCAGCTCCTGCTGACGGATAGCCGCACTGATGTTGCCCCATATTGGCGTATTGACCACAGGCACGTTCAGGGAATTGCAGTTTGATGGAGCCTTGTGGCGGCTCATGGCTTGTAGCAGGACTTCCTCCTGAAGCTGGTGATTATTTAGGAAGTCCACTGTGGCTGCCAACTTCGTATTGATGGGAAGCCCCAACGAATGAGGGGCTGCAAATTTGGTAGCCACATCGAGGAGGTCCTCCGCCGGTAATTCAGGCGGGGGTGGGATGGGGTCAACCACGGCCTCCTCGTCCTGCTGCTCCAGGCTGGTGTACGAAGCTGGTGATGAAGCCCTGTGCCTGTCGCTGCTGGATGCCTGTTGTTGTTGACCTTGTAGGAGAAGCTCCAGCAGCCGCTCCATCCGGTCAATACGCCCTTCACCCTGAACACTCAGGTGGTCGGAGTCCTCCGGCTCTGAAAATTGGCCGGGGCTCCTGTCATCGGCCCGCACCTCGTCGAGGCCCTGCCGGTGCCGGTAGTTGTCGTCGACAGCCGCCGAGGCGAAACTGCGCGATTCCTGCACGGGCGTGTTCAACCGCCTCCGTTTAGCGGGAGCGGAAGCCGTTGCCTCTATGGACAGATGCGGCATGGTGTCGGCACCAGCCGAAGCCTGGATACCTTGGGCCCGTGCAGGCTTGCCAGCTGCCCACATCGTGGACCTTGCCGACGCATGGTCTCGCCCACCCATCCATGGGGGGCTCGGCGACCGTGACGGGACCCCCAACTGACTCGTCCCGGCGTCGAAAGTTGGGGGGCGACGGCTGGACCTCACAGCTGCCCCGGGTCCCGTCCTGGAACCTGACCGCTCCTGGGCGGCAGGCAGAGCCTTAGCCCCGACAGGGTTAGGCTGCTGGGCTCCTGCCCTTCCCCTTCTCAGAGGGCTGCGTGAAACGGGCCGTGCAGCCGCACGGACCCTTCTGCTCGAAGCCGTCAGCAAGCCTGCTGACGACCTGGCTGCCATGGCAGGGTCGTCCTGCTCTGGCGGCACACCACACTCCTCCTCGTCGGACTCCTCCGAGCTGTGGTGTGCGGGCGGGTCCGGACCTGAAAAGACAGAGCTCACCGACATCTCCGCCCTCGTTCCGGTCTGCGTTGCAGGTACCCCCGACAACTCTCGCTCCGGAACTGCTGGCCGGCGACTTCTCCTCGAACTCCGGCCTCTCCCATCCATGTTCTTGCTGTGAAACAAACACAACAAGAACCACCAACTTAAGGTAGCATACTTACCTGCGTGGTTCCCTTATGAAGGGCTGGCGAGGAGCGCGCTCCTCCGTCAGCCGTCGCAGCAACGCGATACGACGATATGTCGAGCATGCGCGCCGGCGGGCTCTTCACGAAGTCACTCACGTGACTCCGAAATGAAATTTATGTATCTTCCTCAGTACATGTTAACAAATAGTGATTTGGGACGGATGAGGGCTGGCTTTACTATTTTTGTTTGTTCGTTTCAGGATTACATATCTTTTAGGCAAGTTTAGAGTCTCTGGTCCGACGGCCCATCGCGTGGCTGGCTGGAGCAAATTTTAAAATTGTTTGTCAGTCCCTTCACCTTCCTGACTGTGTTGTTTGAATCAGGTTTGGGTTTTTGTCCTCAAGTGAAATAATTAAACTCTTTTTTTAAAAACTTGAACCTGGTTGTGACTTATGTTACTCGGCTCTTGAAGTACCTGCTTTCGGGAGTCGTGACAGGTGCTTTTTAACCACATAACTAAGTTAAGAGTCGAGCTGCCTACAGATAGGACCAGAGGAATTGGCCAAAGCAGAGTGAGTAATCACCACTCTGTTTTCCTCTCTTCCATGTTTCTGTTGGTAGTAAACCTTTCGTTACTGCGTTGTGTGGGATCTCGACAGAATCAATCTAACAAACCTGTTGAGTGGTAAGACAGACTTTTAAACAGACTCGTCCATTGGGAATGGGGAGACTCGGTAACTGGTAACTAATGGTTGAACTGGACCATGTCAGCTAAACGCTGGCAATTCTAAATTCTTCTTGTTTATTTGGAATGGCAAGAGGGGGTTAAAGATTTGGAAACTGCATTTGGAATAGCGGGATTGGTGGGAAACAATTGATCCACCAGATCCAGTGATGTCACAGTTGCTAAATAAGAAATAGTAAAACGTTAACGTCATTATTATATTGTTGTTAGAATAAAGCATAAGATTATTAATACTGTGTATGGAATAAGTGGTTGTGAATATAGTAGTAATGTGATAAATTTAATAAGTGAAGGTATTGAGATGAGAGTGTGAACACGAGAGGAATAAGCAACACGAGAAAGAGAGAGAGAAGAAAGAGAGAAAGAAAGAGAGAGCGAAAGAGAGAAAGAAGGAAAGAGAAAGAGAGAAAGAAGGAAAGAGAGAAAAAGGATTGAGAGGGAGAGAGAGAGAGGACTGAAAACAAGCAGGCTGGAGAATCTGGAAGATAGGAAAGGACTGCGCAGTTCAAATGGTTGGCCTTCAGTAAGCAGAGGGAGACAAAGGGGAGGCATCGGAAAATGATTGGAATTTGGCTCCCAGCACACCTCCACTTCCCTATCAGCCCCCGGGTCGAGCTCCACCCACAACACAGCCCGAGCCCTAGTCAGTGGTGGCAGGAATTTATCCAAGTTTACCCAAGGTAGAGTCAGGAACTGATAGTGCACCCACCTCAGGCATCTGACCCAAGAAGAAGGAGAAGCCCCAGTTTACAGACCCGTAGATTGGCATGCTAGGTCCCAGTCTAGAGACCAGGCGCAAGAAGGACAGAAGGAAAGGAGGTCACACAGTTGGTACTGTAGAAGGGAGCACTTCTGAAAAACCAAACCCCAGAAACAACAAGGTGCTGAAATAGACGGAATAAGAAAGCATCCTCCAGGCGCCAATATCCTGTCAGAACAGTCCCTAATCCCAGAGCCCTAATACCTCCTCCACCCAGTCAACAAGACAACAATGAAAAAGCCATGAATAATATGTAGTAATTTTGTTGGGAGTGCCTTATAAGAATCAGAATCCTCAAGCTTTCATTGAATTTTTAAGAACAACAATATCTGTATATTATGCCGATTCCAGAGATATTTGGGCACTACTTCAGCAAGTATTAACAGCAATTGAATATATCAGGCTCTTGGTTCATTTAACCTATGACAACCACGCAGCCGTAGAGGTGGCACACCCAGGGGCAGGCAACAATGAGGACTGATAGTGAGATTAAATGAGAACTTACCAGTTTGAAGTTTGATCTTTATTTTATGAGTTACGATGAGGGATTACGTGAAGACCCCGCCAGCACGCATGCGCGACATTCTTCAAAGCAGTGGTGTGAAATCACAGACAGCAATGTAGACTAATATAGTAAGATAAGAGAGAACTTCCATACCAGTTGATCTTTATAATAGAGCGTTTGGGAGCGGAGGGCACGTAATCCCTCATCGTAACTCCTCATAAAATAAAGATCAAACTTCAAATTTGTAAGTTCTCATTTAATCTTACTATTTTACTTCGGAGTCACGTGAGTGACTACGTGAAGATTTCAAAGCTCTGTGATTTCATGCCCTGGAACACCATGCTCACACACTGCTATGCTGGGATAAGAGGATGAACGTATTTCAGACATGACACTGGCTGAAAAACAAAATAGGTATTTATTCATACCAAAACAAAATATGTATCCCATATAGGGTAATTATTTAGCAGAACTCAAAATCCTCCCTGCAAAAGAGTCAGGAGAGGCCACGGGTTTGTTGTAGAAGCGTTGAAACGTCTTCTCATTGCTCCAACCCGCTGTGGCTAGGATGTGGTCCATGGGTACTTCCATCATCCTAGCCGCCGAAGTGGATGCTGCCCTGGCAGAGTGAGATTTAAAAATATTAGTGTCCACCCCCGCTGCATCCAGTACCACCCTTAACCATCTAGATATGGTTTGCACCGTGACTTTGTGGTGGGGCTTTTTGTGGCTGATAAGCAAAGCTTTCTCCGTGCCCCTAAAGGACTTGGTTACTGAAATGTAACGTGATATCAAAATGACGATGCAGAGTCGAGTATCTGCTGGATAGGCTAGAAACTCTAACGTATGTCCAGACGATCCGGGTCGATCTTGTTTTAACAGCCCCTGCATATGAAAGATGATTTTTCCATTGGAGATAGTCATGTCATCCAGATTTAACTTGTGCAGGGACTGGACCCGTTGTGCCGTGACAAGTGCCATTATCATTACCATTTTGTAGGTGAGTTTGTCCAAGGTTAGCCCCGAGTTTGGTGTCCATCATCGCAACATAGTCACTACTATGCTGATATCCCACGTGTGGTTATATCTAGGCCTGGGGGGATTGGAATTAAAAATTCCTCTCATTAGCTTGGACACTAATGGATGTGATCCAATGCCCAGTTGATCACTCCCCTTGCCCAGATAAGTTGATAGGGCACTCCTGGCACAATTAATGGCACTGTAGCTTAATCCTTCATCATAGTGAAGGGTAGCCAGGAATTCCAGAACTTCCGTGATGGTGGCCGATTCGTAGGTTGTGTTCGTTGTAGAGCAGAACACCTCCCATTTCCTGATGTAGGTCAGGTGCTGTTTCCTAGTGGACTCTCTGCATGACGCTGAGATGGTATCTATTGTCCTGTTGGTGAGTCCGTATCCCAGAAGTGGCCGTTTCAGAATCTGCAAATCAACAGGTCCATGCGGTCATGACATGGATGGTGTTCCCCTGTGACGGGATGTATTAATAGGCTAGGTCGTTTGTTGACCCGAATACAAGGTTCTGTGGCCATCTTCTGTACCGCTGGGAACCATGGTTGGGTAGGCCAGTCGGGCACAACCAAAATACCCGATGCGGAGTCTTGTCTGATTTTTTGCAAGACCCGACTGATGAGGCAGAAGGGGGGAAATGCATAACAGAACAAGTCCCCCCCAGTGTAGCGTGAAAGCGTCCATTGCTACTGCCCCTGGGTCTGGTTCCCAAGCAACATATGTTGGTAGTTGGTGATTTAATCTGGATGCAAAAAGGTCGATATCTGGTGTCCCATATCGTTCTACAATATCTGTGAACACTTTCCGATCCAACATCCATTCTATGTTGTCGTTGAATTTGCGTGACCTGGTGTCTGCCACTGTGTTTAGCTTACCTGGAAGGTAAGCGGCTGAAATCCAAATTTCCCTTTGCAGACACCAGTGCCAGATATTATTAGCCAATTCATCACATGATATCGACTTTATTCCACCCATATGATTAATATAAGCCACCACTGTGGTGTTGTCAATTTGTAATCTAACATGTACTTGGTGCATGTCTGAGCAATATGCCCTAAGGCCATGACATGCTCCCAGCATTTCTGAATAATTAATACCCAATGTTTCAAATAGGGTTAGCTCTTGTGCACTCCATCTGCCTCCACAACTAGTGGTGGTATTAGTTGCTCCCCATCCTTTTCCACTGGCATCAGTTTGTAAGATGACCAAGGGATTTATGATAGTGATGGGTTTGGAACAGAATTGAGCATTTTCCATCCACCAATTTAATTCAACTCTTGCCTTTTCTGATAACTTCATAGGCCTGTCGAAATGGCCTGCATGGGTTTTGAGAGCTATAATTTTAGCTCTTTGTAGGTTTTGATAATGTAGTGGTCCGAATTGCGCTGCGGGAAAGGCAGCCACTATCTTCCCAATTATCATGGCCACCTGCCGTATGGATGGATCCCTGATGCCAGTAAGGCTCCCGCAAGCTTCTATCAAGTCCACCACCTTGTTCGGTGGTAAGGTGATAGACATTTGCACCGAGTCAATGGTGAACCCCAAGTAATCCATGGTAGTATAGGGTTCCAACTTTGATTTATCTGGATGTATGATGAACCCCAGCTTTTGAAAGAGATGTTTTGTGGCTAGAACTGCCAATGTAGCCGTTTCCAAATTCTCCCCGACAATGAGGATATCATCAAGGTAGGCCATAACAGTATGGTTTTGTTTCCTTAAATAGGCCAAAGCTGGTTTCAATAATTTGGTGAACAGCCTGGGTGCTGTTGATAACCCATTGGGTAAGGCTTTATATTGCCATAATTGTCCCATCCAGATAAATTTAAGGTATTTCCTATGATCCTTGTGTATTGGTACTGAATAGTATGCATCTTTGAGGTCAATGCATGCCATGTAGTACCCATTAGCTATTAGCTGTCTAGCTGTGTCAAAAGTGTCCATTTTGAAATGAACATACTGAACAGAAGTATTCAGTTTGGTCAGATCTATGATTATGCGGCATCCGCCATCTTTTTTATTTTTGGTAAATATATTAGATACGAACTCCTGAGATTCTCTGGTGGTTCTCTCAATTACCCCTTTACTAATTAGTCTTAATAGTTCAGCATGGCCCGCCGTTCTTTCTTTTTGTGAAAGTATAAACTTTCGGCTAGGCGATGCTGGACCGGGGTAGGGAGTTCGTAAATGAATTCAATTTTATAGCCCTGAATACTTCCGAGTATGTAAGGATCAGAGGTAAAAGTGAGCCATACTTCATCAAACAAGTGCAACCGGCCTCCCACATAAGATGAATTTAGACAAGCAATGTTCCTGGGGGAGCCAGACCCACCTACCTCCAAGGTTATTGCCGGTGTTGCGGTCTTTGCCCTTGTTCCTTCTGTTGAGTTGCTGCGTTGTAGGGGTGGCGCATTTTCCAAGAAGGCCGGGCTGGGCCATGGCCTAAAAAAGACCGTTGTGCAGGTGGGCCGGCCTTCGAGCTTTCACCACTGGACGATCTGTTTTGATATCGCTGTACGGTGGATGTGTAGGGGTGCTGTCGCTGTTGGTAGTGAGGTTTGGAGGTACTGGGTACCTTTATCAGGCCTATGGCCTTGGCCTCTTCGTCCAGGTCTTTCACCTGTTTGGGGAGGTTATCTCCGAACAGCAGATTAGGTGGTTGAGCGTTACCTGGTTTGCATAACCCCGCAAATTTGGGGTTGAGTGCCGGTTTGATAATGCTCTTCCTGTAGTTATTTATCTCAAACTGTGTGTTACACAGTAAGGCCAGAGCATCCTGTAGTTCTTCCGGTACCTCTATTCCCACCGCAGTTCTGGCCACTGCCGTAATCCCGGCGGTCAAAAGCTTCAGGATCCTCTGAAGTTTGACTTCTTGCCCTCTAATCGTAGGGCTCATGTTCCCCCAAATAGGGTTATTCACCGCAGGAACAATCAGCGAGTTACAATTTTCAGGAGCAAGATATTTATCAGCTGTAGCATTGATGGCTTCCTCCTGAAGCTGGTTTGTAGTCATATAATTGATACTAGCTGCCAGCTTAGGGTGGATAGGTAGACCTTTTTGAGAAGGAACTGCATGTTTGCTTACCATATCCAGCAACTCTTCTTGCACCCATGACACTGTTGGTTGTTCAGCCAACTCCCCCTCTTCAGGGTCAGCCCAGTTCTGACCCCCAATGCTCCCCTGCGAAGAGGGTGTGACATTAGGCAGTCCATGATAGGATCCTGCCGTGGGCCTGCGAAGAGGCCCACCGTGACCCTGCCCCTGCAAAAGCAGGTCACGCTGGAGCAATTGCTCCACCATCTGCTCCATGCGGGCAAGACGACCTACGTCGCTAACAGCGAGCGGGGTGTCCTCGGGACTGGACCCAGCTGAGTCGGCAGTCCCGTCCGACTTTCGGGTGGATTTACCGCCTGTCCGTGGCGAACCAGCGGCCCTCATGGGCGAGAAGTCGGGAGCTGCAGGTAACACCTGCAGCTCAGGAGAAGCGGCACGCTGCTGGCTGCTCTCCACGGCAGCAGCTCTTGCCGCTGCTCTTTTCGATTTCCGCGACTCCATCCTGAAAGAACAAGCAGAATAAAGTCGCCACGCTCACCACTCTGGTGAGACTTACCTTTCGTAAGTTTTTTAAACTTATGCTGGAGGAGCCCCGCTCCTCCCGACTGTCGCTTCCGCATGCGAACGACGATATGTCGCGCATGCGTGCTGGCGGGGTCTTCACGTAGTCACTCACGTGACTCCGAAGTAAAATTAAAGCTTATGTTGGCAGCCGTGGGTCTCGCTCTCCAGCAGCCTATCGATATATCAAACGTTTTGGATATGAAACCAGAGGAAGGAGAGGCTTCAGAAGAATTTCTGGAAAGGTTTAAAACCATCTGGCAACCAGTCAGGTGCACTCAGTATCAGCAAGGAAATGACTCGCCACAGTTTTGTGCTATGCCTACGAACTGTTTGCATTCCAGCGTCGCAATGGCTATTAAAACCAATAATATGGACTAATCAGTCTTCATCGGCCCGCACGTCAAGGGCTGTGAGAGCCTTTTGGAAAGACTGTCCTATTGGAGACAAGGAAGCCCAGGTAAAGGTAAAAAAAAACAAACGGATATGTGTTGAAAGAAACGAGAGAAGTTCCACAATGGCTGTCCCTGACTGAATGGGCTAACAAATCCGGATGTTACCCTGTTTACGGATGGCAGCTCATCCATTATTGAAAAGGGAAAGTGGTTGTCAGGCTTTGTGATTGTTAATCAGGAGGGAACAACCATTGAATCAGCGTCTTTTGAGGCGGCCTTCTAGGCCCAGCTAGCCAAACTATTTGCGCTGATTAGATCCTGCACCCTGGCCGAAGAACTATCTGCAAATATTTACACGGACTGCCAATATGCTTTTGGAGTGGTTCATGATATGGACAATTATGGAAGAATCGGGGGTTTGTAACCTTCAGGGACAGTGATATCTCACAAAAATTGTTTTCTAATTTGCTACAGGCCATTCAGTTACCCAGTCAGCATGCTTTTATCAAAGTTAGAGCAGATACTATAGGCAAAGCCCCATAGACATAGGAAATTGCTTTGCCAATGACGTAGCTAAGAAAGCTTTTAGGAGTCACCAAATTGTTGTGCCCCACATGATGAGGCAGATTAAAAATTCTACTAGGAATAAGTCTCCCTTGAAAAAGGAATGCCAACCATCCAAGAAGTACTTCAAATACAGGAGGACGCTCCTGCACAGGTAGAACAGCTGTGGCAGGACCAGGGTTGTGTGTACGATCCTGTCACTAGCTTATGGGTTACGCCTACTGGACAGACTTGCATGTCTGACGAGCTTGTGTTGTGGGTTATTGAATTTGTACACTTTGCAACTCATTGTGGGGCCAAGGCCGTAAGTGATATGCTTCTAGAGACCCGGTGGCATCCGAAACTTCTGGACTTGTCCCAGCGTATCAGCCAGTGATGTCTGATTTGCCAGCAGCATAATCCACGTAAGGGCTTGTCCTGTGAACCAGGTAAGACCCCTTTATCCGCAGGTCCCTTTGAGACCTTGCCAATGGACTACATTGAGTTGAAAAGACGTCAGTGTTATAAGTATGTTCTTGTAATTGCCGTTTTCAGTAAATTGATGTTTTCAGTGAATGGATTGAAGCATGGCCGACCACTGACAATATGGTCTCTACCACTGTAAAAATATTGTCACACGAAATCACACCACAATTCGGTGTTCCTGCGCGGTTAAGTTCAGATAATGGTCATCATTTTATTGCTGCTGTAAACAAAGGAATTACAGATACGTCAACAGCTCCATTGTGCCTATCAACCTCAGGCCACCGGATTGGTGGAATGGGCAAATCAGACTTTGAAAACCAAATTAGCAAATTACCAAGTGGCATAGACTGGCTCAACATGGTTAAAACTGCTTCCTGTAGCTCTTTTTCAGATACGCACTACACTTTCTGGTATGGCATGAGTAACGCCTGCGCAAATCATACTTATGGGCTCTGCAGGAAGGAGCGCGCTGCCAAGCTCCTTCATATGGAGCTCCGAGGCGACCGACGGCCATCGAACTTCCTAAAGGAGTTGGTTGCGCTTTTGGATGGGCACACGCCATGCCTAATGTTCGAATATACCTACCTGCATCTGCCGCCGGCCTACATCCGTCTGCAGCTCACGGACGTCTCATTCGCAGACCTCAGGGCCCTCGGTAGGCGCGCCGACACGTGGATGGCGCGCCCTGATGATGTCAACGCGCTGGCCGTTGCCAGGCACTTCCTTGTTTCCCATAATAATTTCACCTGTTTCAGTCTTCTCAACTGATTGAGATCCCCTCATTCATCCTGTAGTGATCCCCCATTCATCCTGCACTGATCCCCCTCATTCATCCTGTAGTGATCCCCCATTCATCCTGCACTGACCCTCCGATCCACTCTCCTGACCCCCATCCTGTACTGATCCACCCCATTCATCCTGTGCTGATCCTCGTAACCTGCATATTTTGTTATGGATAAATGATTTGGGAAGTCAGAATGTTTCTGTGCCAATAGCAATAATGACCTATGCTATGGCCATGTCATGGTAATCTTCAGTCCTTCACAGAAAACATGCTTGCATCAATCTGTAGTGTGCATGGTCCAGGATTTATTGACACAGGTTGATCATTTGCTGAATAATCCAACCACATTTGTGTTTGGAAGTGGAAGGAACTAATAGAAATAGCATTCATTGCAATGTGTAAAAAGAGTTGACATATTGTACTATAATTTTGCTGCATGTCATTGTGGCCTGCATGCATATCATGTCTTGATTGGTTTAGTTTGTGAGTTATTTGAAGCAGAAATAATATGTAAATGTAGACAAAAGTGCTGGAGAAACTCAGCTGATGAGGCAGCATCTATGGAGCAAAGGAAATAGGCAACGTTTTTCGGGCCGAAACCCTTCTTCAGACTGATGGGTTTCAGCCTGAAACGTTGCCTATTTCCTTCGCTCCACAGGTGCTGCTGCACCCGCTGAGTTTCTCCAGCACTATTGTCTACCTTCGATTTTCCAGCATCTGCAGCTTCTTCTTGAACATAATATGTGAATAGAAACATAGAACATAGAAACTAGGTGCAGGAGCATGCCATTCGGCCCTTCGAGCCTGCACCGCCATTCAATATGATCATGGCTGATCATCCAACTCAGTATCCTGTACCTGCCTTCTCTCCATACCCTCTGATCCCCTTAGCCACAAGGACCACATCTAACTCCCTCTTAAATATAGCCAATTAACTGGCCTCAACTACCCTCTGTGGCAGAGAGTTCCAGAGACCCACCACTCTCTGTGTGAAAAAAGTCCTTCTCATCTCGGTCCTAAAGGATTTCCCCCTTATCCTTAAGCTGTGACCACTTGTCCTGGACCTCCCCAATATCGGGAACAATCTTCCTGCATCTAGCCTGTCCAACCCCTTAAGAATTTTGTAAGTTAATGCTTCATTGAATTCAATGCTTCAATGAATGCTTCATTGAGCAAAATTCTGACTTAGTCCGAGCACATTATCGCACAAGTGATGCAAACCGTCTTAAATGACCACCTAAACTGTCATTTGGCAACCTAAAGAGCTGTCAAGGTTGCCCGGCTGGCAACAGGGAAAAAAAGCTAAGCAAGAGCCCTGCTGGTGCTCTAGTTTTCCCCCACATTCCAAACACGTGCAGGTTTGCATGTTAATTGGCCTCTGTAAATTGCCCCCAGTGTGCAGGGAGTGGATGAGAAAATGGGATAATACAGAACAAGTGTGAACGGGTGATAGATGGTCAACGTGGACTCGGCGGGCCGAAAGGGCTGTTTGTAATCTGTTTCTCAAAACTAAAATGGTGACCACAAACAAACAGACACCCACAACCTCTTGCGAACCACCAGCCACCGTCCAAAACATACATTCAGAGGGACAGTAAAGGCACAACTGATTCACTTCCACCACAGGTCTTCAACCAGTCCACCACCATCTCTTCACTGCCCTTAAACAGAGGGCGACTCAGGAAGGAAGTTGAAATAAATCAAATCAGACAACTTCAAGAGAATAAAAAAAACTCAACATCATTAGTAGAAAGAAGGATCTGCAGATGATAGTTTATACCAAAGATATAATGCGCTGGAGTAACTCGGGTCAGGAAGCATCTCTGGAGAAAAAGGTTGGATAACGTTTTAGGTCAGGATCATTCTGCAAGCCATCATTAATTGATTGCAAATAAGGATGGAAGCAAAAAAATAGCAGATTCTGGAAATCTGAAACTGTGAAAAATGCTATTTGCCTGAGATGCTGTCCACACCGTTGCATTTGGCCCATATTCCTCCAAACTTTACCTGTCCATGTACCTAACTGCACCTTTAATGTTGGGATAGTCCCTGTCTGAGCTAACCCCTCTAGCAGCTTTTTCCATCTCCTTCGCTCCTTAGATGCTGCTGCACCCGCTGAGTTTCTCCAGCTTTTTGTGCAACCCTCGATTCTCCAGCATCTGCAGTTCCTTCTTAAACACCCTTTGTGTGGAAACAGTTACACTTCAGATTCCTATTAAATTATTTCCCCTTCATCTTAAACCTATGGGACTAAGGATTAATCATCTTCATCTGGCAATTTTCCAAACGGGTTGTTTAAAGAATTAGTGAACATCATACTCAGCTATTTCCCCATCTTTAGGAAATGGATTTCCACCTTCTCCACTCCTGAAACAGCTGTGAATAGTTCCAGTTCTTCATTCTTTACTGGGACAACATGCTGGAGGAACTCTGCTCGACAGACCCGGCATCTTATCCGTATCCATCTGTTACTCCCTCCCTGCCTCTGTCCTGCTTTCTCCGAGCTATCTGTTTATGGTATGTTAGCATTCATAGCGAAAGGATTTGTGTATAGGAGCAGGGAGGTTCTACTGCAGTTGTACAGGGTTTTGGTGAGGCCACACCTGGAGTATTGCGTACAGTTTTGGTCTCCAAATCTGAGGAAAGACATCCTTGCCATAGAAGATTCACCAGACTGATTCCTGGGATGTCAGGACTTTCATATGAGGAAAGATTGGATAGACTCGGCTTGTACTCGCTGGAATTTAGAAGGTTGAGGGGGGATCTTATAGAAACCTACAAAATTCTTAAGGGGTTGGACAAGCTAGATGCTGGAAGATTGTTCCCGATGTTGGGGGAGTCCAGAACAAGGGGTCACAGTCTAAGGATAAGGGGGAATTCCTTTAGGACCGAGATGAGAAAAACATTTTTCACACAGAGAGTGGTGAGTCTCTGGAATTCTCTGCCACAGAAGGTAGTTGAGGCCAGTACATTGGCTATATTTAAGAGGGCGTTAGATGTGGCACTTGTGGCTAAAGGGATCAGGGGGTATGGTGAGAAGGCAGGTACGGGATACCGAGTTGGATGATCAGCCATGATCACATTGAATGGCGGTGCAGGCTCGAAGGGCCGAATGGCCTACTCCTGCACCTATTTTCTATGTTTCTATGTCTGTTTATGGAGAGCAGTTCTGGTCACCCTGAGTGGAGGGGAAGGGGAGAGTGGTGAGGGGGAGAGGAAGAGGGCAGTTCTGGCCATCGTTTTGAGGATGGGGGGAGGGTGTGGGGGTGGGAAGAGAAGGGGAGGGTGTATGGGGAAGGGGGATGGGGAGGAGGGGAGAGTGGTGAAGGGGGGGGAACAGTTCTGGTCACCCCGTTACAGGAACCACACGGCGGGCGGGCGGGCGGGCGGGGTAGGAAGCAGAGTCTGGAAGAGTGGTGAGGGGGCAGAGCAGAGTTGTGGTCACCCTACAGAGTAGTAGAGGGGAGAGGAGGAGGGGGTGAGGGACAGGGAGGGGGAGAGCGATGGGGAGGGGGTGGAGTGGTGAGGGGGGAGTAATGGAGAGTGAGATGGGGGTATGAGTGTGCAAGGGGGGGTGTGAGGGTGAGGGGGGTATCTGTGTGTGTGAGGGGAGGGAGGGTGTGAGGGTGAGGGGGGTAATTCTGGTCACTCCCCCCCCCCCGGGTACAGGGGCCGTTCCGGCGGGAAACCAAATGTCCGTCGACGACCCGCTCTCGCGCCGCCCAAACATCGCGAGAAGTGACGTCGTGCCTCGTGGGCATGGCGCCGGCTACAGGGTGAAGCCGGACTGGGCCCCGTCACGTGCCGGGGGAGGGAGCAGCTCGGCGGTTGGCGGTTGGCGGTTGGGGGGAGGCAGCTGCGCGCTCCGCACCGGGCTCGCTCTCGCTCTCTCGCGCACGCGCACTGTGGGCCAGGGAGGGGCGGGGGGCGGGGCTGCAGCTGCATCTCACACACACTGTCTGCGACGCTGCTGCTGCTGCTGCTGCTGCCTCAGCTGCAATGTTGCACCAGTGCCTCTGGACAAGTGTTTGGGCAGCAAAGCCCGTCCCTCACGCTTGGTTCAGAGGGACGGAGTTGTGGCTCCTCTCACTCACTCACTCACTCACTCACTGTTTAAGGAGTGAGGTTGAAGCCAGTGATGGAAGAGCAGACACAGACACGCTGTGAGTGAGTGAGTGAGTGAGTTAGTGTGGGCTTGATGCTGCACAGAATGCTGCAGCCGCTCTCAAACAGTCGCAGCAGCAGCAGCAGCAGCAGCAGCAGCAGCAGCAGCAGCAGCAGCAGCAGCAGCAGCAGCAGCAGCAGCAACGTGAGGCCGATGGATGGGCTTTGGACAAATGTCAGTGGCCACATCCCAGGAGTTTAACATCTTTCATCATTTTACCCCAATCTTCATACGTGACCACTGCTTTGTTTTACAAGTGGTCACACACAACCTACACGTGCTTGCTTCGACTGAGCTGACAGGAACTTCAACTTGGGGAAGAGAGAAAGCGGGAGAGAGCGAGAGAGAGAGACTTGACTGAGGACCGTGATGTGGGCGGTGCCGGGACCCTCGAGTTGTCCACACCAGCCGTCGCCGACAGCACACAATGATGTACACAAGCCAGCGTGAGGAGCTTTGTGCCTTTATCACCACTTTACTGTCTTTTGCTGTAGTAAAGATAGTTGTTTGTAGCCCAGAATGTTCTTTCTTTATTCATGAATCCCAATCCTGGAAACGTGTTTTTATTGCATCACAGGTTGTAAGTTTATGTTGGAGCAGCAGCCATTCATTCCAAACAAGAACCAACATTCAGAATGTTTTGTTGTCATGTACATTGGAAGCTCTAATTAGCAATGTTACAAAATTTTGAGATGTTAAAAATCAAGTCTGCAATTTATCCCATCAGATAAGGCATAAAAAGAAGTTTAATTTGACACCTAATTCACTTTCATATCTTCAGTATTAAGAAAGTTATGGCCATTTTCATACTCGGAAATTAGCATCTTGCTCCCCATTGCCTTTCAATTGACTTAACTCAAAAGCTGTGATCTGGAACAGTTAAAAGCCCATAACTTTCTTAAAAATTAAGAGAACTTATTGAAATTTTCACTTATTATAGATTGAAGCATTCTGAAACAAATATGAAAGAATCTTACTTGGATGACCTGAAATTAAAGCATATAATTAGTTAGTTATCTAATTGTAGCTAATTACAAAATTCAATGAGTAGATCTGAACATCTATCCATTTCTTAAGAAAAGATAAACTTTTTTTAAATTGCCTAAGTGTCCAAATAACATTCACACAATAATCCAAAATATAACATAATTTTTTTATATAATTTTCATGAATTTCTGGGCCAAATGGAAGGAATTTATGCCTGTAAATTAATGGCCATTTAAATCAACTAGCGAGTGGGTTTTAGTGGAATGCGGTGGATTGGAACGTTGCGGTTAGCGGTGAAGTCGGGAGGAAAAATACTGTTTGTTCATGCATTTTTTTGGACCCCATTTCGCAACGTGAAAATGTTATTAAAGCCTCCCGAAAAACCAACTTTTAATATAAAAATAAACTACCTTTTTTTTCTCCCCTACGCAAAATCCTTCCGGTTGTCGGTGCTCACGGCTTTTGAAGGTGATTTTTAAATTACTCTAGTTAATAAATAATTTAGAGTAATTTAAAAATACCTTCATGCATGAAATGTCGGAGCGATTTTTCTTCCGCAACGAAATCGCCCGACATTCATCGATTATCCCTGCCTGTGGAAAAACGGCACTTTAAGCCCGCCCCCCTCTGAAAGGCGCCAAAGTCGCGCACACGGGGAGCGGCAGAACTGCAGCGCCGCTAAAGGTAAGTTTTGCAACATACCTAAAACAAGAACTAACATTCAGAATGTTTTGTTGTCGTGTACATTGGAAGCTCTACTCATTTTGGAATTTAAAGGACAGCTTTGCAGACAGGCAGGGTGTCTACTGAGACAACGGGTGTTTATTGACCTCAACAAATCCGAAATCTTCAGCTGAAGATATTTCACATTGTTGTAATAGAGATGAAGGAATATCCAGACTGATTTGTCACTGGCATCAAGAATGGTCATGGAATAGAAACAAAATGCTGGAGTAACCCAGCAGGTCAGGCAGCATCTCTGGAGGAAAGGGATAGGTGGCGTCTCGGGTCAGAACCCCGAGGGTATCATCGGTATAAACCAGTATCTACAGTTCCTTCCTACACACACGGCCATGGGGATTTTGTATGCCTGTCCATAATTGAGGTATTTGTGTACTCTGAGTCGGCCCTCGCAACAGTAATGTGTGTAAGAAGGGACTGCAGATGCTAGTTTAAACCAAGGATAGACGCAAAAAGCTGGAGTAACTCAGCGGGACAGGCAGCATCTCTGGAGAGAAGGAAGGGGTGACGTTTCAGGTCGAGACCCTTCTTCAGACTGGGAATCTTTTAGACCTGCCTTTGAATCACTGTCCCAGCAAAGGAGTTTGAATAATCAGAGGTGTCTTGTCAGCTACAATATGTCCTCATTGTGATTCTCCAACGTTTATTTGTCTGCACTCAAAGTTAAATCTCAGTAGTTAATTTTAGCACTTGATAATTCATTGATTATTGTGTAGGAAAGAACTTCAGATGCTGGTTTAAATTGAAGAGAGACACAGAATGCTGGAATAACTCAGTGGGTTGAAGAGAGACACAGAATGCTGGAGTAACTCAGCGGGTTGAAGAGAGACACAGAATGCTGGAGTAACTCAGTGGGTTGAAGAGAGACACAGAATGCTGGAATAACTCAGTGGGTTGAAGAGAGACACAGAATGCTGGAGTAACTCAGCGGGTCGGGCACAGAGCTCTTGCTTAACTTTTTTCCCTGTTGCCAGCCGGGCAACCGTGACAGCTTTTTAGGTTGCCAAATGACAATTTAGGTAGTCATTTAAGACTGTTTGCATGACGCGTGCGATAATGTGCTCGGACGAAGTGCAAAGTTACCAGTCAGAATTATGCTCAATGAAGCATTCATTATGTTCAAGAAGGAACTGCAGATGCTGGAAAATCGAAGGTACACAAAAGTGCTGGAGAAACTCAGCGGGTGCAGCAGCATCTATGGAGCGAAGGAAATAGGCAACGTTTCAGGCCGAAACCCATCGGTCTGAAGAAGTGTTTTGGCCCGAAATGTTGCCTATTTCCTTCGTGCCATAGATGCTGCCACGTCCGCTTAGTTTCTCCAGCTCTTTTGTCCACATTCACATATTATTTCTGCTTCAAATAACTCACAAACTAAACGTATTCACCAATCAAGACATGATATATACCACAATGACATGCAGCAAAATTATAAGACGAGATCTCAACTATTTTTACACATTGCAATGAATGCAATTTCTATTAGTTCTTTCCACTTCCAAACAAAAATGTAGTTGGATTATTCAGCATATGATCAACCTGTGTCAATAAATCCTGGACCATGGTAACATATGCTTAACCATGCACACTACAGATTGATGCAAGCATGTTTTCTGTGAAGGACTGAAAATTACCATGACATGGCCATAGCATGAGTGGTTATTGCTATTGGTACAGAAACACTCTCGCTTCCCACATAATTTATCCATAACAAAACATACAGGTTGCAAGGAAATTTCAGTAGGCATTTTATGATAATAGCTGTTAAAACCAACTATACCCATCTGACAGGTTAAACATTACACTAACTGACAAGAGATGGCCAAAGGACATAACTACAGCAAATGTTCTTTTGGTAATATGTTTAAAGCTGTCAAAATAAATAATAACATTGGGAATTAAAATACATTTGATTGCATTCCGTTATAAAACATAGTCAGTGTTCGCTGTGAAGACCATGAAGCACAATAAGGTCAGGGTGAATAGATGGCCGGGGGGGGGGGGGGGGGGGGGTCAGAAGGCAATCGGTGCGGAATGGATGGATTGAGGCAGGTGATTGAGACGTGTTGGTTGCAGTATGTAAAATTGTGAGGGGAGAGCACGAGGGTTGTCAGTGATGTTGAATGGGGGGGTAAGTACGGGATGGATAGGGGGGGGGATCGGTACAGGATGGATGGGAGGATCAGTACAGGATGAATGGGGGTAGACAAAAATGCTGGAGAAATTCAGCAGGTGAGGCAGCATCTATGGAGCTAAGGAAATAGGCAATGTTTCGGGTCGAAGCCCTTCTTCAGACTGTTCCCCCATTCTTCGTGAATGGGGGGGGGGGTCAGTACAGGATGGATGGGGGGGGGGATCAGCACAGGATGAATGGGGGGGGGTCAGGACCGTGTGGATCGCGTGGTCTGTGCAGGATGAATGGGAGATCACTACAGGGTGAATGGGGGATCAGTACGGGATGAATGAGGGGATCAGTACAGGATGCAAGAGGGGATGAGTACAGGATAAATGCGGGAGATCACGACAGGATGGATGGGGGGGAGAGGTGCAGGGTAAATGGAGGGTGGGTCAGTACGGGATGAATGGGATAATCAGTGCAGTATGAATTGGGGGAGAAGTACAGGATGGATGGGGGGTGGCAGGAGAATCAATGCGAGGTGGGTAGGGTGATGAATAGATTGGGGGGTAGATTGGGAGGGGAGCACGGGATGTCAGTGAGGACTGAATAGAGGATGGAATGGGGATCAGTGCGGGATGGAGAGGAGGGGTGGAGGGGGGCGTACGAGAGAGAGAGATAGAGAGGGGGGGAAGGGGCAGAGGAGGTGGGGAGGAAGGAAGGTCAGCACTCCTTGGACAACATCGCCCGCTGCCTTGTACGTCCCTGTTATACTGCTGCAAATCCACCAACGGCGCTTTCAAAACAACCCCGGGGTTCGGGAGGCGGTGGAGCCGCTGTTGCCGCTGTGCGGGGCCTGTCATTCGCTCGGACCCTTCATCACCCCGCTCCTAGTATCTTTGCCCTGCACTACAGATGTTGCCACCGCCGACATGAAACGTCACGTTTCTATTCGCCAGAGATGCTGCCTCACCCACCGAATTACTCCAGTTTTTGTGTCCTTCGGTATAAACCAGTATTTGCATGCCAAGCCGGGCAAAATAACTCGGCGTTTATGTTGCCTGGTGGCACTTTGAGTGGTCATTGGCACCTGGACAGCCGCTAATTTCGAGCCCTGCAGGCAGCATCTCTGGGGAGAGGCAATAGGTGACGTTTTGGGTTGAGATCCTTCTTCAGACCGTTATCAGGGGAGAGGGCGCGACAAAGATATAATGTAGTTGGAGACAGTAAGACTGGTGGGAGAACTGGGGAGGGGATGGAGAGGGAACGCGAGGGCTATCTGAAGTTAGAGAAGTCAACGTTCACCCTACTGGGGTGTAAACTACCCAAGCCAAATATGAGGTGGTGTTCCTCCAATTTGCACTGAGCCTCACTCTGACAATGGAGGAGACCAGGACAGAAACATCAGATTGGGAATGGGAGGGGTAGTGGAAGTGCTGAACCACCGGGAGATCAGGTATGTTAAGACTGACTGAGTGGAGGTGTTCAACGAAATGGTTGCTGAGCCTGCGCTCGGTCTTGCCGATGTAGAGACGTTGACACCTGGAACAGTGGATACAGCAGATGAGGTTGGAGGAAGTGCAAGTGAACCTCTGCCTCACCTGGAAAGGCTGTTTGTGTCCTTGGATGGAGTCGAGGGGATGAGGTAAAGGGACTGATGTTTCATCTCTTGAGGTTGCAGGGAAAAGTACCTGGGGAAAGGGTGGTTTGGGGGGGAAGGAACCAGTTGACCAGGGAGTTTCAGAGGGAATGGTCTCTACGGAAAGCAGAAAGGGCAGGAGATGGGAAGATGTGGCCAGTCGTGGGATCCTGTTTATTGTTGCCTCTGTGTTTAAAACCAATATAAACTCAGGTCTCGTTGCATCTCCTCTTTTCCTAATCGGCCACCATTCAGATAATAGTCTACTAGTTTTGGAGCTATTATTTTTTTCCTCATGAATAATATCAAATAATTGGAACTGCTTTCTTTGCCTTGATAACAATATTGAAAAATATGAATTCCAATGTTTGACCCTTTTTTTGCAGCATATTTTTAATATAATCTTAATATTACAAATATCTGCATGTTTTCAGGGTCATCATGGATCAGTCCGCAGTAATGCAGCAGTCTGTTGATGTTGCTGCTGTGGAAGCTGGGCAGAAGATGGAGTTGGAAGATCTCCTTGGTGCAGTAAAAAGCAAAGGTTAGATGGAAAACATTATCACCAATTTTATTCAGAGCTAATTGTGATTCTACTCCTTCCATCTTATAACGAAAGTACTTAGCTAATTTTAATAAACTTAGTATAAAATATTGGAAATTTATAAAATATAGATTCTAATGGATCATTAAAGGTCAAAGGTCAAAAGAGTTTATTCTCATGTGTCCCTGACAGGACAGTGAAATTCTTTTTTGCATAGCACAACAGAACATAGTAGGCATTGACTACAATTATATACGTAAATACACGCATTAATTAATAAATTAATAAAGTGCAAACAACAGATGGAGGGATATTAATGTTCAGAGTTTTGTCCGAGCCAGGTTTAATAGCCTGAAGGCTGTGGGGAAGTAGCTATTCCTGAACTGGGTCGTTGCAGTCCTCAGGCTCCTGTACCTTCTACCTGAAGGTAGCAGGGAGATGAGTGTGTGGCCAGGATGGTCCTTGATGATGCTGCCAGCCTTTTTGAGGCAGCGACTGTGGTAGATCCCCTCGATAGAAGGAAGGTCAGAGCCGATGATGGACTGGGCAGTGTTTACTACTTTTTGTAGTCTTTTCCTCTCCAGGGCGCTCAAGTTGCCAAACCAAGCCACGATGCAACCGGTCAGCAAGCTCTCTCTACTGTGCACCTGTAGAAGTTAGAGAGAGTCCTCCTTGACAGACCAACTCTCCATAATCTTCTCAGGAAGTAGAGGCGCTGATGAGCTTTCTTAGTAATTGCATCTGTGTTCTTGGACCAGGAAAGATCTTTAAAGATGTGCACGCCCAGGAATTTGAAGCCTGGCATGAGTTTTTGTTGTCCAAGTGGTCCAGAGCAGAGTGGAGGGCCAGTGAGATCGCGTCCACCGTTGATCTGTTGTGGCGGTAAGCGAACTGCAGTGGGTCCAGGTTTTTGTCGAGGTAGGGGTTGATTTGTGCCATGATCAACCTCTCGAAGCACTTCATCACCACAGGCGTTAGTGCCGCAGGTCGATAGTCATTGAGGCATGTCACCTTGCTCTTCTTGGGCGCCGGTATTTTTGATGCCCTTTTGAAGCAGGTGGGATCCTCAGACACAGGTTGAAAATGTCCGTAAAAACTCCAGCCAGTTGGTCCGCACAGGTTTTTAGAACACGACCAGGTATGCCATCAGGTCCAGGCGCTTTTCAAGGGTTCACCCCCTTGAAGGATTTCCTGATGTCGGCCTCTGTGACTGAGACTGAAATACCATCACAGCGAATGGGGGCTCGGGAAGGCACATCGGTGTTCTCCCTATCAAAGCGTGCGTAAAATGCATTGAGCTCATCAGGGAGTGATGTATCGCCGACATTCGAGCTGCCTCCTGGTTTTGCCTTGTGGGAGGTGATTGCATTCAGGCCCCGCCACAGCTGCCGAACATCTGTCTCATCCTCCAGCTTGGAGCAGAACTCCCTTTTGGTCTTTTTGATGGCTTTACCAAGGTTGTATCTGGACTTGTAGACCACTGTATCATCAGACATGAATGCCCAGTGTCTGGTCTTCAGAAGAGTGCGGATTTCACAGTTCATCCAAGGTTTCTGATTGGGAAACACTCGGAAGGTTTTGGTGGGGTTGCAGTCCTCCACACATTTCTTAATGAAGACTGTAACGACTGTGGCGTATTCATTCAAGCAGTAGGCATTCTCGGTGGTGTAGCAGTGGTCGAGGGTGTTTGGTCCTCTGGTGCAGCAGGAGACATGTTGATGGAAGTTGGGGAGTGATTTCTTTAGGTTTGCCCTATTCAAGTCCCCAGCAATGGTGGTAAATGCCTCGGGGTAAGACGTCTGGTGTTTGTTGACCACGGCGTGCAGCTCCTCCAGTGCCAGACGGACGTCTGCCTGGGGTGGGATGTAGACCGCGGTCAGGATGATGGAGGTGAATTCCCTCTGTAGGAGAAGGGACGGCACTTCACCGCCAGATGTTCCAGGTGTGGAGAGCAGGAGTTGGACAGGACTGCCACGTCTGGACACTACACAGAGTTGACCATAAGGCAGACGCCCCCTCCTCTCCCTTTCCCCGATGCCAGTGTACGGTCCATGCGGTGGATGGAGCATCAGGCTGGACCGCTGAGCCATGGGGGTGAGCCATGTCTCTGTGAAACAGAACACAGAGCATTCCCTCAGCTCCCTTTGATAAAGCAGTCTTGCCCTTAAGTCCTCCACTTTGTTTTCAAGGGACTGTACATTGGCCAGTAGGATAGTAGGGAGAGGTCCTCAGCGCTTCAGTCTGACCTGAAGTCCTGCCCGTCGGCCACGTTTCCGGACACAATGGAGGCTTCCCCTTTGTTTCCAGGTACTGGGTTGACTGTACCTGTTGTTTCTGCGGCCCTGCGCTGGAAGGGGAATACCCTCACAGACGGCAGCTCCAGCTCCGTAACGAACGGGGGTTCCCCCAAAGTCGGCAGCTTCAGCTTCATTTTTTCAGTGATATCCAGCCCGTCGGCTCTGGAGGTCATCCCAGGGTTTCCAGGTGCCGTACCTGGGATCCTCAGTCGGGTCGGGAGTTTCACAGCCAGCCTGGGAAAGTTTAAAGTCCAGGGCAAAATTTCCAACGCTTTCAGCTCCACAAGCAGCCTGTCTGAAACGGCACCGATTACTGCCGTTTCCCTGATGCAGGTAAGTTGATAGAAGTTGTAGGTGATTCATTATATACAAATGTAACATTTCCATTTCTAGGTAATTTCGAAGCCAATAGCCTAATCGTTAAATGATTAATGGACACTATTGTATAATACATGCTAATCATAACATGAAATAAATCCCTAGCATTATCCTGTATTATTTCATTACAGCAGATAGTCTGAAGCGTACAGCGGCATCCTGCAATGGAAGATTCAAAAGAAAGAAAGCTTCAGACACAAGGCCCGCCCGCCCGCCCGCGGTGATCCCCAAACAAATCACATCGTATTTTTCAAAAGGTAATTTACATCACATTTGTATTTGTTCTAAACCGTTGATGCCATAGGCATTTCTTTTGAGGAGCCAAAAAGTCCTTCTTTCATCATTCACATTGGCAGCATATTTTTCTTTGTTCCTTATAATGATACATTACGAAGTATTACAAATGAAAATACGAGCACTGTCATTTAAATTCTCGATAGAACATTGCCAATTTTCATGAGAAATATTGACTTATTGTTAGCAATTATCAAAGTTGTTGCCAATTTTATAAATTATAGATCCTCTGAGCATACTTTATATAGAACTTTGACAAATGTGGGCTCAATTTGTGAAGAATTTTGTCTCTGTTAATCTTCTAAACGTTTTATGATTGTATATCATGAGTTCTTGCAAGGATTGTGAAAACTCCACATATATGCAGCCTATCAGTAAAATATTTTTTGAATACATGTAATGTCTTAAGTCCTGTAATTAATAATATTGGCCAAATAAAATATGTCACAAAATGGAGAATCTCTGTATTTGCAAAGCCTGTTTGTCCACTTTCTGTGACAGGTTGCAAGCTGTGAGTCGAGCTCCAAGGAGTCTGGACCCTACATGGAAGTTGGGGATAAGGCGAGGTCCAAATGTCTTTCCTTTTTGTTTATATGTATGAGGATTTTGTAGAAGAGCTAAGAGGTGTTGCATATGCTTGATTAGGATTGGTCAGATAGGGGGTGTTGTAAAGTACTGTTAATTACGTTGCAGAGTGTTTGTGCTGTTATCTTGTGAAGTGTGAAGCTTTGTTCAAATTGTTTATACTACCTGGAGAAAGGTTTCTATGCTTTTGTAAACTGTCTTCCTGCTAGAACTTCCTGTAGAAACAATGTACTGGTGAATTTTGTGATTGGGTTCAGGGACTGTCAATAGCTATAATCTAATCACGATTCAAGAGAGTTTATTGTCATGTGTCCCAGATAGGACAATGAAATTCTTGCTGGAACTTCTCTCGAACATGAAGGAGAGTTACATAGACCTCCTAGGACTACGTGTCGACCATGCTGCGAGTTTGAGTCGAGTGCAAACTCTTCTAGACTCGCAAAAGCCGTGGGACAGACCCTTTAGTTGATCCAGTGCTGGACTCAGTGTTTTACTGAACTAGACTAAGGGGTAAGCTGTAGGAGCATAATTACATTATATGTGACTTGCACATTTACTATGGCTTTGCCCATAACTTGGTAAAAGTGGTGACTAGATTTGCTCATTTATTTTCTTGGAAAATGGAACTTGAAAAAAATGATTCATGGCTAAATGGCAATATATGCTGGCTTGCCATGAGTGTCCGTTCCCTTCATCACTGCACCAAGACTTCCATGATTAATGACAAGCTGTCTGCATTCGCCTTAATGTAGCGATGTTACAAAACCTACCTTGAGCGGCGCTGCAGATCTGTCACGGGCTATGCGCGACTTTGGCACTTTTGGGGGGGTGGGGGGGTGGTGCACGGGATTAAAATGCAGGTTTGTATCGCATGCCAGAGGGATTTCCTCGGGCTGCTGGTCGATGAAGAAAAATCGATTGGACTTCCGATTAGGGTTTTTTATTAAAATAAATCGCTGGACAATTTAATAGTCGGATTAAAGTAAAAATAAGTTGTGTATTTTATATATAATCTTGCTTCTTGGGGTGGCTTTAATCTAATTTTCTTTGCGAAAATGTTATTTGGGCCTCGTACGAATCGCCGGTGTAAGTACACAGTTGCTTATTGGTTCCAATCTGAGGAATACGATGATGCTACTGATTATGGTATACCAATGTACCAGCCAGCAAGTGATCTTCTCCATAAAGACTTGGTCTATTGCTAGAAATTGTAATTTATTTACCTATCTGTTACGGACTTGCAGCATATAACACAATAATATTAAAGTTCTGATCTTGAGATGATCACATTTTTCAATTTTCAAGGCAGTCTGTGTGTTTAATTACTATTTCCGTCGCAACGGTCAATTTTGTAATTAGCCAGAATTAGGGGCGTAACTAATTACATAAGCTTTAATTTCAGGTCATCCAAGTAACGAATGTCGTCGTCTGCAACACTACACCAGGACTTCCATGAGCAATGACAGCTAAATGAAAATGCAACTGCGAAATGAGATTGGCATGATGCTGCCAAATCAAGTCAAGTCGTCAAGGTAAGTCAAGTCTATTTGTCACGTACACATACAAGATGTGCAGTAAAATGAAAGTGGCAATGTCTGCGGATTGTGCAAAACAGGTGCTCCTGAATGTATATTGCCATTTACCACTACTTCTACTAATGCAAGGGCATTAGTTGGCCTTACCCTATATACCAACCATGGTTCCGCAAATCCTGTCATGCCACCCCCCTTTTTGAAAAGCCTGGCTGATGCAGTATAATGTGGATAAATAAATGTGAGGTTATCCACTTTGGTGGCAAAAACAGGAAAGTAGACTATTATTTGAATGGCGGCCGATTAGGAAAAGGGGAGATGCAACGAGACCTGGGTGTCATGGTACACCAGGCATTGAAAGTGGGCAATGACCTTGTCAATTCTCCCTTGTCAATTCTTCCCTTCCCTCCAGCTCCACCCCTTCCCCGGGCACTTTCCCTTGCAACCGCAAGAGATGCTACACTTGTCCCTTCACCTCCTCCATCCACTCCTTTCAGGGTCCCAAGCAGTCCTTCCAGGTCTGACAGAGGTTCACCTGCACCTCCAACCTCATCTACTGCATCCGTTGCTCCAGATGCCAGCTGATCTATATCAGTGAGACCAAGCGGAGGCTTGGCGATCGTTTCGCCGAACACCTCCGCCTGGTCTGCAATAACCAACCCGACCTCGATGGCTCAGCACTTCAACTCCCCCTCCCATTCCATATCCGACCTCTCGGTCCTGGGCCTCCTCCACGGCCAGAGTGAGCAACACCGCAAGTTGGAGGAACAGCACCTCATATTCCAGCGATGAGGTGGGTTTCTGGTGGCGCAACCAAAGGTGTCGTTGGGGGGGGGGGCCTTCTCGTTCCACCCCCTTTCGGGCACACGGCTTCCTCCGTCTCCTGTAGCTGGGTCACGGTGGCTGGTTCACTGCTCCCGGTCACCCAGAGCTGGGGCCCAACGGCCTCTACGCTGCTCCCGGTCACCCGGAGCTGGGGCCCCATTGGCTGAGGCAATTCACCGAAGCGGTGGGAATGAGGGGACACGGAAATGGTCAGTGACTCTAAAGACAATGGAGCTCAAACTGGCATCTCTAAACGTGCGCAGTATAAAGAGCACTGCGCAATGTGTAAACGTCTTACAGTACCTGGCCAAGGTCAAGGCAGATGTGACTTTTCTTCAGGAGTGCGGGCTGCCACACCTCCGCTGCTATCGGAGGTGGTCGCAATGGTGGCCCCACTGACTGTCGGTGTGGTCGGGGGCAATGACTGTCGTGCTTCCGGCCTGGGTATTTTGCTGCGGGGAGGGAACTTTGCCGTCAATGAGGTCAGGGAGGTGGTTGGGGGGGCGTCTCCTTGTGGTGGTGGTTATGTACCGTGGCTCTCCGCTTGGGGAGTCTTCATCCTCTGGGCTTAAACATTGAATTTTCTCAATTCTGTTAACCCTGGCTGGCATGCAGGTGCAGCAGGCAGTGAAGAAAGCGAATGGTATGTTAGCATTCATAGCAAAAGGATTTGAGTATAGGAGCAGGGAGGTTCTACTGCAGTTGTACAGGGTCTTGTTGAGACCACACCTGGAGTATTGCGTACAGTTTTGGTCTCCAAATCCGAGGAAAGACATTCTTGCCATAGAGGGAGTACAGAGAAGGTTCACTAGACTGGTTCCTGGGATGTCAGGACTTTCATATGAAGAAAGACTGGATAGTCGGCTTGTATTCACTAGAATTTAGAAGATTGATGGGGGATCTTATAGAAACATACAAAATTCTTAAGGGGTTGGACAGGCTAGATGCTGGAAGTTTGTTCCCGATGTTGGGGGAGTCCAGGACAAGGGCTCACTGTTTAAGGATAAGGGGGAAATACTTTAGCACCGAGATGAGAAAAACATTTTTCACACAGAGAGTGGTGAATCTCTGGAATTCTCTGCCACAGAAGGTAGTTGAGGCCAGTTCATTGGCTATATTTAAGAGGGAGTTAGATGTGACCCTTGTGGCTAAAGGGATTAAGGGGTATGGAGAGAAGGCAGGTAAGGGATACTGAGTTGGATGATCAGCCATGATCATATTGAATGGCGGTGCAGGCTCGAAGGGCCGAATGGCCTACTCCTGCACCTATTTTCTATGTTTCTATCCAGATATAGCAGGCAGTGAAGAACGTTTCATTGCGAGAGGATCTGAGTTTAGGAGCAAGGAGGTCCTACTGCAGTTGTATAGGGCCCTGGTGAAACCGCACCTGGAGTATTGTGTGCAATTCTGGTCTCCTAATTTGAGGAAGGATATTATTGCTATTGAGGGAGTGCAGCGTAGGGTCACCAGGTTATTTCCCGGATGGCGGGACTGACATATCATGAAAGACTGGGCTTGTATTCGCTGGAATTTAGAAGGATGAGCGGGAATCTTATAGAAACATATAACATTTTAAAAGGATTACGTTAGGTAAGGGGGAGGTACAGCGAGACCTGGTTGTCCTTGTACACCGGTCACTGAAAGTTGGCGTGCAGGTACAGCAGGCAGTGAAGAAAGCTGATGGAATGTTGGCCTTCATAACAAGAGGATTTCAGTGTGGGAGTAAAGAGGTTCTTCTGCAGTTGTATAGGGCTCTGGAAAAATGTTCCCAATGTTGGGCGAGTCCAGAACCAGGGGCCACAGTCTAAGAGTAAAGGGGAGGTAATTTAGGACTGAGGTGAGAAAAAACGTTTTCACCCAGAGACTTGTGAATTTATGGAATTCCCTGCCACAGAGGGCAGTGGAGGACAAATCACTGGATGGATTTAAAAGAGAGTTGGATAGAGCTCTAGGGGCTAGTGGTGTCAAAGTCAAAGTCAAAAGAGTTTATTGTCATGTGTCCCTGACAGGACAATGAAAATACAAGGGATATGGGGAGAAGGCAGGCGTGGGTTATTGATAGGGGACAATCAGCCATGATCACAATGAATGGCGGTGCTGGCTCGAAGGGCCGAATGGCCTCCTCCTGCACCTATTTTCTGTGTTTCTATGATTGGACAGGCTAGATGCAGCAAAAATATTCTCCGTGTAGGGGGCACCCAGAACCAGGGATCACAGTATAAGAATAAGTGGTTGGCCAGTTAGGACTGAGGACTTGGAAAACCTTTTCACCCAGAGAGTTGTGAATCCGTGGAATTCTCTGCCACAGCAGGCAGTGGAGGCCAATTCACTGGATGTTTTCAAGAAAGTTAGATTTAGCTCTTTGGGCTAAGGGAATCAGGCGATATGGGGGGAAAAGCCGGAACGGGGAACTGATTATGGAATATCAGCCTTGATCATATTGAAAGGTGGTGCTGGCTCGAAGGGCCGAATGGCCTACTCCTGCATCTATTTTCTATGTTTCTATCATATTGAATGGCGATGCTGTCTCAAAGGGCCATATGGCCTACTCCTGCATTTATGTTTTGGGGGGGAGGGGGCGAGTGATAACCGTCCGAGTGGCAAGGATTGCTGAAAGCCACGGTGGGGGTGTTGTGTTTGCCAGAATTTGCAGCTGAAGGAGATGAGACGGAGCCGTTCACACCTTTTGTTTATTTGCTTTTTTTCTCTGTGTCCTTACAATGGCTCAGTGACTGTGCTTCCCTTGGAGAGGCTGCCTTGCCTGTATTTGTGAGACACAGGCAGGCAGGCAGGCAGGCCTCACCTCACAGCGTTCACTCTTTTTTGAAACCCTTCAATTTGTGCTTGCCCCATGCGATCAGCACCCACCCCACCCCAACCCAACCCAACGGTGGTGTGAGCATGGATTCTCCAATTTGAGGTCAAAAGGCAACAGCCTGCCCTCGTCTCTCTATCTCCCTCACATGGATCGGAAGATGATCTTGGAGGATTCAGAGGTAAGGAGCCGAGCTTGCCGGTCCTTCACGTCTCTAAGTTCCTCCCTCACATCCACCCCGCTCGACTGCAGAAGGAACACATTTCCGTGTCCCCTCATTCCCACCATTTGCTTCCCTGGGCTCAGGAATCCAGCGGTGAGGTGGGTTTCTGGTGGCGCAACGAAAGGTGTCGTTGGGGGGGGGGCCTTCTCGTTCCACCCCCTTTCGGGCACAAGGCTTCCTCCGTCTCCTGTAGCTGGGTCACGGTGGCTGGTTCACTGCTCCCGGTCACCCAGAGCTGGGGCCCAACGGCCTCTACGCTGCTCCCGGTCACCCGGAGCTGGGGCCCCATTGGCTGAGGCAATTCATCGAAGCGGTGGGAATGAGGGGACACGGAAATGGTCAGTGACTCTAAAGACAATGGAGCTCAAACTGGCATCTCTAAACGTGCGCAGTATAAAGAGCACTGCGCGATGTGTGAACGCCTTACAGTACCTGGCCAAGGTCAAGGCAGATGTGACTTTTCTTCAGGAGTGCGGGCTGCCACACCTCCGCTGCTATCGGAGGTGGTCGCGATGGTGGCCCCACGGACTGTCGGTGTGGTCGGGGGGCAATGACTGTCGTGCTTCCGGCCTGGGGATTTTGCTGCGGGGAGGGAACTTCGCCATCAATGAGGTTAGGGAGGTGGTTGGGGGGCGGCTCCTTGTGGTGGATGTTATGTACCGTGGCTCTCCGCTCCAGCTGATTAATGTGTATGCCTCACCCACGCAGAGCGAGCGGCTGGCCGTTCTCCAGCAGCTCCCAGTGCTGCTGGCCACGTCCCGGCAGCTCGTTCTGGCCGGTGACTTCAACTGCATCATTGATGCGGCTGGACGATCCGGCAGTGCCGACAGCAGACTGGACAGCACGTCCAAGTTCCTGAAGGAGATGGTAAAAGATACAAAGCTGCGCGATGCCTTCAGCGACCCTGCAGGCGGGTCCCAGCCACGGTTCACCTGGTCGAGATCGGACGGTTTAGCCCGATTTTGGATAGACTTTGTCTTCACGACGAGACACACTGACCTCACGCCGGTGTTCTTGTCCGACCACTGCCTCCTTCAGGCTTCCTGTCACCTACAGGAGGACCGGAAGGCAGGCAGGGGGTCGTGGAAGTTAAACATGAAGCTGTTGACCACAGAGAACATCGAGGAGCTAAAGAGGGACTACGCATGTTGGAGAACGGTGAAGCCCCTCTTTGACTCCCCCACACTCTGGTGGGAAGCAACCAAGGAGAACATTAAGAGGTTCTTCATAAGTAAAGGGGTTCAGAGAGCAAAACAGAGTCCGAGGGAATTGTGCCAACTCCAGACAGATTTGCAACAACTGCTCCTTCTGCAGTCGAGAGGGGTGGATGTGAGGGAGGAACTTAGAGACGTGAAGGACCGGCAAGCTCGGCTCTTTACCTCTGAATCCTCCAAGATCATCTTCCGATTCAGGGACCGCCATGTGGAGCAGGATGAGACGGGCTCACGTTTCTTCTTCCATAAGGTTCACAGGGGGAGCTCTGTGATGAACAGCCTTAGGGAGGAGGACGGCTCGGTAGCATCCTCACACACAGACATGCTGAGGATCTGCAAATCCTTTTACACAGATTTGTATGACCAAAAGGCCACAGACAGTACCTCCTCCCAGAACTTCCTGTCCTCGATCACGGAGGTCTTGGAGGACAGCAAGCGGGAGAGTCTGGACCAACCACTGACCCTAGAGGAGCTGACTGGCTCCATCCGTTCCTTTGACTCGAGTAAAACTCCCGGAAGCGATGGCTTACCGGCCGAGTTGTATTCAGCTCTGTGGGACTGGATGGGCCCGGACCTGCTAGAAGTGTACAACGACATGCTTCTAGCTGGTAGCATGTCAGACTCCATGAGGAAGGGCAACATCACCCTAATCTACAAGCAGAAGGGGGAGATGAAGGACATAAAGAATTGGAGACCCATAACACTCCTGAATGTAGACTACAAGATCCTGTCTAAGGCCATCGCCAACCGGGTCAAGTCTGCTCTGGGACCGGTGATCCACCCGGACCAAACTTGTGCTGTACCTGGCAGGAAAATCTCAGACAGCCTAGCGCTGCTGAGAGATACCATCGCCTACGTGCAGGACAGACGGGTGTATGTCTGCCTAGTCAGCTTGGACCAGGAGAAGGCTTTCGACAGGATTTCGCACATGTACATGAGGGACGTGCTCTCCAAAATGGGTTTTGGGGAGGGAATCAGGAATTGGATCAAACTGCTCTACACCGACATCCGTAGTGCAGTCCAAATCAATGGGTGGGAATCAGACAGTTTCCCTGTAAGGTCTGGAGTCAGGCAGGGTTGCCCTCTCTCTCCTGTCTTGTTTGTCTGCTGTATTGAACCCTTTGCCGAATCCATCGGGAAGGATGCGAGCATAAGAGGAGTGACACTGCCCGGCAGTGGGGGCATTCAAGTAAAGACCTCCCTGTACATGGACGATGTCGCTGTCTTCTGCTCGGATCCAGGGTGGGTCCGCTGACTGATTAGGATCTGCGACCAGTTTGAGTCGGCCACGGGAGCCAGGGTGAATCGCAGGAAGAGCGAGGCCATGCTCTTTGGCAACTGGCCCGACAGATCTTCCGTCCCCTTCACCATCAAGCCTGACTTCTTGAAGGTGCTGGGGATCTGGTTCGGCAGGGCTGAGGCGTGTATCAGGAATTGGCTGTAGCGGATAGCCAGGATGGGGAGGAAGCTGGAGCTGTGGAGGCAACGCTCCCTCTCCATAACGGGAAAGAATTTGGTCATCAGGTGTGAGGTGCTCTCGGGCCTGCTGTATTTGGCACAGGTGTGGCCTGTCCCTCCTTCCTACGCCACAGGGATCACCCGGGCCGTCTTCCAGTCCATCTGGGGATCGAGGATGGACCGGGTGCGACGGGCCACAATGTACAAGTCAGCAGACAACGGGGGTAAAAGCGTGCCCATCGTCGCTCTCATCCTGATGACCACCTTCGTGTGTGGCTGCATCAGGCGGAGTGTAGAGCCAAGGCACGTGGGCACCAAGTGTCACTACCTGCTGGGTAGACCTCAGAGGCCTACTGAGGGTGCTAGCACGCTAGGTGACATGGTTGGCTCCCCTGGTAGTGTGCCCTCTGTGACGGGGATGTGCAGAGTCATCCCGAGGGGGGAGGTTTGGGGGTGTTGTCGTTCAAGTCTGTGCTCCATATCAGTGCCAGTGGAGGTGCTGGGGGGCGGGATGCCTCACCGGATGAGTTGTCTGGGGAGAGTTTAAAAGCAGGTGGTGATTCTCTGGGTGATGCCTGTGGAGAGGGCACTCTGGATGATGTGGAGGTCAGGGCTGTTTTGGGTCGTGATCCTCTTTCAGACTCCGAGGGTGCCAGTGCTCCACAGGCCCTGGGGATGCCTCTTGTTGTTGCTTCCCCAGGCCCAAACGTGGAGGGTGATGGTAGCGTGCAGGAACCCAGCCATTCAGTGGGCTGCGTGTTTCAGTCAGGGGTGTCGGGACCCACCCCCAGCATTGATCCCTATCTTACTTGGATGACCTGAAATTAAAGCATATAATTAGTTAGTTATCTCATTGTCGCTAAATACAAAATTCAATGAGTAGATCTAAACATCTATCCATTGCTTAAGAAAAGATAAACTTTTTAAAAACTGCCTAAGTGTCCAAATAGCATTCACACAATAATCCACAATATAACAATTTTCAAATCTCATTTTCATGAATTTCTGGGCAAAATGGAAGGAATTTAGTGTTTAATGCCGGAAAATTAATGGCCATTTAAATCAACTAGCGAGTGGGTTTTAGTGGAATGCAGTGGATTGGAACGTTGCGGTTAGCGGTGAAGTCTGGAGGAAAAATACAGCTGGTTCATACATTTTTTTTGTCCCATTTTCGCAACATGAAAATATGATGAAAGCCTTCCTAAACAACAAGTTTTTATGTAAAAATAAACTGCGTAGCTTATTTTATCGCCTACCTTATGTCAGTTCCCTGTCATCGTTCAGAGCTTTAGAAGATCGTTTTTAAACTACTCTAGATAATAAATAATCTAGCGTAGTTTAAAAATACCTTATGAATGAAATGTCAGAGTGATTTCTCTTTAGCGATGAAATCGCCCGACGTGGATTGACTTTGACTGCCTAGAAAAAAATCGGCATTTTAAACCCGCCCCCCTCTGAAAGGCACCAAAGTCGCACACACGAGGAGCGGCAGAATTGCAGCGCTGCTAAAGGTAGGTATTATAACATGCGTAAAAATTTAACACTTGAAAAACGACAAACATTTAGTACATGAAAAGCGACAAAAATTCAGCATATGGAAAGTAATGGAAATTCAGAACATGAATGGTGGCGAAAATTCAAAATGCCAAAAGCGACGAAAATTGAGAACGAGAAAAAAGGGACAAAAATTCTGGACGTGAAAGGCGAAGAAATTTGAACACATAAAAATCGATGAAAATTCAGCACGTGAATAGCGACGAAAATTCAGCACGTGAAAAGTGACGCACATTGAGCACGCAAAAAGCAACAAACATTCAGCACATGAAAAGTGACAACATTTCAGGATGAGAATTCACAACACCAAATGCGATGTAAATTCATGACATGAAAAGCGACAAAAATTCAGGAGAAAAGAGACAAATATTCAGGACATGAGAAGCAACGAAATTTCAGCACATAAACGTCAATGAAAATTCAGCATTTGAAACTCGATAAAAATTCAGGACGTGAAAAGTGCCAATAATTCTGCACATGAAAAGTGACGAAAATTCAGGACGTGGAAAGCAAAGAAAATTAAGCACGGGAAAAGCAACAAACATTCAGGATGAGAAAGGCGACGGAAATTCACCACGCGAAAAGCGAGAAATATTCAGCACATGAAAAGTGACGAATTTTCATCCAGTTTTTTGTCCTGAATTTTCTTCGCTTTTGCAAAAAGTGATGAAAATTGAGAGCGAGAAAAGCGACAAAAATTCTGGACGTGAAAGGTGAAGAAATTTCAGCACATAAAAATCGATGAAAATTCAGCATGCAAATAGCGACAAAAATTCAGCAGGTGATAAGCAACAAACATTGAGCACGCAAAAAGCAAAAATTTCAGGACATGAAAAGCGACGAAAATTCAGCGCATAAAAATCGATTAAAGTTCAGCACATGAAAGGTGACGAAATTTCAGCACGTGGAACGTGACCAAAATTCAAATCGGGAAAAGCGACGAACCTCCAGGACGTGAAAAGCGATGTAGATTCAGGATGTAAAATGCAACGAAAGTTCAGCACATAAAAATCAATAAAAATTCAGCATGTGGAGAGCGATGAAAATTCAGCACGCAGAAGTTACAAACTTTCAGGTCACGAAAAGTGACGCAGCTTCAGGACATGAAAAGCCACGGAAATTCAGTGCGCAAAAAGCGACAAATCTTCAGGACGCAAATGGAGACGAAAATTCCTCAAGTGAAAATTGATGGAAATTCAGCGGATGAAAAATGACGAAAATTCAGGATGAAAAAGGTGACAAAAATTAAAAACGCTTAAGGCGACGGAAATTCGGGATGTGAATAGCGACAAAAATTCAGGACGAGAAAAGCAACAAAATTCAGGACACAAAAAGCGACAAAATTTCAGCACATGAAAATTGATGAAAGTTCAGCACAGGAAAAGTGCCAACATTTCAGCACACAAAAAGCGATGAAGATTCAGTAAGCGAAAGCGAGGAAAATTCAGGACGCTATAGGAGACAAATATTCAGGATGTGAAATGCGACAAAAATGCAGGACGAGAAATGCAACAAAAATTCAGCACAGGAAAAGCACCAAAATTTCAGCACACCAAAGGCGATGAAAATTCAGCACGCGAAAAGTGGTGAAAATTCAGCATGTGAAAAGTAATGAAAACTCAGGATGTTAAAGGTGATGAAAATTCAAAAAATCAAAGAAATTAAAATTCAGTATGCGAAAATGGACAAAATTACAGGATGCATAAAATGATGAAATTTCAGAATGCGAAGAGCAATGAAAATTCAGCATACCATCAGCAACAAACCTTCAGGAAGCAAAAGGGACGAAAATTCAAGATGTGGAAAGGTATGAACATTTAGGATTTGAAAAGGTACAAAAATTCAGGATGCTAAAATGAAGGAAAACTTGGACGCAAAAAGCGACAAAAATTCAGCATTTGGGGAAAATATCAGGATGTGAAAAGCGATGAAATTTCAGGATGTGAAATGTGACAAGATTTTAGCACAAGAGAGGCGCCAAAAATTCAGCATGCAAAAAGTTACGATAATTCAGCATGCGAAAAGTGACGACCTTTCTGGACATGAAAAGTGACAACATTGCAGCATGTGAAAAGTGAGGAAAATTCAGCATGTGAAAGGCGATAAAAATTCAGTATGCAGAAGTGACAAATTTTCAGGTCGCGAAAAGTGACAAAATTCAGCAAGCGAAAAGTGACGCACCTTCAGGACATAAAAAGCAACATAAATTCAGCAGCCGAAAAGTGATGAACCTTCAGGACGCGAATGGCGACGAAAATTCAGCACGCAAAAGTTGAAGGAAATTCAGCACATGAAAAATGACGACAAGATGCAAAAGGTGACAAAAATTAAAAATGCAAAAGGCGACAGAAATTCAGGATTTGAAAAGCGGCGAAAATTCAGGACGTGAAATGCGACAATAATGCAGGATGCAAAATGCAACTAAAATTCAGGATGAGAAAAGTGACAAAAATTCAGGACGTGGAAAGCAACAAAATTACACCACAAGAAAATCGATGAAAGTTCAGCACAGGAAAAGCGCCAAAAATTCAGCACACAGTAGGCAATGAAAATGTAACATGCGAAAAGTGATGAAAATTCAGCACGCGAAAGGCAATGAAAATTCAGCCAAAGCGGTGATAATCCGGGATGTGAAAATTGATGAAATTACTGGATGCATAAAGCCATGAAATTTCAGAATGCGAAAAGGAATGAAAATTCAATATGCGATCAGCGACAAAATTACACCACATAAAAATCAATTAAAGTTCAGCACAGGAAAATTGGCAAAATTTCAGCACACGAAAAGCGACAAAGATTCAGCAAGCGGAAAGTGACAATAATTCAGCACGCGAAAAGCGCCGAACCTTCAGGATGCGAAAATTGACGAAAATTCAGCACACAAAAGGCAACGAAAATTTAAAATGTGAAAAGTGATGATAATTCAGCATTAAAAGTGACGAAAATTCAAAACGCCAAAAGCAATGAAAATTCAGGATGCAAAGAGCGACAACAATTCGGGACATGTAAAGCGACAAAATTTCAGGATGAGAAAAGCGAGGAAACTTCAGGACGCATAGAGCAATGAAATTTCAGGATACGAAGAATGACAACATTTCAGCACACAAAATGTGACAAAAATTCAGCACGCGAAAGGTGATGAGAATTCAGCACATGAAAAGTGACAAAAAATCAGGACAGGAAAGGCGATGAAAATTCAAAATGCCAAAAGCAATGTAAATTCACGACAAGAAAAGCAACAAAATATCAGGACACATCAATTGACAAAATTTTAGCACGCAATGCACAACGTAATTTCAGCTCGGAAAAAGTGACGAAAATTCAGGATGTGAAAATAGCTGAAAATTCAGCACACAGAAAGCGACAAACCTTCAGGGTTTAAAAATTCTGGACGCTAAAATTCAGGACATGAAATGCAACAAAAATGCAGGGCACTAAATGCAATTAAATTTCAGTTGAAATCCAGCAAAATTTCAGAACACGATAAGCGCCAAAAATTCAGCACACAAAAGACGACAACATTTCAGCATGAGAAAAGTTATGAAAATTCGCCACGCGAAAAGTGATGAAAATTCAGGAGACGAAATGCGAAGAAAACTCAAAAAGCCAAAGAAATGTCAGGATGCATAAAGCGACAAAATATCAGGAAGCGAAAGGCAACAAAAATGCAGCACGTGATCAGCGACAAACCTTCAGGATGCGAAAAGTGACAACATTTAGCTCATGAAATGCGACCAAAATTCTGCACATAAAAAGTGACAAAAATTCAGGACACAAGAGGCGAAAAAAATGCCAATGGTGATACAAATTTAGGAAGCCAATGCGACGAAATTTAATCACATGAAAAGTGATGAAAATTCAGCATGTGAAAAGCGATAAAAATTCAACACACGAAAAGTGATGAAAATTGGGGATACGAAAATCGACTAAAGTTTAGCACACGAAAAGCGACAAAAATTCAGCACACGAAAAGTGATTCAATTTCAGTATGCGCAAGGCAATGAAAATTCAAAACACCAAAAGCGACATAAATTCAGGATACTAAAAGCAACAAAATTTCAGGACACATGAAGTGACAACATCTCAGGGAACAAAAAGCTACAAATTTTAGCACATGAAAAGTAACGGAAATTCAGCAGTGATGCAATTTCAGGACATGAAAAGCAACGAAATTGCAGCGCACGAAAAGAGACAAAAATGCAGCCTGGGAGAAGCGATCAAAATTCAACACGGGGAAAGTGACAATCATTCAGGACGCGGAAAGCGATGAAAATTCAGCACGCAAAAAGTGACACAAATTCAGCACACAAAAAGTGAAATTCAAGAAGTGAAATGCAACGGAATTTCAGGATGTGAAAAGCAACGAAATTGCACCACGTGAAAAGCTATGAAATTCTGCATGCGGAAAGTGATGAGATTTCTGAATGCGGAAAGCAACGAAAATTTTGCACACAAAAAACAGCGAAACTTCAGGATATGAAAATCGATGCAAATTCAGGATGTTAAAAGCAACGAAAGTGCAGGAGATGAAATGCGAGGTAATTCAGAACGCAAAAAGGGAAAAATTCCGGATGCGAAAAGCGACTACATTTCAGGACATGAAATGCATAAAAATTCAGGACTCAAAAATTAACGAAACTTCAGGACTAAATAGAATCATAGAAAATAGGTGCAGGAGTAGGCCATTCGGCCCTTCGAGCATGCACCGCCATTCAATATGATCATGGCTGATCAGCCAACTCAGTATCCTGTACCTGCCTTCTCTCCATACCCTCTGATCCCTTTAGCCACAAGAGCCACATCTAGCTCTCTCTTAAATATAGCCAATGGAATGGCCTCAACTACCTTCTGCGGCAGAGAATTCCACAGGCTCACCACTCTCTGTGTGAAAAACGATCTTCTGATCTCGGTCCTAAAAGACTTCCCCCTTATTCTTAAACTGTGACCCCTTGTTCTGGAGTTCCCCAACATGGGGAACAATCTTCCTGCATCCAGCCTGTCCATCCCCTTAAGAATTTTGTAAGCCTCTATAAGATCCCCCCTCAATCTCCTAAGTTCCAGCGAGTCGATCCAATCTTTTATCATATGGAATTCCTGCCATCCCACGAAAATCGTTCTGGTGAACCTTCTCTGTACTCCCTCTATGACAAGAATGTCTTTCCTCAGATTAGGAGACCAAAGCTGTATGCAATACTCCAGGTGTGGCCTCACCAAGACCCTGCATAACTGCAGTAGAACCTCCCTGCTTCTATACTCAAATCCTTTCACTATGAATGCTAACATACCATTCGCTTTCTTCACTGCCTGCTGCACCTGCATGCCTACTTTCAATGACTGGTGTACCATGACACCCAGGTCTCGTTGCATCTCCCCTTTTCCTAATCGGCCACCATTCAGATAATGATCTACCCTCATGTTTTTGCCACCGAAGTGGATAACCTCACATTTATCCACATTATACTGCATCTGCCATGCATTTGCCCACTCACCCAACCCATCCAAGTCAACTTGCAGGCTCCTAGCATCCTCTTCACAAATAACACTGCCCCCCAGCCTCGTGTCATCCACAAAGTTGGAGAGGGTGCATTCAATTCCCTCATCCAGATCATTCATGTATATTGTAAATAGCTGGGGTTCCAGCACTGAGCCTTGCGATACCCCACTAGTCACTGCCTTCCATTCTGATAATGACCCGTTTACTCCTACTCTTTGCTTCATGTCTGCCAGCCAGTTCTCTATCCACATCAATACTGAACCCTCAATACCGTGTGCTTTAAGTTTGTATGCTAATCTGTTATGTGGGACCTTGTCGAAAGCCTTCTGAAAGTCCAGATATAACACATCCACAGGTTCTCCCTTATCCACTCTACTAGTTACATCCTCAAAAAATTCTATCAGATTAGTCAGACATGATTTACCTTTTGTAAATCCATGCTGACTTTGTCCAATGATTTCACCACTTTCCAAATGCGCTGCTATCCCATCTTTAATAACTGACTCTAGCAGTTTTAGACACTACCGATGTTAGACTAACTGGTCTGTAATTCCCCGCTTTCTCTCTCCCTCCCTTTTTAAAAAGTGGGGTTACATTAGCTACCCTCCAATCCTCAGGAACTACTCCAGAATCTAAAGAGTTTTGAAAAAATATCACTAATGCATCCACTATTTCTGGGGCTAATTCCATAAGTATTTTGGGATGCAGCCTATCTGGCCCTGGGGTTTTATCGGCCTTTAATCCATTCAATTGACCTAACACCACTTCCCGGCTAACCTGGATTTCACTCAGTTCCTCCATCTCATTTGACCCCCGGACCCTTGCTATTTCCGGCAGATTATTTATGTCTTCCTTTGTGAAGACATAACCAAAGTAGTTATTCAATTGGTCTGCCATGTCCTTTTTCCCGATGATCAATTCACCAGCTTCTGACTGCAAGGGACCTACATTTGTTTTAACTAACCTTTTTCTCTTCACATATCTATAAAAACTTTTGCAGTCAGTTTTTATGTTCCCTGCCAGCTTCCTTTCATAATCTATTTTCCCTTTCCTAATTAAGCCCTTTGTCCTCCTCTGCTGGATTCTGAATTTCTCCCAGTCCTCCGGTAGGCTGCTTTTTCTGGCAAATTTGTATGCCTCATATTTTGTTTTTATACTATCCCTGATTCTCCGCGGATGTACTACTTTCCCTGATTTATTCTTTTGCCAAACTGGGATGAACAATTGTTGTAGTTCATCCATGCAGTCTTTAAATGCCTTCCATTGCATATCCACCATCAAACCTTTAAGAATCACTTGCCAGTCTAATTTGGCCAACTAACGTCTCATACACTCAAAGTTACCTTTGTTGAAGTTCTGAACCCTTGTTTCTGTATTAACAATGTCACTCTCCATCCTAATGAAGAACTCGACCATATTATGGTCACTCTTGCCCAAGGGGCCACACACAACAAGACTGCTAACTAACCCTTCATCATTACTCAGTACCCAGTCCAGAATAGCCTGCTCTCTCGTTGGTTCCTCTACATGTTGGTTTAAAAAGCTATCCCGCATACATTCCAAGAAATTCCCTTCCTCAGCACCCCTGCCAATTTGATTCACCCAATCCATATGCAGATTGAAGTCACCCATTATAACTGTTTTACCCTTGTTGCACGCATTTCTAATTTCCTGTTTGATGCCATCCCCAACTCCATTACTACTGTTAGGTGGCCTGTACACAACTCCCACTAGCGTTTTCTGCCCCTTAGTGTTTCGCAGCTCTACCCATATCGATTCCACATCCTCCAAGCTAATGTTAATCTCCTCTCTAACCAGTAACCTCCTTTTCCTTTCTGTCTGTCCCTCCTGAATATTGAATATCCCTGGATGTTCAGCTCCCAGGCTTGGTCACCCTGGAGCCATGTCTCCGTGATCTCAACTATATCATATTCATTAATAAATATCTGCACATTCAACTCATCCACCTTATTACGAATGCTCCTTGCATTGAGACACAAAGCCTTCAGGCTTGTTTTTACAACACTCTTAACCCTTATACAATTATGTTGAAAAGTGCCCCTTTTTGATTTTTGCCCTGGATTTTTCTGCCTGCCACTGTTACTTTTCACCTTGCTCCCTATTTCAGATTCAGATTCAGATTCAATTTTAATTGTCATTGTCAGTGTACAGTACAGAGACAACGAAATGCATTTAGCATCTCCCTGGAAGAGCGACACAGCAAATGATTTGAATAAATAACAATAAGTGTCCGGGGGGGGGGGGTGATTGGCAGTCACCGAGGTACGTTGTTGAGTAGCGTGACAGCCGCCGGAAAGAAGCTGTTCCTGGACCTGCTGGTTCGGCAACGGAGAAACCTGTAGCGCCTCCCGGATGGTAGGAGGGTAAACAGTCCATGGTTGGGGTGAGAGAGGTCCTTGGCGATGCTGAGCGCCCTCCGCAGACAACGCTTGCTTTGGACAGACTCAATGGAGGGGAGCGAGGAACCGGTGATGCGTTGGGCAATTTTCACCACCCTCTGCATGCCTTCCGGTCGGAGACAGAGCAGTTGCCATACCAAACTGTGATGCAGTTGGTAAGGATGCTCTCGATGGTGCAGCGGTAGAAGTTCACCAGGATCTGAGGAGACAGATGGACCTTCTTCAGTCTCCTCAGGAAGAAGAGACGCTGGTGAGCCTTCTTGATCAGAGTTGAGGTATTGTGGGTCCAAGAGAGGTCGTCGGAGAGGTTGACTCCCAAGAACCTGAAGCTAGAAACACGTTCCACCTCCGTACCGTTAATGTGGATGGGGGTGTGCGTGCCGCCTCTGGACTTCCTGAAGTCTACAATGAGCTCCTTGGTCTTCTTGGAGTTAAGGGCCAGGTTGTTGTCAGCGCACCATGCTGCTAAGTGCTGGACCTCCTCCCTGTAGGCCGACTCATCGTTGTTGCTGATGAGGCAAATCACCGTTGTATCATCTGCATACTTGATGATGGTGTTAGTACCATGTACAGGTGTGCAGTCATAGGTGAAGAGGGAGTAGAGGAGGGGGCTCAGCACACAGCCCTGTGGAACGCCGGTGTTCAGGGTGAGGGTTGAAGAGGTGTGCTTGTCTAACCTAACAGACTGGGGTCTGTTGGTTAGAAAGTCCAGTATCCAGTTGCAGAGGGAAGGAGCGATGCACAGATTACCGAGTTTGGCGATCAATTTTGATGGTATAATGGTGTTGAATGCTGAGCTGTAATCGATGAACAGCATTCTTACGTAAGTGTCTCTGTTGTCGAGGTGGGAGAGGGCGGAGTGAAGTGCCGTTGAGATGGCATCCTCCGTACTCCTGTTCTTGCGGTAGGCAAACTGATAGGGATCCAGTGTGGGGGATAGGCAGCTTTTGAGGTGTGCCAGGACCAGCCTCTCGAAGCACTTGGTGATGATGGGGGTAAGTGCAACTGGGCGGAAGTCGTTGAGGCTTGCCGCAGTGGAGTGTTTTGGCACTGGCACGATGGAGGTGGTTTTAAGGCACGTGGGGACAACTGCCTGGGCAAGTGACAGGTTGAAGATATCAGTCCAGACGTCTGCCAGCTGCACCGCACAGACCCTGAGCACGCGTCCAGGGATGCCGTCAGGGCCAGCAGCTTTACGTGCATTAGTCCTACTCAGTGCCACGTATACGTCGTAGGGGGTGAGTGTGAGGGGTTGGTGATCGGCAGGTAGCACAGCCTTGATGGCTGTCTCTAGATTGTCCCTGTCGAAGCGGCCATAGAAGTGATTGAGCTCCTCAAGGAAGGAGGCGTCGCTGGATGTGGGGGTGGTGTTGGCGGGTCTGTAGTCCGTGATGGCCTGGATGCCTTGCCACATGCGTCGGGGGTCGGAGTTGTTGTTGAAGTGCTCCTCAATCCTGAGCTTATGGCAGTGCTTGGCCTTCTTGATGCCCCTCTTCAGGTTAGCCCTGGCTGAACTGTAGGCTCGAGCATCGCCTGACCTGAAAGTGGTGTCCCGTGCTTTCAGCAGTAGCCTGACCTCGCTGTTCATCCATGGCTTCTGATTCGGGAATATGGTCACCTGTTTGAGGGAGGTGACAGTATTGATGGTGGAGTTTATAAAGTCCAGAACAGAGGATGTGCAGGAGTCAATGTCCGTGTGGGAGTCAAGGGTGGCCTGGGCTGCAAACGCCTTCCAGTCAGTGTTTCCAAAACACTGCTGAAGTGTTGGTTTAACCCGTCTGATGAGTGGGGAGCACTTGGGGAGCAGGAACAATGAGATGTGATCAGACTGACCAAGGTGGGGGAGGGGGATGACTTTGTAAGCTTCAGCCACGTTGGTGTAGACTTTGTCCAGTGTCTTCTCTACTCTAGTGGGGAAGGAGACATGCTGGTGGAATTTGGGGAGTACAGTCTTCAGGTTAGAGTGATTGAAGTCACCCGCAACAATGAAGGCTGCCTCGGGGTTGTGTGTCTGTTGATTGCTAATGGCAGTATGCAGCTCTTTCATTGCAAGCTTGGCATTAGCATCAGGAGGGAGAAAGGCTGCAGTCACAACAGTGGAGGTGAACTCTCTGGGCAGATAGAACGGTCTGCATCTAACCAAGAGGGACTCAAGGTTAGCTGAGCAGTGACTCTCGATGATGGTGGAGTCCGTGCACCATGCTATTTCTTCTACCCTCATGTTACACCCCTCTGTCTCTCTGCTCATGCTCCCATCCCCCTGCCGCATTAGTTTAAATCCTCCCTGACAGCACTACCAAACACTTCCCCAAGGACATTGGTTCCCTTCAAGCCCAGGTGCAGACCGTCCTGTTTGTACTGGTCCCATCACCCCAGAACTGTTCCATGCCCGAGAAATTTGAATCCCTCGCCCTTGCACCATTTTTCAAGCCACGTATTCATCTGCAATATCCTCCTATTTCAACTCTGACTAGCACGTGGCACTGGTAGGACTCCAGAGATTATTACCATTGAGGTCCTGCTTTTAAGTTTATCTCCTAGCTCCCTAAATTTGCCTTGTCAAACCTCATCCCTTTTTTTAACCTATATCGTTGGTGCCAATGTGCACCACAACAACTGGCAGTTCACCCTCCCGCTCCAGAATGTTCTGCAGCCGTTCAGTGACATCCCTGACCCTTGCACCAGGGAGGCAACATACCATCCTGGAGTATCGCTTGCGGCCGCAGAAATGCCTAACTATCCCCCTGACTATTCAATCCTCTATTACTATAGCCCTTCCACTCTTCTTTCTCCCCTCCTGTGCCGCAGAGCCATCAACGACGCCATGAGCTTGGCTGCTGCTGCATAAGCCATGATTATCCTGATGAGCCATCTCCCACATTAGAAATTCGACTAAATTTCAGCACACGAAAAGCGACAAAAATTCAGCATGCGAGAAGCAACAAAAATTCAGCACGCAAAAAGTGACGAACCTTCACGAAAAGCAACAAAATTACACGATGCATAATGCTAGCTAGATGGCTACATATAGGGGAGGGTGCCTAGAAATAGGGGGGTTTAGGGAAGTGCACCTGTAAATGGATTTAGGGGTTGGCGTAAATGGGAGGGGGATTTAGGGGAGGGCACCTTTAAATGGTGCAGTAGGGAAGGCATCTGTACATTTAGGGTAGATTTAGGGGAGAGCACCTGTAAATCAGCAATACTATATCGGCAGCAACAACTGAAGTTTTACAACAACAACTGGAGTGTTGCTACACTTGTCCACGTAACAATCTCATATAATTCTTTCCCCCTCATTAATTAATTCTCACGTGCAGCGAGGTACAGTGAAAAGCTTTAGTCGCGAGCTAACCAGTTAACAGAAATACAAAACATGATCACAATTGAGCTAGCTAGATGGCTACATCCTGTATAACTAGGTAGCTAGCTAGATGGCCACATCCTGTATAACTAGGTAGCTAGCTAGATGGCTACATCCTGTATAACTAGGTAGCTAGCTAGATATCTACATCCTGTATAACTGGGTAGCTAGCTAGATGGCTACATCCTGTATAACTAGGTAGCTAGCTAGATATCTACATCCTGTATAACTAGGTAGCTAGCTAGATGGCTACATCCTGTATAACTAGGTAGCTAGCTAGATGGCCACATCCTGTATAACTAGGTAGCTAGCTAGATGGCTACATCCTGTATAACTAGGTAGCTAGCTAGATGGCTACATCCTGTATAACTAGGTAGCTAGCTAGATGGCTACATCCTGTATAACTAGGTAGCTAGCTAGATGGCTACATCCTGTATAACTAGGTAGCTAGCTAGATATCTACATCCTGTATAACTGGGTAGCTAGCTAGATGGCTACATCCTGTATAACTAGGTAGCTAGCTAGATGGCTACATCCTGTATAACTAGGTAGCTAGCTAGATGGCTACATCCTGTATAACTAGGTAGCTAGCTAGATGGCTACATCCTGTATAACTAGGTAGCTAGCTAGATGGCCACATCCTGAATAACTAGGTAGCTAGCTAGATATCTACATCCTGTATAACTAGGTAGATAGCTAGATGGCTACATCCTGTATAACTAGGTAGCTAGCTAGATGGCCACATCCTGTATAACTAGGTAGCTAGCTAGATGGCTACATCCTGCATAACTAGGTAGCTAGCTTGATATCTACATCCTGTATAACTAGGTAGATAGCTAGATGGCCACATCCTGTATAACTAGGTAGCTAGCTAGATGGCTACATCCTGTATAACTAGGTAGCTAGCTAGATGGCTACATCCTGAATAACTAGGTAGCTAGCTAGATATCTACATCCTGTATAACTAGGTAGCTAGCTAGATATCTGCATCCTGTATAACTAGGTAGATAGCTAGATGGCTACATCCTGTATAACTAGGTAGCTAGCTAGATGGCCACATCCTGAATAACTAGGTAGCTAGCTAGATATCTACATCCTGTATAACTAGGTAGCTAGCTAGATATCTGCATCCTGTATAACTAGGTAGATAGCTAGATGGCTACATCCTGTATAACTAGGTAGCTAGCTAGATGGCTACATCCTGTATAACTAGGTAGCTAGCTAGATGGCTACATCCTGTATAACTAGGTAGCTAGCTAGATGGCCACATCCTGTATAACTAGGTAGCTAGCTAGATGGCCACATCCTGTATAACTAGGTGGCTAGCTAGATATCTACATCCTGTATAACTAGGTAGCTAGCTAGATATCTACATCCTGTATAACTAGGTAGCTAGCTAGATATCTACATCCTGTATAACTAGGTAGATAGCTAGATGGCCACATCCTGTATAACTAGGTAGCTAGCTAGATGGCTACATCCTGTATAACTAGGTAGCTAGCTAGATGGCTACATCCTGTATAACTAGGTAGCTAGCTAGATGGCCACATCCTGTATAACTAGGTGGCTAGCTAGATATCTACATCCTGTATAACTAGGTAGCTAGCTAGATATCTACATCCTGTATAACTAGGTAGCTAGCTAGATATCTACATCCTGTATAACTAGGTAGCTAGCTAGATGGCCACATCCTGTATAACTAGGTAGCTAGCTAGATGGCCACATCCTGTATAACTAGGTAGCTAGCTAGATATCTACATCCTGTATAACTAGGTAGCTAGCTAGATATCTACATCCTGTATAACTAGGTAGCTAGCTAGATGGCCACATCCTGAATAACTAGGTAGCTAGCTAGATGGCCACATCCTGTATAACTAGGTAGCTAGCTAGATATCTACATCCTGTATAACTAGGTAGCTAGCTAGATATCTACATCCTGTATAACTAGGTAGCTAGCTAGATGGCTACATCCTGCATAACTAGGTAGCTAGCTAGATGGCTACATCCTGTATAACTAGGTAGCTAGCTAGATGGCTACATCCTGTATAACTAGGTAGCTAGCTAGATGGCTACATCCTGTATAACTAGGTAGCTAGCTAGATGGCCACATCCTGTATAACTAGGTAGCTAGCTAGATGGCTACATCCTGTATAACTAGGTAGCCAGCTAGATGGCTACATCCTGTATAACAAGGTAGCCAGCTAGATGGCTACATCCTGTATAACTAGGTAGCCAGCTAGATATCTCGATCCTGTATAACTAGGTAGCCAGCTAGATGGCTACATCCTGTATAACTAGATAGCTAGCTAGATATCTACATCCTGTATAACTAGGTAGCCAGCTAGATGGCTACATCCTGCATAACTAGGTAGCTAGCTAGATGGCTACATCCTGTATAACTAGGTAGCTAGCTAGATGGCTACATCCTGTATAACTAGGTAGCTAGCTAGATGGCTACATCCTGTATAACTAGGTAGCTAGCTAGATGGCCACATCCTGTATAACTAGGTAGCTAGCTAGATGGCTACATCCTGTATAACTAGGTAGCCAGCTAGATGGCTACATCCTGTATAACAAGGTAGCCAGCTAGATGGCTACATCCTGTATAACTAGGTAGCCAGCTAGATATCTCGATCCTGTATAACTAGGTAGCCAGCTAGATGGCTACATCCTGTATAACTAGATAGCTAGCTAGATATCTACATCCTGTATAACTAGGTAGCCAGCTAGATGGCTACATCCTGTATAACTAGGTGGTTAGCTAGATGGCCACATCCTGTATAACTAGGTAGCTAGCTAGATGGCTACATCCTGTATAACTAGGTAGCTAGCTAGATATCTACATCCTGTATAACTAGGTAGCTAGCTAGATGGCTACATCCTGTATAACTAGGTAGCTAGCTAGATGGCCACATCCTGTATAACTAGGTAGCTAGCTAGATATCTACATCCTGTATAACTAGGTAGCTAGCTAGATGGCTACATCCTGTATAACTAGGTAGCTAGCTAGATGGCTACATCCTGTATAACTAGGTAGCTAGCTAGATGGCTACATCCTGTATAACTAGGTAGCTAGCTAGATATCTACATCCTGTATAACTAGGTAGCTAGCGAGATGGCCACATCCTGTATAACTAGGTAGCTAGCTAGATGGCCACATCCTGAATAACTAGGTAGCTAGCTAGATATCTACATCCTGTATAACTAGGTAGCTAGCTAGATGGCTACATCCTGTATAACTAGGTAGCTAGCTAGATATCTACATCCTGTATAACTAGGTAGCTAGCTAGATGGCTACATCCTGTATAACTAGGTAGCTAGCTAGATGGCTACATCCTGTATAACTAGGTAGCTAGCTAGATGGCTACATCCTGTATAACTAGGTAGCTAGCTAGATGGCCACATCCTGTATAACTAGGTAGCTAGCTAGATGGCTACATCCTGTATAACTAGGTAGCAAGCTAGATGGCCACATCCTGAATAACTAGGTAGCTAGCTAGGTGGCCACATCCTGTATAACTAGGTAGCTAGCTAGATGGCCACATCCTGTATAACTAGGTAGCTAGCTAGGTGGCTACATCCTGTATAACAAGGTAGCTAGCTAGATGGCCACATCCTGTATAACTAGGTAGCTAGCTAGATGGCTACATCCTGTATAACTAGGTAGCTAGCTAGATGGCTACATCCTGTATAACTAGGTAGCTAGCTAGATATCTACATCCTGTATAACTAGGTAGCTAGCTAGATGGCTACATCCTGTATAACTAGGTAGCTAGCTAGATGTCTACATCCTGTATAACTAGGTAGCTAGCTAGATGGCCACATCCTGTATAACTAGGTAGCTAGCTAGATATCTACATCCAGTATAACTAGGTAGCTAGCTAGATGGCTACATCCTGTATAACTAGGTAGCTAGCTAGATATCTACATCCTGTATAACTAGGTAGCTAGCTAGATGGCCACATCCTGTATAACTAGGTAGCTAGCTAGATGGCCACATCCTGTATAACTAGGTAGCTAGCTAGATGGCTACATCCTGTATAACTAGGTAGCTAGCTAGATGGCCACATCCTGTATAACTAGGTAGCTAGCTAGATATCTACATCCTGTATAACCAGGTAGCTAGCTAGATGGCTACATCCTGTATAACTAGGTAGCTCGCTAGATATCTACATCCTGTATAACTAGGTAGCTAGCTAGATGGCCACATCCTGAATAACTAGGTAGCTAGCTAGATATCTACATCCTGTATAACTAGGTAGCTAGCTAGATATCTACATCCTGTATAACTAGGTAGCTAGCTAGATGGCTACATCCTGTATAACTAGGTAGCTAGCTAGATATCTACATCCTGTATAACTAGGTAGCTAGCTAGATGGCCACATCCTGAATAACTAGGTAGCTAGCTAGATGGCCACATCCTGTATAACTAGGTAGCTAGCTAGATGGCCACATCCTGAATAACTAGGTAGCTAGCTAGATGGCTACATCCTGTATAACTAGGTAGCTAGCTAGATATCTACATCCTGTATAACTAGGTAGCTAGCTAGATGGCCACATCCTGTATAACTAGGTAGCTAGCTAGATGGCCACATCCTGAATAACTAGGTAGCTAGCTAGATATCTACATCCTGTATAACTAGGTAGCTAGCTAGATATCTACATCCTGTATAACTAGGTAGCTAGCTAGATATCTACATCCTGTATAACTAGGTAGCTAGCTAGATGGCTACATCCTGTATAACTAGGTAGCTAGCTAGATATCTACATCCTGTATAACTAGGTAGCTAGCTAGATGGCCACATCCTGTATAACTAGGTAGCTAGCTAGGTGGCTACATCCTGTATAACTAGGTAGCTAGCTAGATGGCTACATCCTGTATAACTAGGTAGCTAGCTAGATATCTACATCCTTTATAACTAGGTAGCTAGCTAGATGGCCACATCCTGTATAACTAGGTAGCTAGCTAGATATCTACATCCTGTATAACTAGGTAGCTAGCTAGATGGCTACATCCTGTTTAACTAGGTAGCTAGCTTGATGGCCACATCCTGAATAACTAGGTAGCTAGCTAGATGGCCACATCCTGTATAACTAGGTAGCTAGCTAGATATCTACATCCTTTATAACTAGGTAGCTAGCTAGATGGCCACATCCTGTATAACTAGGTAGCTAGCTAGATGGCTACATCCTGTATAACTAGGTAGCTAGCTAGGTGGCCACATCCTGTATAACTAGGTAGCTAGCTAGATGGCCACATCCTGAATAACTAGGTAGCTAGCTAGACGGCTACATCCTGTATAACTAGGTAGCTAGCTAGATATCTACATCATGTATAACTAGGTAGCTAGCTAGATGGCTACATCCTGTATAACTAGGTAGCTAGCTAGATGGCTACATCCTGCATAACTAGGTAGCTAGCTAGATGGCTACATCCTGTATAACTAGGTAGCTAGCTAGATGGCCACATCCTGAATAACTAGGTAGCTAGCTAGATGGCCACATCCTGTATAACTAGGTAGCTAGCTAGATGGCCACATCCTGTATAACTAGGTAGCTAGCTAGATATCTACATCCTGTATAACTAGGTAGCTAGCTAGATATCTACATCCTGTATAACTAGGTGGCTAGCTAGATATCTACATCCTGTATAACTAGGTAGCTAGCTAGATGGCCACATCCTGTATAACTAGGTAGCTAGCTAGATATCTACATCCTGTATAACTAGGTAGCTAGCTAGATGGCTACATCCTGTATAACTAGGTAGCTAGCTAGATGGCCACACCCTGTATAACTAGGTAGCTAGCTAGATATCTACATCCTGTATAACTAGGTATCTAGCTAGATGGCTACATCCTGTATAACTAGGTAGCTAGCTAGATGGCTACATCCTGTATAACTAGGTAGCTAGCTAGATATCTACATCCTGTATAACTAGGTAGCTAGCTAGATGGCTACATCCTGTATAACTAGGCAGCTAGCTAGATATCTACATCCTGTATAACTAGGTAGCTAGCTAGATATCTACATCCTGTATAACTAGGTAGCTAGCTAGATATCTACATCCTGTATAACTAGGTAGCTAGCTAGATGGCCACACCCTGTATAACTAGGTAGCTAGCTAGATGGCTACATCCTGTATAACTAGGTAGCTAGCTAGATATCTACATCCTGTATAACTAGGTAGCTAGCTAGATGGCTACATCCTGTATAACTAGGTAGCTAGCTAGATATCTACATCCTGTATAACTAGGTAGCTAGCTAGATGGCTACATCCTGTATAACTAGGTAGCTAGCTAGATATCTACATCCTGTATAACTAGGTAGCTAGCTAGATGGCTACATCCTGTATAACTAGGTAGCTAGCTAGATATCTACATCCTGTATAACTAGGTAGCTAGCTAGATGGCCACATCCTGTATAACTAGGTAGCTAGCTAGATGGCCACACCCTGTATAACTAGGTAGCTAGCTAGATATCTACATCCTGTATAACTAGGTAGCTAGCTAGATATCTACATCCTGTTTAACTAGGTAGCTAGCTAGATGGCCACATCCTGTATAACTAGGTAGCTAGCTAGATATCTACATCCTGTATAACTAGGTAGCTAGCTAGATGGCTACATCCTGTATAACTAGGTAGCTAGCTAGATGGCCACATCCTGTATAACTGGGTAGCTAGCTAGATGGCCACATCCTGTATAACTGGGTAGCTAGCTAGATGGCTACATCCTGTATAACTAGGTAGCTAGCTAGATGGCTACATCCTGTATAACTGGGTAGCTAGCTAGATGGCCACATCCTGTATAACTGGGTAGCTAGCTAGATGGCCACATCCTGTATAACTAGGTAGCTAGCTAGATATCTACATCCTGTATAACTAGGTAGCTAGCTAGATATCTACATCCTGTATAACTAGGTAGCTAGCTAGATGGCCACATCCTGTATAACTAGGTAGCTAGCTAGATGGCCACATCCTGTATAACTAGGTAGCTAGCTAGATATCTACATCCTGTATAACTAGGTAGCTAGCTAGATATCTACATCCTGTATAACTAGGTAGCTAGCTAGATGGCCACATCCTGAATAACGAGGTAGCTAGCTAGATGGCCACATCCTGTATAACTAGGTAGCTAGCTAGATATCTACATCCTGTATAACTAGGTAGCTAGCTAGATATCTACATCCTGTATAACTAGGTAGCTAGCTAGATGGCTACATCCTGTATAACTAGGTAGCTAGCTAGATATCTACATCCTGTATAACTAGGTAGCTAGCTAGGTGGCTACATCCTGTATAACTAGGTAGCTAGCTAGATGGCTACATCCTGTATAACTAGGTAGCTAGCTAGATATCTACATCCTGTATAACTAGGTAGCTAGCTAGATGGCTACATCCTGTATAACTAGGTAGCTAGCTAGATGGCTACATCCTGTATAACTAGGTAGCTAGCTGGATGGCCACATCCTGTATAACTAGGTAGCCAGCTAGATATCTAGATCCTGCATAACTAGGTAGCCAGCTAGATGGCTACATCCTGTATAACTAGGTAGCCAGCTAGATGGCTACATCCTGTATAACTAGGTAGCCAGCTAGATATCTAGATCCTGTATAACTAGGTAGCCAGCTAGATGGCTACATCCTGTATAACTAGGTAGCTAGCTAGATATCTACATCCTGTATAACTAGGTAGCCAGCTAGATGGCTACATACTGTATAACTAGGTAGTTAGCTAGATGGCCACATCCTGTATAACTAGGTAGCTAGCTAGATGTCTACATCCTGTATAACTAGGTAGCTAGCTAGATGGCCACATCCTGTATAACTAGGTAGCTAGCTAGATGGCCACATCCTGTATAACTAGGTAGCTAGCTAGATATCTACATCCTGTATAACTAGGTAGCTAGCTAGATGGCCACATCCTGAATAACTAGGTAGCTAGCTAGATATCTACATCCTGTATAACTAGGTAGCTAGCTAGATGGCCACATCCTGTATAACTAGGTAGCTAGCTAGATATCTACATCCTGTATAACTAGGTAGCTAGCTAGATGGCCACATCCTGTATAACTAGGTAGCTAGCTAGATATCTACATCCTGTATAACTAGGTAGCTAGCTAGATGGCCACATCCTGAATAACTAGGTAGCTAGCTAGATATCTACATCCTGTATAACTAGGTAGCTAGCTAGATATCTACATCCTGTATAACTAGGTAGCTAGCTAGATGGCCACATCCTGTATAACTAGGTAGCTAACTAGATGGCTACATCCTGTATAACTAGGTAGCTAGCTAGATATCTACATCCTGTATAACTAGGTAGCTAGCTAGATATCTACATCCTGTATAACTAGGTAGCTAGCTAGATGGCCACATCCTGTATAACTAGGTAGCTAGCTAGATATCTACATCCTGTATAACTAGGTAGCTAGCTAGATATCTACATCCTGTATAACTAGGCAGCTAGCTAGATGGCCACATCCTGTATAACTAGGTAGCTAGCTAGATGGCCACATCCTGTATAACTAGGTAGCTAGCTAGATATCTACATCCTGTATAACTAGGTAGCTAGCTAGATGGCCACATCCTGTATAACTAGATAGCTAGCTAGATATCTACATCCTGTATAACTAGGTAGCTAGCTAGATATCTACATCCTGTATAACTAGGTAGCTAGCTAGATGGCCACATCCTGTATAACTAGGTAGCTAGCTAGATGGCTACATCCTGTATAACTAGGTAGCTAGCTAGATATCTACATCCTGTATAACTAGGTAGCTAGCTAGGTGGCTACATCCTGTATAACTAGGTAGCTAGCAAGATGGCCACATCCTGTATAACTAGGTAGCTAGCTAGATGGCTACATCCTGTATAACTAGGTAGCTAGCTAGATGGCTACATCCTGTATAACTAGGTAGCTAGCTAGATATCTACATCCTGTATAACTAGGTAGCTAGCTAGATGGCTACATCCTGTATAACTAGGCAGCTAGCTAGATATCTACATCCTGTATAACTAGGTAGCTAGCTAGATATCTACATCCTGTATAACTAGGTAGCTAGCTAGATATCTACATCCTGTATAACTAGGTAGCTAGCTAGATGGCCACACCCTGTATAACTAGGTAGCTAGCTAGATGGCTACATCCTGTATAACTAGGTAGCTAGCTAGATATCTACATCCTGTATAACTAGGTAGCTAGCTAGATGGCTACATCCTGTATAACTAGGTAGCTAGCTAGATATCTACATCCTGTATAACTAGGTAGCTAGCTAGATGGCTACATCCTGTATAACTAGGTAGCTAGCTAGATATCTACATCCTGTATAACTAGGTAGCTAGCTAGATGGCTACATCCTGTATAACTAGGTAGCTAGCTAGATATCTACATCCTGTATAACTAGGTAGCTAGCTAGATGGCCACATCCTGTATAACTAGGTAGCTAGCTAGATGGCCACACCCTGTATAACTAGGTAGCTAGCTAGATATCTACATCCTGTATAACTAGGTAGCTAGCTAGATATCTACATCCTGTTTAACTAGGTAGCTAGCTAGATGGCCACATCCTGTATAACTAGGTAGCTAGCTAGATATCTACATCCTGTATAACTAGGTAGCTAGCTAGATGGCTACATCCTGTATAACTAGGTAGCTAGCTAGATGGCCACATCCTGTATAACTGGGTAGCTAGCTAGATGGCCACATCCTGTATAACTGGGTAGCTAGCTAGATGGCTACATCCTGTATAACTAGGTAGCTAGCTAGATGGCTACATCCTGTATAACTGGGTAGCTAGCTAGATGGCCACATCCTGTATAACTGGGTAGCTAGCTAGATGGCCACATCCTGTATAACTAGGTAGCTAGCTAGATATCTACATCCTGTATAACTAGGTAGCTAGCTAGATATCTACATCCTGTATAACTAGGTAGCTAGCTAGATGGCCACATCCTGTATAACTAGGTAGCTAGCTAGATGGCCACATCCTGTATAACTAGGTAGCTAGCTAGATATCTACATCCTGTATAACTAGGTAGCTAGCTAGATATCTACATCCTGTATAACTAGGTAGCTAGCTAGATGGCCACATCCTGAATAACGAGGTAGCTAGCTAGATGGCCACATCCTGTATAACTAGGTAGCTAGCTAGATATCTACATCCTGTATAACTAGGTAGCTAGCTAGATATCTACATCCTGTATAACTAGGTAGCTAGCTAGATGGCTACATCCTGTATAACTAGGTAGCTAGCTAGATATCTACATCCTGTATAACTAGGTAGCTAGCTAGGTGGCTACATCCTGTATAACTAGGTAGCTAGCTAGATGGCTACATCCTGTATAACTAGGTAGCTAGCTAGATATCTACATCCTGTATAACTAGGTAGCTAGCTAGATGGCTACATCCTGTATAACTAGGTAGCTAGCTAGATGGCTACATCCTGTATAACTAGGTAGCTAGCTGGATGGCCACATCCTGTATAACTAGGTAGCCAGCTAGATATCTAGATCCTGCATAACTAGGTAGCCAGCTAGATGGCTACATCCTGTATAACTAGGTAGCCAGCTAGATGGCTACATCCTGTATAACTAGGTAGCCAGCTAGATATCTAGATCCTGTATAACTAGGTAGCCAGCTAGATGGCTACATCCTGTATAACTAGGTAGCTAGCTAGATATCTACATCCTGTATAACTAGGTAGCCAGCTAGATGGCTACATACTGTATAACTAGGTAGTTAGCTAGATGGCCACATCCTGTATAACTAGGTAGCTAGCTAGATGTCTACATCCTGTATAACTAGGTAGCTAGCTAGATGGCCACATCCTGTATAACTAGGTAGCTAGCTAGATGGCTACATCCTGTATAACTAGGTAGCTAGCTGGATGGCTACATCCTGTATAACTAGGTAGCTAGCTAGATATCTACATCCTGTATAACTAGGTAGCTAGCTAGATGGCCACATCCTGTATAACTAGGTAGCCAGCTAGATGTCTACATCCTGCATAACTAGGTAGCTAGCTAGATATCTACATCCTGTATAACTAGGTAGCTAGCTAGATGGCTACATCCTGTATAACTAGGTAGCTAGCTAGATATCTACATCCTGTATAACTAGGTAGCTAGCTAGATATCTACATCCTGTATAACTAGGTAGCTAGCTAGATGGCCACATCCTGTATAACTAGGTAGCCAGCTAGATGGCTACATCCTGTATAACTAGGTAGCTAGCTAGATGTCTACATCCTGCATAACTAGGTAGCTAGCTAGATGGCCACATCCTGTATAACTAGGTAGCTAGCTAGATGGCTACATCCTGTATAACTAGGTAGCTAGCTAGATGGCTACATCCTGTATAACTAGGTAGCTAGCTAGATGGCCACATCCTGTATAACTAGGTAGCTAGCTAGATGGCCACATCCTCTATAACTAGGTAGCTAGCTAGATGGCCACATCCTGTATAACTAGGTAGCTAGCTAGATGGCTACATCCTGTATAACTAGGTAGCTAGCTAGATATCTACATCCTGTATAACTAGGTAGCTAGCTAGATGGCTACATCCTGTATAACTAGGTAGCTAGCTAGATATCTACATCCTGTATAACTAGGTAGCTAGCTAGATGGCTACATCCTGTATAACTAGGTAGCTAGCTAGATATCTACATCCTGTATAACTAGGTAGCTAGCTAGATGGCCACATCCTGAATAACTAGGTAGCTAGCTAGATATCTACATCCTGTATAACTAGGTAGCTAGCTAGATATCTACATCCTGTATAACTAGGTAGCTAGCTAGATGGCCACATCCTGTAAAACTAGGTAGCTAGCTAGATATCTACATCCTGTATAACTAGGTAGCTAGCTAGATGGCCACATCCTGAATAACTAGGTAGCTAGCTAGATATCTACATCCTGTATAACTAGGTAGCTAGCTAGATGGCCACATCCTGTATAACTAGGTAGCTAGCTAGATATCTACATCCTGTATAACTAGGTAGCTAGCTAGATGGCCACATCCTGTATAACTAGGTAGCTAGCTAGATATCTACATCCTGTATAACTAGGTAGCTAGCTAGATGGCCACATCCTGAATAACTAGGTAGCTAGCTAGATATCTACATCCTGTATAACTAGGTAGCTAGCTAGATATCTACATCCTGTATAACTAGGTAGCTAGCTAGATGGCCACATCCTGTACAACTAGGTAGCTAGCTAGATGGCTACATCCTGTATAACTAGGTAGCTAGCTAGATACCTACATCCTGTATAACTAGGTAGCTAGCTAGATATCTACATCCTGTATAACTAGGTAGCTAGCTAGATGGCCACATCCTGTATAACTAGGTAGCTAGCTAGATATCTACATCCTGTATAACTAGGTAGCTAGCTAGATATCTACATCCTGTATAACTAGGCAGCTAGCTAGATGGCCACATCCTGTATAACTAGGTAGCTAGCTAGATGGCCACATCCTGTATAACTAGGTAGCTAGCTAGATATCTACATCCTGTATAACTAGGTAGCTAGCTAGATGGCCACATCCTGTATAACTAGATAGCTAGCTAGATATCTACATCCTGTATAACTAGGTAGCTAGCTAGATATCTACATCCTGTATAACTAGGTAGCTAGCTAGATGGCCACATCCTGTATAACTAGGTAGCTAGCTAGATGGCTACATCCTGTATAACTAGGTAGCTAGCTAGATATCTACATCCTGTATAACTAGGTAGCTAGCTAGATGGCTACATCCTGTATAACTAGGTAGCTAGCAAGATGGCCACATCCTGTATAACTAGGTAGCTAGCTAGATGGCTACATCCTGTATAACTAGGTAGCAAGCTAGATGGCTACATCCTGTATAACTAGGTAGCTAGCTAGATGGCTACATCCTGTATAACTAGGTAGCTAGCTAGATGGCCACATCCTGTATAACTAGGTAGCTAGCTAGATGGCTACATCCTGTATAACTAGGTAGCAAGCTAGATGGCCACATCCTGAATAACTAGGTAGCTAGCTAGGTGGCCACATCCTGTATAACTAGGTAGCTAGCTAGATGGCCACATCCTGTATAACTAGGTAGCTAGCTAGGTGGCTACATCCTGTATAACAAGGTAGCTAGCTAGATGGCCACATCCTGTATAACTAGGTAGCTAGCTAGATGGCTACATCCTGTATAACTAGGTAGCTAGCTAGATGGCTACATCCTGTATAACTAGGTAGCTAGCTAGATATCTACATCCTGTATAACTAGGTAGCTAGCTAGATGGCTACATCCTGTATAACTAGGTAGCTAGCTAGATGTCTACATCCTGTATAACTAGGTAGCTAGCTAGATGGCCACATCCTGTATAACTAGGTAGCTAGCTAGATATCAACATCCAGTATAACTAGGTAGCTAGCTAGATGGCTACATCCTGTATAACTAGGTAGCTAGCTAGATATCTACATCCTGTATAACTAGGTAGCTAGCTAGATGGCCACATCCTGTATAACTAGGTAGCTAGCTAGATATCTACATCCAGTATAACTAGGTAGCTAGCTAGATGGCTACATCCTGTATAACTAGGTAGCTAGCTAGATATCTACATCCTGTATAACTAGGTAGCTAGCTAGATATCTACATCCTGTATAACTAGGTAGCTAGCTAGATGGCCACATCCTGTATAACTAGGTAGCTAGCTAGATGGCCACATCCTGTATAACTAGGTAGCTAGCTAGATGGCTACATCCTCTATAACTAGGTAGCTAGCTAGATGGCCACATCCTGTATAACTAGGTAGCTAGCTAGATATCTACATCCTGTATAACTAGGTAGCTAGCTAGATGGCTACATCCTGTATAACTAGGTAGCTAGCTAGATATCTACATCCTGTATAACTAGGTAGCTAGCTAGATGGCCACATCCTGAATAACTAGGTAGCTAGCTAGATATCTACATCCTGTATAACTAGGTAGCTAGCTAGATATCTACATCCTGTATAACTAGGTAGCTAGCTAGATGGCCACATCCTGAATAACTAGGTAGCTAGCTAGATATCTCGATCCTGTATAACTAGGTAGCTAGCTAGATGGCTACATCCTGTATAAGTAGGTATCTAGCTAGATGGCTACATCCTGTATAACTAGGTATCTAGCTAGATGGCCACATCCTGTATAACTAGGTAGCTAGCTAGATATCTACATCCTGTATAACTAGGTAGCTAGCTAGATGGCCACATCCTGTATAACTAGGTAGCTAGCTAGATATCTACATCCTGTATAACTAGGTAGCTAGCTAGATGGCCACATCCTGAATAACTAGGTAGCTAGCTAGATATCTACATCCTGTATAACTAGGTAGCTAGCTAGATGGCCACATCCTGAATAACTAGGTAGCTAGCTAGATATCTACATCCTGTATAACTAGGTAGCTAGCTAGATATCTACATCCTGTATAACTAGGTATCTAGCTAGATGGCTACATCCTGTATAACTAGGTAGCTAGCTAGATATCTACATCCAGTATAACTAGGTAGCTAGCTAGATGGCTACATCCTGTATAACTAGGTAGCTAGCTCGATATCTACATCCTGTATAACTAGGTAGCTAGCTAGATGGCTACATCCTGTATAACTAGGTAGCTAGCTAGGTGGCCACATCCTGTATAACTAGGTAGCTAGCTGGATGGCTACATCCTGTATAACTAGGTAGCTAGCTAGATGGCTACATCCTCTATAACTAGGTAGCTAGCTAGATGGCCACATCCTGTATAACTAGGTAGCTAGATGGCCACATCCTGTATAACTAGGTAGCTAGCTAGATATCTACATCCTGTATTACTAGGTAGTTAGCTAGATGGCCACATCCTGTATAACTACGTAGCTAGCTAGATGGCTGCATCCTGTATAACTAGGTAGCTAGCTAGATATCTACATCCTGTATAACTAGGTAGCTAGCTAGATGGCTACATCCTGTATAACTAGGTGGCTAGCTAGATATCTACATCCTGTATAACTAGGTTGCTAGCTAGATGGCCACACCCTGTATAACTAGGTAGCTAGCTAGATGGCTACATCCTGTATAACTAGGTAGCTAGCTAGATGGCTACATCCTGTATAACTAGGTAGCTAGCTAGATGGCCACATCCTGAATAACTAGGTAGCTAGCTAGATGGCTACATCCTGTATAACTAGGTAGCTAGCTAGATATCTACATCCTGTATAACTAGGTAGCTAGCTAGATATCTACATCCTGTATAACTAGGTAGCTAGCTAGATGGCCACACCCTGTATAACTAGGTAGCTAGCTAGATGGCTACATCCTGTATAACTAGGTAGCTAGCTAGATATCTACATCCCGTATAACTAGGTAGCTAGCTAGATGGCCACATCCTGTATAACTAGGTAGCTAGCTAGATATCTACATCCTGTATAACTAGGTAGCTAGCTAGATGGCTACATCCTGTATAACTAGGTAGCTAGCTAGATATCTACATCCTGTATAACTAGGTAGCTAGCTAGATGGCCACATCCTGTATAACTAGGTAGCTAGCTAGATGGCCACACCCTGTATAACTAGGTAGCTAGCTAGATATCTACATCCTGTATAACTAGGTAGCTAGCTAGATATCTACATCCTGTATAACTAGGTAGCTAGCTAGATGGCCACATCCTGTATAACTAGGTAGCTAGCTAGATATCTACATCCTGTATAACTATGTAGCTAGCTAGATGGCTACATCCTGTATAACTAGGTAGCTAGCTAGATGGCCACATCCTGTATAACTGGGTAGCTAGCTAGATGGCCACATCCTGTATAACTGGGTAGCTAGCTAGATGGCTGCATCCTGTGTCACTAGGTAGCTAGCTAGATGGCTACATCCTGTATAACTGGGTAGCTAGCTAGATGGCCACATCCTGTATAACTAGGTAGCTAGCTCGATGGCCACATCCTGTATAACTAGGTAGCTAGCTAGATATCTACATCCTGTATAACTAGGTAGCTAGCTAGATATCTACATCCTGTATAACTAGGTAGCTAGCTAGATGGCCACATCCTGTATAACTAGGTAGCTAGCTAGATGGCCACATCCTGTATAACTAGGTAGCTAGCTAGATATCTACATCCTGTATAACTAGGTAGCTAGCTAGATATCTACATCCTGCATAACTAGGTAGCTAGCTAGATGGCTACATCCTGCATAACTAGGTAGCTAGCTAGATGGCTACATCCTGTATAACTAGGTAGCTAGCTAGATGGCTACATCCTGTATAACTAGGTAGCTAGCTAGATGGCTACATCCTGTATAACTAGGTAGCTAGCTGGATGGCCACATCCTGTATAACTAGGTAGCCAGCTAGATATCTAGATCCTGCATAACTAGGTAGCCAGCTAGATGGCTACATCCTGTATAACTAGGTAGCCAGCTAGATGGCTACATCCTGTATAACTAGGTAGCCAGCTAGATATCTAGATCCTGTATAACTAGGTAGCCAGCTAGATGGCTACATCCTGTATAACTAGGTAGCTAGCTAGATATCTACATCCTGTATAACTAGGTAGCCAGCTAGATGGCTACATCCTGTATAACTAGGTAGTTAGCTAGATGGCCACATCCTGTATAACTAGGTAGCTAGCTAGATGGCTACATCCTGCATAACTAGGTAGCCAGCTAGATGGCTACATCCTGTATAACTAGGTAGCTAGCTAGATGTCTACATCCTGCATAACTAGGTAGCTAGCTAGATGGCCACATCCTGTATAACTAGGTAGCTAGCTAGATGGCTACATCCTGTATAACTAGGTAGCTAGCTAAATGGCTACATCCTGTATAACTAGGTAGCTAGCTAGATGGCCACATCCTGTATAACTAGGTAGCTAGCTAGATGGCCACATCCTCTATAACTAGGTAGCTAGCTAGATGGCCACATCCTGTATAACTAGGTAGCTAGCTAGATGGCTACATCCTGTATAACTAGGTAGCTAGCTAGATGGCCACATCCTCTATAACTAGGTAGCTAGCTAGATGGCCACATCCTGTATAACTAGGTAGCTAGCTAGATATCTAGATCCTGTATAACTAGGTAGCCAGCTAGATATCTAGATCCTGTATAACTAGGTAGCTAGCTAGATGGCCACATCCTGTATAACTAGGTAGCTAGCTAGATATCTACATCCTGTATAACTAGGTAGCTAGCTAGATGGCTACATCCTGTATAACTAGGTAGCTAGCTAGATGGCCACATCCTGAATAACTAGGTAGCTAGCTAGATATCTACATCCTGTATAACTATGTAGCTAGCTAGATGGCCACATCCTGTATAACTAGGTAGCTAGCTAGATGGCTACATCCTGTATAACTAGGTAGCTAGCTAGATATCTACATCCTGTATAACTAGGTAGCTAGCTAGATATCTACATCCTGTATAACTAGGTAGCTAGCTAGATGGCCACATCCTGTATAACTAGGTAGCTAGCTAGATATCTACACACTGTATAACTAGGTAGCTAGCTAGATATCTACATCCTGTATAACTAGGTAGCTAGCTAGATATCTACATCCTGTATAACTAGGTAGCTAGCTAGATATCTACATCCTTTATAACTAGGTAGCTAGCTAGATGGCCACATCCTGTATAACTAGGTAGATAGCTAGATGGCTACATCCTGTATAACTAGGTAGCTAGCTAGATGGCTACATCCTGTATAACTAGGTAGCTAGCTAGATGGCTACATCCTGTATAACTAGGTAGCTAGCTAGATGGCCACATCCTGTATAACTAGGTATCTAGCTAGATGGTTACATCCTATATAACTAGGTAGCAAGCTAGATGGCCACATCCTGAATAACTAGGTAGCTAGCTAGGTGGCCACATCCTGTATAACTAGGTAGCTAGCTAGATGGCCACATCCTGTATAACTAGGTAGCTAGCTAGGTGGCCACATCCTGTATAACTAGGCAGCTAGCTGGGTGGCTACATCCTGTATAACTAGGTAGCTAGCTAGATGGCCACATCCTGTATAACTCGGTAGCTAGCTAGGTGGCTACATCCTGTATAACTAGGTAGCTAGCTAGATATCTACATCCTGTATAACTAGGTAGCTAGCTAGATGGCTACATCCTGTATAACTAGGTAGCTAGCTAGATGGCCACATCCTGTATAACTAGGTAGCTAGCTAGATATCTACATCCTGTATAACTAGGTAGCTAGCTAGATATCTACATCCTGTATAACTAGGTAGCTAGCTAGATATCTACATCCTGTATAACTAGGTAGCTAGCTAGATGGCCACATCCTGTATAACTAGGTAGCTAGCTAGATATCTACACACTGTATAACTAGGTAGCTAGCTAGATATCTACATCCTGTATAACTAGGTAGCTAGCTAGATATCTACATCCTGTATAACTAGGTAACTAGCTAGATATCTACATCCTTTATAACTAGGTAGCTAGCTAGATGGCCACATCCTGTATAACTAGGTAGATAGCTAGATGGCTACATCCTGTATAACTAGGTAGCTAGCTAGATGGCTACATCCTGTATAACTAGGTAGCTAGCTAGATGGCTACATCCTGTATAACTAGGTAGCTAGCTAGATGGCCACATCCTGTATAACTAGGTATCTAGCTAGATGGCTACATCCTGTATAACTAGGTAGCAAGCTAGATGGCCACATCCTGAATAACTAGGTAGCTAGCTAGGTGGCCACATCCTGTATAACTAGGTAGCTAGCTAGATGGCCACATCCTGTATAACTAGGTAGCTAGCTAGGTGGCCACATCCTGTATAACTAGGCAGCTAGCTGGGTGGCTACATCCTGTATAACTAGGTAGCTAGCTAGATGGCCACATCCTGTATAACTCGGTAGCTAGCTAGGTGGCTACATCCTGTATAACTAGGTAGCTAGCTAGATATCTACATCCTGTATAACTAGGTAGCTAGCTAGATGGCTACATCCTGTATAACTAGGTAGCTAGCTAGATGGCCACATCCTGTATAACTAGGTAGCTAGCTAGATATCTACATCCTGTATAACTAGGTAGCTAGCTAGATATCTACATCCTGTATAACTAGGTAGCTAGCTCGATATCTACATCCTGTATAAGTAGGTATCTAGCTAGATGGCTACATCCTGTATAACTAGGTAGCTAGCTAGATATCTACATCCTGTATAACTAGGTAGCTAGCTAGATGGCCACATCCTGTATCACTAGGTAGCTAGCTAGGTGGCCACATCCTGTATAACTAGGTAGCTAGCTAGATATCTACATCCTGTATAACTAGGTAGCTAGCTAGATATCTACATCCTGTATAACTAGGTAGCTAGCTAGATGGCCACATCCTGAATAACTAGGTAGCTAGCTAGATATCTAGATCCTGTATAACTAGTTAGCTAGCTAGATGGCTACATCCTGTATAAGTAGGTATCTAGCTAGATGGCCACATCCTGTATAACTCGGTAGCTAGCTAGATATCTAGATCCTGTATAACTAGGTAGCTAGCTAGATGGCTTCATCCTGTATAACTAGGTAGTTATCTAGATGGCCACATCCTGTATAACTAGGTAGCTAGCTAGATGGCTACATCCTGTATAACTCGGTAGCTAGCTAGATGGCCACATCCTGTATAACTAGGTAGCTAGCTAGATATCTACATCCTGTATAACTAGGTAGCTAGCTAGATGGCTACATCCTCTATAACTAGGTAGCTAGCTAGATGGCCACATCCTGTATAACTAGGTAGCTAGCTAGATATCTACATCCTGTATAACTAGGTAACTAGCTAGATATCTACATCCTGTATAACTAGGTATCTAGCTAGATGGCTACATCGTGTATAACTAGGTAGCTAGCTAGGTAGCCACATCCTGTATAACTAGGTAGCTAGCTAGATGGCTACATCCTGTATAACTAGGTAGCTAGCTAGATGGCCACATCCTGTATAACTAGGTAGCTGGCTGGATATCTACATCCTGTATAACTAGGTAGCTAGCTAGATGGCTACATCCTGTATAACTAGGTAGCTAGATAGATGGCCACATCCTGTATAACTAGGTAGCTAGCTAGATATCTACATCCTGTATAACTAGGTAGCTAGCTAGATGGCCACATGCTGTATAACTAGGTAGCTAGCTAGATATCGACATCCTGTATAACTAGGTAGCTAGCTAGATGGCTACATCCTGTATAACTAGGTAGCTAGCTAGATATCTACATCCTGTATAACTAGGTAGCTAGCTAGATGGCCACATCCTGTATAACTAGGTAGATAGCTAGATGGCTACATCCTGTATAACTAGGTAGCTAGCTAGATGGCCACATCCTGTATAACTAGGTAGCTAGCTAGATGGCTACATCCTGTATAACTAGGTATCTAGCTAGATGGCCACATCCTGTATAACTAGGTAGCTAGCTAGATATCTACATCCTGTATAACTAGGTAGCTAGCTAGATGGCCACATCCTGTATAACTAGGTAGTTAGCTAGATGGCCACATCCTGTATAACTAGGTAGCTAGCTAGATGGCTACATCCTGTATAACTCGGTAGCTAGCTAGATGGCCACATCCTGTATAACTAGGTAGCTAGCTAGATGGCCACATCCTGTATAACTAGGTAGCTAGCTAGATGGCCACATCCTGTATAACTAGGTAGCTAGCTAGATGGCCACATCCTGTATAACTAGGTAGCTAGCTAGATGGCCACATCCTGTATAACTAGGTAGCTAGCTAGATGGCCACATCCTGTATAACTAGGTAGCTAGCTAGATGGCCACATCCTGTATAACTAGGTAGCTAGCTAGATGGCTACATCCTGTATAACTAGGTAGCTAGCTAGATGGCCACATCCTGTATAACTAGGTAGCTAGCTAGATGGCCACATCCTGTATAACTAGGTAGCTAGCTAGATATCTACATCCTGTATAACTAGGTATCTAGCTAGATGGCTACATCCTGTATAACTAGGTAGCTGGCTAGGTGGCCACATCCTGTATAACTAGGTAGCTAGCTGGATGGCCACATCCTGTATAACTGGGTAGCTAGCTAGATGGCCACATCCTGTATAACTGGGTAGCTAGCTAGATATCTACATCCTGTATAACTAGGTAGCTAGCTAGATGGCTACATCCTGTATAACTAGGTAGCTAGCTAGATATCTACATCCTGTATAACTAGGTAGCTAGCTAGATGGCCACATCCTGTATCACTAGGTAGCTAGCTAGGTGGCCACATCCTGTATAACTAGGTAGCTAGCTAGATATCTACATCCTGTATAACTAGGTAGCTAGCTAGATATCTACATCCTGTATAACTAGGTAGCTAGCTAGATGGCCACATCCTGAATAACTAGGTAGCTAGCTAGATATCTAGATCCTGTATAACTAGTTAGCTAGCTAGATGGCTACATCCTGTATAAGTAGGTATCTAGCTAGATGGCCACATCCTGTATAACTCGGTAGCTAGCTAGATATCTAGATCCTGTATAACTAGGTAGCTAGCTAGATGGCTTCATCCTGTATAACTAGGTAGTTATCTAGATGGCCACATCCTGTATAACTAGGTAGCTAGCTAGATGGCTACATCCTGTATAACTCGGTAGCTAGCTAGATGGCCACATCCTGTATAACTAGGTAGCTAGCTAGATATCTACATCCTGTATAACTAGGTAGCTAGCTAGATGGCTACATCCTCTATAACTAGGTAGCTAGCTAGATGGCCACATCCTGTATAACTAGGTAGCTAGCTAGATATCTACATCCTGTATAACTAGGTAACTAGCTAGATATCTACATCCTGTATAACTAGGTATCTAGCTAGATGGCTACATCGTGTATAACTAGGTAGCTAGCTAGGTAGCCACATCCTGTATAACTAGGTAGCTAGCTAGATGGCTACATCCTGTATAACTAGGTAGCTAGCTAGATGGCCACATCCTGTATAACTAGGTAGCTAGCTGGATATCTACATCCTGTATAACTAGGTAGCTAGCTAGATGGCTACATCCTGTATAACTAGGTAGCTAGATAGATGGCCACATCCTGTATAACTAGGTAGCTAGCTAGATATCTACATCCTGTATAACTAGGTAGCTAGCTAGATGGCCACATGCTGTATAACTAGGTAGCTAGCTAGATATCGACATCCTGTATAACTAGGTAGCTAGCTAGATGGCTACATCCTGTATAACTAGGTAGCTAGCTAGATATCTACATCCTGTATAACTAGGTAGCTAGCTAGATGGCCACATCCTGTATAACTAGGTAGATAGCTAGATATCTACATCCTGTATAACTAGGTAGCTAGCTAGATGGCTACATCCTCTATAACTAGGTAGCTAGCTAGATGGCCACATCCTGTATAACTAGGTAGCTAGCTAGATATCTACATCCTGTATAACTAGGTAGCTAGCTAGATATCTACATCCTGTATAACTAGGTATCTAGCTAGATGGCTACATCCTGTATAACTAGGTAGCTAGCTAGATATCTACATCCTGTATAACTAGGTAGCTAGCTAGATATCTACATCCTGTATAACTAGGTATCTAGCTAGATGGCTACATCCTGTATAACTAGGTAGCTAGCTAGATGGCCACATCCTGTATAACTAGGTAGCTAGCTAGATGGCTACATCCTGTATAACTAGGTAGCTAGCTAGATGGCCACATCCTGTATAACTAGGTAGCTAGCTAGATATCTACATCCTGTATAACTAGGTAGCTAGCTAGATGGCCACATCCTGTATAACTAGGTAGCTAGCTAGATGGCCACATCCTGTATAACTAGGTAGCTAGCTAGATATCTGCATCCTGTATAACTAGGTATCTAGCTAGATGGCTACATCCTGTATAACTAGGTATCTAGCTAGATGGCTACATCCTGTATAACTAGGTAGCTAGCTAGATATCTACATCCAGTATAACTAGGTAGCTAGCTAGATGGCTACATCCTGTATAACTAGGTAGCTAGCTCGATATCTACATCCTGTATAACTAGGTAGCTAGCTAGATGGCTGCATCCTGTATAACTAGGTATCTAGCTAGATGGCTACATCCTGTATAACTAGGTAGCTAGCTAGATGGCTACATCCTGTATAACTAGGTAGCTAGCTAGATGGCTACATCCTGTATAACTAGGTAGTTAGCTAGGTGGCCACATCCTGTATAACTAGGTAGCTAGCTGGATGGCTACATCCTGTATAACTAGGTAGCTAGCTAGATGGCTACATCCTGTATAACTAGGTAGCTAGCTAGATGGCCACATCCTGTATAACTAGGTAGCTAGCTAGATATCTACATCCTGTATTACTAGGTAGCTAGCTAGATGGCCACATCCTGTATAACTAGGTAGCTAGCTAGATGGCTACATCCTGTATAACTAGGTAGCTAGCTAGATATCTACATCCTGTATAACTAGGTAGCTAGCTAGATGGCTACATCCTGTATAACTAGGTGGCTAGCTAGATATCTAGATCCTGTATAACTAGGTAGCTAGCTAGATGGCTACATCCTGTATAAGTAGGTATCTAGCTAGATGGCCACATCCTGTATAACTAGGTAGCTAGCTAGATATCTACATCCTGTATAACTAGGTAGCTAGCTAGATGGCCACATCCTGTATAACTAGGTAGTTAGCTAGATGGCCACATCCTGTATAACTAGGTAGCTAGCTAGATGGCTACATCCTGTATAACTCGGTAGCTAGCTAGATGGCCACATCCTGTATAACTAGGTAGCTAGCTAGATGGCCACATCCTGTATAACTAGGTAGCTAGCTAGATGGCCACATCCTGTATAACTAGGTAGCTAGCTAGATGGCCACATCCTGTATAACTAGGTAGCTAGCTAGATGGCCACATCCTGTATAACTAGGTAGCTAGCTAGATGGCCACATCCTGTATAACTAGGTAGCTAGCTAGATGGCCACATCCTGTATAACTAGGTAGCTAGCTAGATGGCTACATCCTGTATAACTAGGTAGCTAGCTAGATGGCCACATCCTGTATAACTAGGTAGCTAGCTAGATGGCCACATCCTGTATAACTAGGTAGCTAGCTAGATATCTACATCCTGTATAACTAGGTATCTAGCTAGATGGCTACATCCTGTATAACTAGGTAGCTGGCTAGGTGGCCACATCCTGTATAACTAGGTAGCTAGGTGGATGGCCACATCCTGTATAACTGGGTAGCTAGCTAGATGGCCACATCCTGTATAACTGGGTAGCTAGCTAGATATCTACATCCTGTATAACTAGGTAGCTAGCTAGATGGCTACATCCTGTATAACTAGGTAGCTAGCTAGATGGCTACATCCTCTATTACTAGGTAGCTAGCTAGATGGCCACATCCTGTATAACTAGGTAGCTAGCTAGATGGCTACATCCTCTATTACTAGGTAGCTAGCTAGATGGCCACATCCTGTATAACTAGGTAGCTAGCTGGATGGCTACATCCTGTATAACTAGGTAGCTAGCTGGATGGCTACATCCTCTATTACTAGGTAGCTAGCTAGATGGCCACATCCTGTATAACTAGGTAGCTAGCTAGATGGCCACATCCTGTATAACTAGGTAGCTAGCTAGATATCTACATCCTGTATAACTAGGTAGCTAGCTAGATGGCCACATCCTGTATAACTAGGTAGCTAGCTAGATATCTACATCCTGTATAACTAGGTAGCTAGCTAGATGGCTACATCCTGTATAACTAGGTAGCTAGCTAGATGGCTACATCCTGTATAACTAGGTAGCTAGCTAGATGGCTACATCCTGTATAACTAGGTAGCTAGCTCGATATCTACATCCTGTATAGCTAGGTAGCTAGCTAGATATCTACATCCTGTATAACTAGGTAGCTAGCTAGATGGCCACATCCTGTATAACTAGGTAGCTAGCTAGATGGCCACATCCTGAATAACTAGGTAGCTAGCTAGATATCTACATCCTGTATAACTAGGTAGCTAGCTAGATATCTACATCCTGTATAACTAGGTAGCTAGCTAGATGGCTACATCCTGTATAACTAGGTAGCTAGCTAGATGGCCACATCCTGAATAACTAGGTAGCTAGCTAGATATCTACATCCTGTATAACTAGGTAGCTAGCTAGATATCTGCATCCTGCATAACTAGGTAGATAGCTAGATGGCTACATCCTGTATAACTAGGTAGCTAGCTAGATGGCTACATCCTGTATAACTAGGTGGCTAGCTAGATGGCCACATCCTGTATAGCGAGGTAGCTAGCTAGATATCTACATCCTGTATAACTAGGTAGCTAGCTAGATGGATACATCCTGTATAACTAGGTAGCTAGCTAGATATCTACATCCTGTATAACTAGGTAGCTAGCTAGATGGCTACATCCTGTATAACTAGGTAGCTAGCTAGATATCTACATCCTGTATAACTAGGTAGCTAGCTAGATATCTACATCCTGTATAACTAGGTAGCTAGCTAGATATCTACATCCTGTATAACTAGGTAGCCAGCTAGATGGCCACATCCTGTATAACTAGGTAGCTAGCTAGATATCTACATCCTGTATAACTAGGTAGCTAGCTCGATATCTACATCCTGTATAACTAGGTAGCTAGCTAGATGGCTGCATCCTGTATAACTAGGTATCTAGCTAGATGGCTACATCCTGTATAACTAGGTAGCTAGCTAGATGGCTACATCCTGTATAACTAGGTAGCTAGCTAGATGGCTACATCCTGTATAACTAGGTAGTTAGCTAGGTGGCCACATCCTGTATAACTTGGTAGCTAGCTGGATGGCTACATCCTGTATAACTAGGTAGCTAGCTAGATGGCTACATCCTCTATAACTAGGTAGCTAGCTAGGTGGCCACATCCTGTATAACTAGGTAGCTAGCTGGATGGCTACATCCTGTATAACTAGGTAGCTAGCTAGATGGCTACATCCTCTATAACTAGGTAGCTAGCTAGATGGCCACATCCTGTATAACTAGGTAGCTAGATATCTACATCCTGTATTACTAGGTGGCTAGCTAGATATCTACATCCTGTATTACTAGGTAGCTAGCTAGATGGCCACATCCTGTATAACTAGGTAGCTAGCTAGATATCTACATCCTGTATAACTAGGTAGCTAGCTAGATGGCTACATCCTGTATAACTAGGTAGCTAGCTAGATGGCTACATCCTCTATTACTAGGTAGCTAGCTAGATGGCCACATCCTGTATAACTAGGTAGATAGCTAGATGGCTACATCCTCTATTACTAGGTAGCTAGCTAGATGGCCACATCCTGTATAACTAGGTAGCTAGCTGGATGGCTACATCCTGTATAACTAGGTAGCTAGCTAGATGGCTACATCCTCTATTACTAGGTAGCTAGCTAGATGGCCACATCCTGTATAACTAGGTAGCTAGCTAGATATCTACATCCTGTATAACTAGGTAGCTAGCTAGATGGCCACATCCTGAAAAACTAGGTAGCTAGCTAGATGGCTACATCCTGTATAACTAGGTGGCTAGCTAGATATCTGCATCCTGTATAACTAGGTAGATAGCTAGATGGCTACATCCTGTATAACTAGGTAGCTAGCTAGATGGCTACATCCTGTATAACTAGGTGGCTAGCTAGATGGCCACATCCTGTATAACGAGGTAGCTAGCTAGATATCTGCATCCTGTATAACTAGGTAGCTAGCTAGATGGCTACATCCTGTATAACTAGGTAGCTAGCTAGATGGCTACATCCTGTATAACTAGGTAGCTAGCTGGATGGCCACATCCTGAATAACTAGGTAGCTAGCTAGATATCTACATCCTGTATAACTAGGTAGCTAGCTAGATATCTACATCCTGTATAACTAGGTAGCTAGCTAGATGGCCACATCCTGTATAACTAGGTAGCTAGCTAGATGGCCACATCCTGTATAACTAGGTAGCTAGCTAGATATCTAAATCCTGTATAACTAGGTATCTAGCTAGATGGCTACATCCTGTATAACTAGGTAGCTAGCTAGGTGGCCACATCCTGTATAACTAGGTAGCTAGCTAGATGGCCACATCGTATAACTAGGTAGCTAGCTAGATATCTGCATCCTGTATAACTAGGTAGCTAGCTAGATGGCTACATCCTGTATAACTAGGTAGCTAGCTAGATATCTGCATCCTGTATAACTAGGTAGCTAGCTAGATATCTGCATCCTGTATAACTAGGTAGATAGCTAGATGGCTACATCCTGTATAACTAGGTAGCTAGCTAGATGGCCACATCCTGAATAACTAGGTAGCTAGCTAGATATCTACATCCTGTATAACTAGGTAGCTAGCTAGATATCTGCATCCTGTATAACTAGGTAGCTAGCTAGATGGCTACATCCTGTATAACTAGGTAGCTAGCTAGATGGCTACATCCTGTATAACTAGGTAGCTAGCTAGATGGCCACATCCTGAATAACTAGGTAGCTAGCTAGATATCTACATCCTGTATAACTAGGTAGCTAGCTAGATATCTACATCCTGTATAACTAGGTAGCTAGCTAGATGGCCACATCCTGTATAACTAGGTAGCTAGCTAGATGGCCACATCCTGTATAACTAGGTAGCTAGCTAGATGGCCACATCCTGTATAACTAGGTAGCTAGCTAGATGGCTACATCCTGTATAACTAGGTAGCTAGCTAGATGGCCACATCCTGTATAACTAGGTAGCTAGCTAGATGGCCACATCCTGTATAACTAGGTAGCTAGCTAGATATCTGCATCCTGTATAACTAGGTAGCTAGCTAGATGGCTACATCCTGTATAACTAGGTAGCTAGCTAGATGGCTACATCCTCTATTACTAGGTAGCTAGCTAGATGGCCACATCCTGTATAACTAGGTAGCTAGCTAGATGGCTACATCCTCTATTACTAGGTAGCTAGCTAGATGGCCACATCCTGTATAACTAGGTAGATAGCTAGATGGCTACATCCTGTATAACTAGGTAGCTAGCTAGATGGCCACATCCTGTATAACTAGGTAGCTAGCTGGATGGCTACATCCTGTATAACTAGGTAGCTAGCTAGATGGCTACATCCTCTATTACTAGGTAGCTAGCTAGATGGCCACATCCTGTATAACTAGGTAGCTAGCTAGATATCTACATCCTGTATAACTAGGTAGCTAGCTAGATGGCCACATCCTGTATAACTAGGTAGCTAGCTAGATATCTACATCCTGTATAACTAGGTAGCTAGCTAGATATCTACATCCTGTATAACTAGGTAGCTAGCTAGGTGGCCACATCCTGTATAACTAGGTAGCTAGCTAGATATCTACATCCTGTATAACTAGGTAGCTAGCTAGATGGCTACATCCTGTATAACTAGGTAGCTAGCTAGATGGCTACATCCTGTATAACTAGGTAGCTAGCTCGATATCTACATCCTGTATAACTAGGTAGCTAGCTAGATATCTACATCCTGTATAACTAGGTAGCTAGCTAGATGGCCACATCCTGTATAACTAGGTAGCTAGCTAGATATCTACATCCTGTATAACTAGGTAGCTAGCTAGATGGCTCCATCCTGAAAACTAGGTAGCTAGCTCGATATCTACATCCTGTATAACTAGGTAGCTAGCTAGATGGCCACATCCTGTATAACTAGGTAGCTAGCTAGATGGCTACATCCTGTATAACTAGGTAGCTAGCTAGATATCTACATCCTGTATAACTAGGTAGCTAGCTAGATGGCTACATCCTGTATAACTAGGTAGCTAGCTAGATATCTACATCCTGTATAACTAGGTAGCTAGCTAGATGGCTATATCCTGTGTAACTAGGTAGCTAGCTAGATGGCCACATCCTGTATAACTAGGTAGCTAGCTAGATATCTACATCCTGTATAACTAGGTAGCTAGCTAGATGGCTACATCCTGTATAACTAGGTGGCTAGCTAGATGGCCACATCCTGTATAACTAGGTAGCTAGCTAGATATCTACATCCTGTATAACTAGGTAGCTAGCTAGATGGCTACATCCTGTATAACTAGGTGGCTAGCTAGATGGCTACATCCTGTATAACTAGGTGGCTAGCTAGATGGCTACATCCTGTATAACTAGGTGGCTAGCTAGATATCTACATCCTGTATAACTAGGTAGCTAGCTAGATGGCTACATCCTGTATAACTAGGTAGCTAGCTAGATATCTACATCCTGTATAACTAGGTAGCTAGCTAGATGGCTACATCCTGTATAACTAGGTAGCTAGCTAGATATCTACATCCTGTATAACTAGGTAGCTAGCTAGATATCTACATCCTGTATAACTAGGTAGCTAGCTAGATATCTACATCCTGTATAACTAGGTAGCTAGCTAGATGGCCACATCCTGTATAACTAGGTAGCTAGCTAGATATCTACATCCTGTATAACTAGGTAGCTAGCTAGATGGCTACATCCTGTATAACTAGGTAGCTAGCTAGATGGCGACATCCTGTATAACTAGGTAGCTAGCTCGATATCTACATCCTGTATAACTAGGTAGCTAGCTAGATATCTACATCCTGTATAACTAGGTAGCTAGCTAGATGGCCACATCCTGTATAACTAGGTAGCTAGCTAGATATCTACATCCTGTATAACTAGGTAGCTAGCTAGATGGCTCCATCCTGTATAACTAGATAGCTAGCTCGCTATCTACATCCTGTATAACTAGGTAGCTAGCTAGATGGCCACATCCTGTATAACTAGGTAGCTAGCTAGATATCTACATCCTGTATAACTAGGTAGCTAGCTAGATGGCTACATCCTGTATAACTAGGTAGCTAGCTAGATATCTACATCCTGTATAACTAGGTAGCTAGCTAGATGGCTACATCCTGTATAACTAGGTAGCTAGCTAGATATCTACATCCTGTATAACTAGGTAGCTAGCTAGATGGCTACATCCCGTATAACTAGGTAGCTAGCTAGATATCTACATCCTGTATAACTAGGTAGCTAGCTAGATGGCCACATCCTGTATAACTAGGTAGCTAGCTAGATGGCCACATCCTGTATAACTAGGTAGCTAGCTAGATATCTACATCCTGTATAACTAGGTAGCTAGCTAGATGGCTACATCCTGTATAACTAGGTGGCTAGCTAGATGGCCACATCCTGTATAACTAGGTAGCTAGCTAGATATCTACATCCTGTATAACTAGGTAGCTAGCTAGATGGCTACATCCTGTATAACTAGGTGGCTAGCTAGATGGCTACATCCTGTATAACTAGGTGGCTAGCTAGATGGCCACATCCTGTATAACTAGGTAGCTAGCTAGATATCTACATCCTGTATAACTAGGTAGCTAGCTAGATGGCTACATCCTGTATAACTAGGTGGCTAGCTAGATGGCTACATCCTGTATAACTAGGTAGCTAGCTAGATGGCTACATCCTGTATAACTAGGTAGCTAGCTAGATATCTACATCCTGTATAACTAGGTAGCTAGCTAGATATCTACATCCTGTATAACTAGGTAGCTAGCTAGATATCTACATCCTGTATAACTAGGTAGCCAGCTAGATGGCCACATCCTGTATAACTAGGTAGCTAGCTAGATATCTACATCCTGTATAACTAGGTAGCTAGCTAGATATCTAAATCCTGTATAACTAGGTATCTAGCTAGATGGCTACATCCTGTATAACTAGGTAGCTAGCTAGATGGCTACATCCTGTATAACTAGGTAGCTAGCTAGATATCTACATCCTGTATAACTAGGTAGCTAGCTAGATGCCTACATCCTGTATAACTAGGTAGCTAGCTCGATATCTACATCCTGTATAACTAGGTAGCTATCTAGATATCTAAATCCTGTATAACTAGGTATCTAGCTAGATGGCTACATCCTGTATAACTAGGTAGCTAGCTAGATGGCTACATCCTGTATAACTAGGTAGCTAGCTAGATATCTACATCCTGTATAACTAGGTAGCTATCTAGATGGCCACATCCTGTATAACTAGGTAGCTAGCTAGATGTCTAAATCCTGTATAACTAGGTAGCTAGCTAGATGGCCACATCCTGTATAACTAGGTAGCTAGCTAGATGGCCACATCCTGTATAACTAGGTAGCTAGCTAGGTGGCCACATCCTGTATAACTAGGTAGCTAGCTAGATGGCCACATCCTGTATAACTAGGTAGCTAGCTAGATATCTGCATCCTGTATAACTAGGTAGCTAGCTAGATGGCTACATCCTGTATAACTAGGTAGCTAGCTAGATATCTGCATCCTGTATAACTAGGTAGCCAGCTAGATGGCTACATCCTGTATAACTAGGTAGCCAGCTAGATGGCCACATCCTGAATAACTAGGTAGCTAGCTTGATATCTACATCCTGTATAACTAGGTAGCTAGCTAGATATCTGCATCCTGTATAACTAGGTAGATAGCTAGATGGCTACATCCTGTATAACTAGGTAGCTAGCTAGATGGCCACATCCTGAATAACTAGGTAGCTAGCTAGATATCTACATCCTGTATAACTAGGTAGCTAGCTAGATATCTGCATCCTGTATAACTAGGTAGATAGCTAGATGGCTACATCCTGTATAACTAGGTAGCTAGCTAGATGGCTACATCCTGTATAACTAGGTGGCTAGCTAGATGGCCACATCCTGTATAACTAGGTAGCTAGCTAGATATCTACATCCTGTATAACTAGGTAGCTAGCTAGATGGCCACATCCTGTATAACTAGGTAGCTAGCTAGATATCTACATCCTGTATAACTAGGTAGCTAGCTAGATGGCTACATCCTGTATAACTAGGTAGCTAGCTAGATATCTACATCCTGTATAACTAGGTAGCTAGCTAGATATCTACATCCTGTATAACTAGGTAGCTAGCTAGATATCTACATCCTGTATAACTAGGTAGCCAGCTAGATGGCCACATCCTGTATAACTAGGTAGCTAGCTCGATATCTACATCCTGTATAACTAGGTAGCTAGCTAGATATCTAAATCCTGTATAACTAGGTATCTAGCTAGATGGCTACATCCTGTATAACTAGGTAGCTAGCTAGATGGCTACATCCTGTATAACTAGGTAGCTAGCTAGATATCTACATCCTGTATAACTAGGTAGCTAGCTAGATGGCCACATCCTGTATAACTAGGTAGCTAGCTAGATATCTAAATCCTGTATAACTAGGTATCTAGCTAGATGGCTACATCCTGTATAACTAGGTAGCTAGCTAGGTGGCCACATCCTGTATAACTAGGTAGCTAGCTAGATGGCCACATCCTGTATAACTAGGTAGCTAGCTAGATATCTGCATCCTGTATAACTAGGTAGCTAGCTAGATGGCTACATCCTGTATAACTAGGTAGCTAGCTAGATATCTGCATCCTGTATAACTAGGTAGCTAGCTAGATATCTGCATCCTGTATAACTAGGTAGATAGCTAGATGGCTACATCCTGTATAACTAGGTAGCTAGCTAGATGGCCACATCCTGAATAACTAGGTAGCTAGCTAGATATCTACATCCTGTATAACTAGGTAGCTAGCTAGATATCTGCATCCTGTATAACTAGGTAGATAGCTAGATGGCTACATCCTGTATAACTAGGTAGCTAGCTAGATGGCTACATCCTGTATAACTAGGTAGCTAGCTAGATGGCTACATCCTGTATAACTAGGTAGCTAGCTAGATGGCCACATCCTGTATAACTAGGTAGCTAGCTAGATATCTACATCCTGTATAACTAGGTAGCTAGCTAGATGGCTACATCCTGTATAACTAGGTAGCTAGCTAGATGGCTACATCCTGTATAACTAGGTAGCTAGCTAGATATCTACATCCTGTATAACTAGGTAGCTAGCTAGATGGCTACATCCTGTATAACTAGGTAGCTAGCTAGATATCTGCATCCTGTATAACTAGGTAGATAGCTAGATGGCTACATCCTGTATAACTAGGTAGCTAGCTAGATATCTACATCCTGTATAACTAGGTAGCTAGCTAGATGGCTACATCCTGTATAACTAGGTAGCTAGCTAGATGGCTACATCCTGTATAACTAGGTAGCTAGCTCGATGGCTACATCCTGTATAACTAGGTAGCTAGCTAGATGGCTACATCCTGTATAACTAGGTAGCTAGCTAGATGGTTACATCCTGTATAACTAGGTAGCTAGCTAGATGGCTACATCCTGTATAACTAGGTAGCTAGCTAGATGGCCACATCCTGAATAACTAGGTAGCTAGCTAGATATCTACATCCTGTATAACTAGGTAGCTAGCTAGATATCTACATCCTGTATAACTAGGTAGCTAGCTAGATGGCCACATCCTGTATAACTAGGTAGCTAGCTAGATATCTACATCCTGTATAACTAGGTAGCTAGCTAGATGGCCACATCCTGTATAACTAGGTAGCTAGCTAGATGGCTACATCCTGTATAACTAAGTAGCTAGCTAGATGGCCACATCCTGAATAACTAGGTAGCTAGCTAGATATCTACATCCTGTATAACTAGGTAGCTAGCTAGATATCTACATCCTGTATAACTAGGTAGCTAGCTAGATGGCTACATCCTGTATAACTAGGTAGCTAGCTAGATATCTACATCCTGTATAACTAGGTAGCTAGCTAGATGGCTACATCCTGTATAACTAGGTAGCTAGCTAGATATCTGCATCCTGTATAACTAGGTAGCTAGCTAGATATCTACATCCTGTATAACTAGGTAGCTAGCTGGATGGCTACATCCTGTATAACTAGGTAGCTAGCTGTATAACTAGGTAGCTAGCTAGATGGCTACATCCTGTATAACTAGGTAGCTAGCTAGATGGCTACATCCTGTATAACTAGGTAGCTAGCTGGATGGCTACATCCTGTATAACTAGGTAGCTAGCTGGATGGCTACATCCTGTATAACTAGGTAGATAGCTAGATGGCTACATCCTGTATAACTAGGTAGCTAGCTAGATATCTGCATCCTGTATAACTAGGTAGCTAGCTAGATGGCCACATCCTGTATAACTAGGTAGCTAGCTAGATATCTACATCCTGTATAACTAGGTAGCTAGCTAGATATCTGCATCCTGTATAACTAGGTAGATAGCTAGATGGCTACATCCTGTATAACTAGGTAGCTAGCTAGATGGCCACATCCTGTATAACTAGGTAGCTAGCTAGATGGCTACATCCTGTATAACTAGGTAGCTAGCTAGATGGCCACATCCTGAATAACTAGGTAGCTAGCTAGATATCTACATCCTGTATAACTAGGTAGCTAGCTGGATGGCTACATCCTGTATAACTAGGTAGCTAGCTGGATGGCTACATCCTGTATAACTAGGTAGGTAGCTAGATGGCTACATCCTGTATAACTAGGTAGCTAGCTAGATGGCTACATCCTGTATAACTAGGTAGCTAGCTAGATGGCCACATCCTGAATAACTAGGTAGCTAGCTAGATGGCTACATCCTGTATAACTAGGTAGCTAGCTAGATGGCTACATCCTGTATAACTAGGTAGCTAGCTCGATATCTACATCCTGTATAACTAGGTAGCTAGCTAGATATCTACATCCTGTATAACTAGGTAGCTAGCTAGATATCTACATCCTGTATAACTAGGTAGCTAGCTAGATGGCCACATCCTGTATAACTAGGTAGCTAGCTAGATGGCTACATCCTGTATAACTAGGTAGCTAGCTAGATGGCTACATCCTGTATAACTAGGTAGCTAGCTAGATGGCCACATCCTGTATAACTAGGTAGCTAGCTAGATATCTACATCCTGTATAACTAGGTAGCTAGCTAGATATCTACATCCTGTATAACTAGGTAGCTAGCTAGATGGCCACATCCTGTATAACTAGGTAGCTAGCTAGATGGCTACATCCTGTATAACTAGGTAGCTAGCTCGATATCTACATCCTGTATAACTAGGTAGCTAGCTAGATGGCTACATCCTGTATAACTAGGTAGCTAGCTAGATGGCCACATCCTGTATAACTAGGTAGCTAGCTAGATATCTACATCCTGTATAACTAGGTAGCTAGCTCGATATCTACATCCTGTATAACTAGGTAGCTAGCTAGATGGCTACATCCTGTATAACTAGGTAGCTAGCTAGATATCTACATCCTGTATAACTAGGTAGCTAGCTAGATATCTACATCCTGTATAACTAGGTAGCTAGCTAGATGGCCACATCCTGTATAACTAGGTTCCTAGCTAGATATCTACATCCTGTATAACTAGGTAGCTAGCTAGATATCTACATCCTGTATAACTAGGTAGCTAGCTAGATGGCTACATCCTGTATAACTAGGTAGCTAGCTAGATGGCTACATCCTGTATAACTAGGTAGCTAGCTAGATATCTGCATCCTGTATAACTAGGTAGCTAGCTAGATGGCCACATCCTGTATAACTAGGTAGCTAGCTAGATATCTACATCCTGTATAACTAGGTAGATAGCTAGATGGCTACATCCTGTATAACTAGGTAGCTAGCTAGATGGCCACATCCTGTATAACTAGGTAGCTAGCTAGATGGCCACATCCTGTATAACTAGGTAGCTAGCTAGATATCTACATCCTGTATAACTAGGTAGATAGCTAGATGGCTACATCCTGTATAACTAGGTAGCTAGCTAGATGGCCACATCCTGTATAACTAGGTAGCTAGCTAGATGGCCACATCCTGTATAACTAGGTAGCTAGCTCGATATCTACATCCTGTATAACTAGGTAGCTAGCTAGATGGCCACATCCTGTATAACTAGGTAGCTAGCTAGATATCTACATCCTGTATAACTAGGTAGATAGCTAGATGGCTACATCCTGTATAACTAGGTAGATAGCTAGATGGCTACATCCTGTATAACTAGGTAGCTAGCTAGATATCTGCATCCTGTATAACTAGGTAGATAGCTAGATGGCTACATCCTGTATAACTAGGTAGCTAGCTAGATGGCCACATCCTGAATAACTAGGTAGCTAGCTAGATATCTACATCCTGTATAACTAGGTAGCTAGCTAGATATCTGCATCCTGTATAACTAGGTAGATAGCTAGATGGCTACATCCTGTATAACTAGGTAGCTAGCTAGATGGCCACATCCTGAATAACTAGGTAGCTAGCTAGATATCTACATCCTGTATAACTAGGTAGCTAGCTGGATGGCTACATCCTGTATAACTAGGTAGCTAGCTGGATGGCTACATCCTGTATAACTAGGTAGATAGCTAGATGGCTACATCCTGTATAACTAGGTAGCTAGCTAGATGGCCACATCCTGAATAACTAGGTAGCTAGCTAGATATCTACATCCTGTATAACTAGGTAGCTAGCTAGATATCTGCATCCTGTATAACTAGGTAGCTAGCTAGATATCTACATCCTGTATAACTAGGTAGCTAGCTAGATGGCTACATCCTGTATAACTAGGTAGCTAGCTAGATGGCCACATCCTGTATAACTGGGTAGCTAGCTGGATGGCCACATCCTGTATAACTAGGTAGCTAGCTAGATATCTACATCCTGTATAACTAGGTAGCTAGCTAGGTGGCTACATCCTTTATAACTAGGTAGCTAGCTAGATGGCCACACCCTGCATAACTAGGTAGCTAGCTCGATATCTACATCCTGTATAACTAGGTAGCTAGCTAGATGGCTACATCCTGTATAACTAGGTAGCTAGCTAGATATCTGCATCCTGTATAACTAGGTAGATAGCTAGATGGCTACATCCTGTATAACTAGGTAGCTAGCTAGATATCTACATCCTGTATAACTAGGTAGCTAGCTAGATGGCTACATCCTGTATAACTAGGTAGCTAGCTAGATGGCTACATCCTGTATAACTAGGTAGCTAGCTCGATGGCTACATCCTGTATAACTAGGTAGCTAGCTAGATGGCTACATCCTGTATAACTAGGTAGCTAGCTAGATGGCTACATCCTGTATAACTAGGTAGCTAGCTAGATGGCTACATCCTGTATAACTAGGTAGCTAGCTAGATGGCCACATCCTGAATAACTAGGTAGCTAGCTAGATATCTACATCCTGTATAACTAGGTAGCTAGCTAGATATCTACATCCTGTATAACTAGGTAGCTAGCTAGATGGCCACATCCTGTATAACTAGGTAGCTAGCTAGATATCTACATCCTGTATAACTAGGTAGCTAGCTAGATGGCCACATCCTGTATAACTAGGTAGCTAGCTAGATGGCTACATCCTGTATAACTAGGTAGCTAGCTAGATGGCCACATCCTGAATAACTAGGTAGCTAGCTAGATATCTACATCCTGTATAACTAGGTAGCTAGCTAGATATCTGCATCCTGTATAACTAGGTAGATAGCTAGATGGCTACATCCTGTATAACTAGGTAGCTAGCTAGATGGCCACATCCTGAATAACTAGGTAGCTAGCTAGATATCTACATCCTGTATAACTAGGTAGCTAGCTGGATGGCTACATCCTGTATAACTAGGTAGCTAGCTGGATGGCTACATCCTGTATAACTAGGTAGATAGCTAGATGGCTACATCCTGTATAACTAGGTAGCTAGCTAGATGGCCACATCCTGAATAACTAGGTAGCTAGCTAGATATCTACATCCTGTATAACTAGGTAGCTAGCTAGATATCTGCATCCTGTATAACTAGGTAGCTAGCTAGATATCTACATCCTGTATAACTAGGTAGCTAGCTAGATGGCTACATCCTGTATAACTAGGTAGCTAGCTAGATGGCCACATCCTGTATAACTGGGTAGCTAGCTGGATGGCCACATCCTGTATAACTAGGTAGCTAGCTAGATATCTACATCCTGTATAACTAGGTAGCTAGCTAGGTGGCTACATCCTGTATAACTAGGTAGCTAGCTAGATGGCCACACCCTGCATAACTAGGTAGCTAGCTCGATATCTACTTCCTGTATAACTAGGTAGCTAGCTAGATGGCTACATCCTGTATAACTAGGTAGCTAGCTAGATATCTGCATCCTGTATAACTAGGTAGATAGCTAGATGGCTACATCCTGTATAACTAGGTAGCTAGCTAGATATCTACATCCTGTATAACTAGGTAGCTAGCTAGATGGCTACATCCTGTATAACTAGGTAGCTAGCTAGATGGCTACATCCTGTATAACTAGGTAGCTAGCTCGATGGCTACATCCTGTATAACTAGGTAGCTAGCTAGATGGCTACATCCTGTATAACTAGGTAGCTAGCTAGATGGCTACATCCTGTATAACTAGGTAGCTAGCTAGATGGCTACATCCTGTATAACTAGGTAGCTAGCTAGATGGCCACATCCTGAATAACTAGGTAGCTAGCTAGATATCTACATCCTGTATAACTAGGTAGCTAGCTAGATATCTACATCCTGTATAACTAGGTAGCTAGCTAGATGGCCACATCCTGTATAACTAGGTAGCTAGCTAGATATCTACATCCTGTATAACTAGGTAGCTAGCTAGATGGCCACATCCTGTATAACTAGGTAGCTAGCTAGATGGCTACATCCTGTATAACTAGGTAGCTAGCTAGATGGCCACATCCTGAATAACTAGGTAGCTAGCTAGATATCTACATCCTGTATAACTAGGTAGCTAGCTAGATATCTACATCCTGTATAACTAGGTAGCTAGCTAGATGGCTACATCCTGTATAACTAGGTAGCTAGCTAGATATCTACATCCTGTATAACTAGGTAGCTAGCTAGATGGCTACATCCTGTATAACTAGGTAGCTAGCTAGATATCTGCATCCTGTATAACTAGGTAGCTAGCTAGATATCTACATCCTGTATAACTAGGTAGCTAGCTGGATGGCTACATCCTGTATAACTAGGTAGCTAGCTAGATGGCTACATCCTGTATAACTTGGTAGCTAGCTAGATATCTACATCCTGTATTACTAGGTAGCTAGCTAGATGGCTACATCCTGTATAACTAGGTAGCTAGCTCGATATCTACATCCTGTATTACTAGGTAGCTAGCTAGATGGCCACATCCTGTATAACTAGGTAGCTAGCTAGATGGCTACATCCTGTATAACTAGGTAGCTAGCTAGATGGCCACATCCTGTATAACTAGGTAGCTAGCTAGATGGCGACATCCTGTATAACTAGGTAGCTAGCTAGATGGCTACATCCTGTATAACTAGGTAGCCAGCTAGATATCTAGATCCTGTATAACTAGGTAGCTAGCTAGATGGCTACATCCTGTATAACTAGGTAGTTAGCTAGATGGCCACATCCTGTATAACTAGGTAGCTAGCTAGATGGCTACATCCTGTATAACTCGGTAGCTAGCTAGATGGCCACATCCTGTATAACTAGGTAGCTAGCTAGATATCTACATCCTGTATAACTAGGTAGCTAGCTAGATGGCCACATCCTGTATAACTAGGTAGCTAGCTAGATATCTACATCCTGTATAACTAGGTGGCTAGCTAGATATCTACATCCTGTATAACTAGGTAGCTAGCTAGATGGCTACATCCTGTATAACTAGGTAGCTAGCTAGATGGCTACATCCTGTATAACTAGGTAGCTAGCTCGAAATCTACATCCTGTATTACTAGGTAGGTAGCTAGATGGCCACATCCTGTATAACTAGGTAGCTAGCTAGATATCTACATCCTGTATTACTAGGTAGCTAGCTAGATGGCTACATCCTGTATAACTAGGTGGCTAGCTAGATGGCCACATCCTGTATAACTAGGTAGCTAGCTAGATATCTACATCCTGTATAACTAGGTAGCTAGCTAGATGGCTACATCCTGTATAACTAGGTGGCTAGCTAGATGGCTACATCCTGTATAACTAGGTAGCTAGCTAGATGGCTACATCCTGTATAACTCGGTAGCTAGCTAGATATCTACATCCTGTATTACTAGGTAGCTAGCTAGATGGCTACATCCTGTATAACTAGGTAGCTAGCTCGATATCTACATCCTGTATTACTAGGTAGCTAGCTAGATGGCCACATCCTGTATAACTAGGTAGCTAGCTAGATGGCTACATCCTGTATAACTAGGTAGCTAGCTAGATGGCCACATCCTGTATAACTAGGTAGCTAGCTAGATGGCTACATCCTGTATAACTAGGTAGCTAGCTAGATGGCTACATCCTGTATAACTAGGTAGCTAGCTAGATATCTAGATCCTGTATAACTAGGTAGCTAGCTAGATGGCTACATCCTGTATAACTAGGTAGTTAGCTAGATGGCCACATCCTGTATAACTAGGTAGCTAGCTAGATGGCTACATCCTGTATAACTCGGTAGCTAGCTAGATGGCCACATCCTGTATAACTAGGTAGCTAGCTAGATATCTACATCCTGTATAACTAGGTAGCTAGCTAGATGGCCACATCCTGTATAACTAGGTAGCTAGCTAGATGGCCACATCCTGTATAACTAGGTAGCTAGCTAGATATCTACATCCTGTATAACTAGGTAGCTAGCTAGATATCTACATCCTGTATAACTAGGTAGCTAGCTAGATGGCTACATCCTGTATAACTAGGTAGCTAGCTAGATGGCTACATCCTGTATAACTAGGTAGCTAGCTCGATATCTACATCCTGTATTACTAGGTAGGTAGCTAGATGGCCACATCCTGTATAACTAGGTAGCTAGCTAGATATCTACATCCTGTATTACTAGGTAGCTAGCTAGATGGCTACATCCTGTATAACTAGGTGGCTAGCTAGATGGCCACATCCTGTATAACTAGGTAGCTAGCTAGATATCTACATCCTGTATAACTAGGTAGCTAGCTAGATGGCTACATCCTGTATAACTAGGTGGCTAGCTAGATGGCTACATCCTGTATAACTAGGTAGCTAGCTAGATGTCTACATCCTGTATAACTAGGTAGCTAGCTAGATGGCTACATCCTGTATAACTAGGTGGCTAGCTAGATGGCCACATCCTGTATAACTAGGTAGCTAGCTAGATATCTACATCCTGTATAACTAGGTAGCTAGCTAGATGGCTACATCCTGTATAACTAGGTAGCTAGCTAGATGGCTACATCCTGTATTACTAGGTAGCTAGCTAGATATCTACATCCTGTATAACTAGGTAGCTAGCTAGATGGCCACATCCTGTATAACTAGGTAGCTAGCTAGATGGCTACATCCTGTATAACTAGGTAGCTAGCTAGATATCTGCATCCTGTATAACTAGGTAGATAGCTAGATGGCTACATCCTGTATAACTAGGTAGCCAGCTAGATGGCCACATCCTGAATAACTAGGTAGCTAGCTAGATGGCTACATCCTGTATAACTAGGTAGCTAGCTAGATGGCCACATCCTGAATAACTAGGTAGCTAGCTAGATATCTACATCCTGTATAACTAGGTAGCTAGCTGGATGGCTACATCCTGTATAACTAGGTAGCTAGCTGGATGGCTACATCCTGTATAACTAGGTAGCTAGCTAGATGGCTACATCCTGTATAACTAGGTAGCTAGCTAGATGGCTACATCCTGTATAACTAGGTAGCTAGCTAGATGGCCACATCCTGAATAACTAGGTAGCTAGCTAGATGGCTACATCCTGTATAACTAGGTAGCTAGCTAGATGGCTACATCCTGTATAACTAGGTAGCTAGCTCGATATCTACATCCTGTATAACTAGGTAGCTAGCTAGATATCTACATCCTGTATAACTAGGTAGCTAGCTAGATATCTACATCCTGTATAACTAGGTAGCTAGCTAGATGGCCACATCCTGTATAACTAGGTAGCTAGCTAGATGGCTACATCCTGTATAACTAGGTAGCTAGCTAGATGGCTACATCCTGTATAACTAGGTAGCTAGCTAGATGGCCACATCCTGTATAACTAGGTAGCTAGCTAGATATCTACATCCTGTATAACTAGGTAGCTAGCTAGATATCTACATCCTGTATAACTAGGTAGCTAGCTAGATGGCCACATCCTGTATAACTAGGTAGCTAGCTAGATGGCTACATCCTGTATAACTAGGTAGCTAGCTCGATATCTACATCCTGTATAACTAGGTAGCTAGCTAGATGGCTACATCCTGTATAACTAGGTAGCTAGCTAGATAGCCACATCCTGTATAACTAGGTAGCTAGCTAGATATCTACATCCTGTATAACTAGGTAGCTAGCTCGATATCTACATCCTGTATAACTAGGTAGCTAGCTAGATGGCTACATCCTGTATAACTAGGTAGCTAGCTAGATATCTACATCCTGTATAACTAGGTAGCTAGCTAGATATCTACATCCTGTATAACTAGGTAGCTGCTAGATGGCCACATCCTGAATAACTAGGTAGCTAGCTAGATATCTACATCCTGTATAACTAGGTAGCTAGCTGGATGGCTACATCCTGTATAACTAGGTAGCTAGCTAGATGGCTACATCCTGTATAACTAGGTAGATAGCTAGATGGCTACATCCTGTATAACTAGGTAGCTAGCTAGATGGCCACATCCTGAATAACTAGGTAGCTAGCTAGATATCTACATCCTGTATAACTAGGTAGCTAGCTAGATATCTGCATCCTGTATAACTAGGTAGCTAGCTAGATATCTACATCCTGTATAACTAGGTAGCTAGCTAGATGGCTACATCCTGTATAACTAGGTAGCTAGCTAGATGGCCACATCCTGTATAACTGGGTAGCTAGCTGGATGGCCACATCCTGTATAACTAGGTAGCTAGCTAGATATCTACATCCTGTATAACTAGGTAGCTAGCTAGGTGGCTACATCCTGTATAACTAGGTAGCTAGCTAGATGGCCACACCCTGCATAACTAGGTAGCTAGCTCGATATCTACATCCTGTATAACTAGGTAGCTAGCTGGATGGCTACATCCTGTATAACTAGGTAGCTAGCTAGATATCTACATCCTGTATAACTAGGTAGCTAGCTAGGTGGCTACATCCTGTATAACTAGGTAGCTAGCTAGATGGCTACATCCTGTATTACTAGGTAGCTAGCTAGATATCTACATCCTGTATAACTAGGTAGCTAGCTAGATGGCCACATCCTGTATAACTAGGTAGCTAGCTAGATGGCTACATCCTGTATAACTAGGTAGCTAGCTAGATATCTGCATCCTGTATAACTAGGTAGCTAGCTAGATATCTAGATCCTGTATAACTAGGTAGCTAGCTAGATGGCTACATCCTGTATAACTAGGTAGCTAGCTAGATATCTACATCCTGTATAACTAGGTAGCTAGCTAGATGGCTACATCCTGTATAACTAGGTAGCCAGCTAGATATCCACATCCTGAATAATTAGGTAGCTAGCTAGATATCTGCATCCTGTATAACTAGGTAGATAGCTAGATGGCTACATCCTGTATAACTAGGTAGCTAGCTAGATGGCCACATCCTGAATAACTAGGTAGCTAGCTAGATATCTACATCCTGTAGAACTAGGTAGCTAGCTAGATATCTGCATCCTGTATAACTAGGTAGATAGCTAGATGGCTGCATCCTGTATAACTAGGTAGCTAGCTAGATGGCCACATCCTGTATAACTAGGTAGCTAGCTAGATATCTACATCCTGTATAACTAGGTAGCTAGCTAGATGGCCACATCCTGTATAACTAGGTAGCTAGCTAGATATCTACATCCTGTATAACTAGGTAGCTAGCTAGATATCTGCATCCTGTATAACTAGGTAGATAGCTCGATGGCTACATCCTGTATAACTCGGTAGCTAGCTAGATGGCTACATCCTGTATAACTAGGTAGCTAGCTAGATGGCCACATCCTGAATAACTAGGTAGCTAGCTAGATATCTACATCCTGTATAACTAGGTAGCTAGCTAGATGGCTACATCCTGTATAACTAGGTAGCTAGCTAGGTGGCCACATCCTGTATAACTAGGTAGCTAGCTAGATGGCCACATCCTGTATAACTAGGTAGCTAGCTAGATATCTACATCCTGTATAACTAGGTAGCTAGCTCGATATCTACATCCTGTATAACTAGGTAGCTGGCTGGATGGCCACATCCTGTATAACTAGCTAGCTAGATAGATGGCCACATCCTGTATAACTAGGTAGCTAGCTAGATATCTACATCCTGTATAACTAGGTAGCTAGCTAGATGGCCACATCCTGTATAACTAGGTAGCTAGCTAGATGGCCACATCCTCTATAACTAGGTAGCTAGCTAGATGGCCACATCCTGTATAACTAGGTAGCTAGCTAGATGGCTACATCCTGTATAACTAGGTAGCTAGCTAGATGGCTACATCCTGTATAACTAGGTAGCTAGCTAGGTGGCCACATCCTGTATAACTAGGTAGCTAGCTAGGTGGCTACATCCTGTATAACTAGGTAGCTAGCTAGATATCTACATCCTGTATAACTAGGTAGCTAGCTCGATATCTACATCCTGTATAACATGGTAGCTAGCTAGATGGCTACATCCTGTATAACTAGGTAGGTAGCTAGATGGCCACATCCTGTATAACTAGGTAGCTAGCTGGATGGCGACATCCTGTATAAGTAGGTAGCTAGCTAGGTGGCTACATCCTGTATAACTAGGTAGCTAGCTAGGTGGCTACATCCTGTATAACTAGGTAGCTAGCTAGGTGGTTCTATCCTGTATAACTAGGTAGCTAGCTAGGTGGTTCTATCCTGTATAACTAGGTAGCTAGCTAGGTAGTTCTATCCTGTATAACTAGGTAGCTAGCTAGATATCTATATCCTGTATAACTAGGTAGCTAGCTAGATATCTATATCCTGTATAACTAGGTAGCTAGCTAGGTGGCTACATCCTGTATAACTAGGTAGCTAGCTAGGTGGCTACATCCTGTATAACTAGGTAGCTAGCTAGGTGGTTCTATCCTGTATAACTAGGTAGCTAGCTAGATATCTATATCCTGTATAACTAGGTAGCTAGCTAGATATCTATATCCTGTATAACTAGGTAGCTAGCTAGATATCTATATCCTGTATAACTAGGTAGCTAGCTAGATGGCTACATCCTGTATAACTAGGTAGCTAGCTAGATGGCTACATCCTGTATAACTAGGTAGCTAGCTAGATATCTATATCCTGTATAACTAGGTAGCTAGCTAGGTGGTTCTATCCTGTATAACTAGGTAGCTAGCTAGATATCTATATCCTGTATAACTAGGTAGCTAGCTAGATATCTATATCCTGTATAACTAGGTAGCTAGCTAGATATCTATATCCTGTATAACTAGGTAGCTAGCTAGATGGCTACATCCTGTATAACTAGGTAGCTAGCTAGATGGCTACATCCTGTATAACTAGGTAGCTAGCTAGATATCTATATCCTGTATAACTAGGTAGCTAGCTAGATGGCTACATCCTGTATAACTAGGTAGCTGGCTAGATGGCTACATCCTGTATAACTAGGTAGCTAGCTAGATATCTATATCCTGTATAACTAGGTAGCTAGCTAGATATCTATATCCTGTATAACTAGGTAGCTAGCTTGATGGCTACATCCTGTATAACTAGGTAGCTAGCTAGATATCTATATCCTGTATAACTAGGTAGCTAGCTAGATGGCTACATCCTGTATAACGAGGTAGCTGGCGAGATGGCCACATCCTGTATAACTAGGTAGCTAGCTAGATATCTACATCCTGTATAACTAGGTAGCTAGCTAGATATCTATATCCTGTATAACTAGGTAGCTAGCTAGATGGCTACATCCTGTATAACTAGGTAGCTGGCTAGATGGCCACATCCTGTATAACTAGGTAGCTAGCTAGATATCTACATCCTGTATAACTAGGTAGCTAGCTAGATATCTACATCCTGTATAACTAGGTAGCTAGCTAGATGGCTACATCCTGTATAACTAGGTAGCTGGCTAGATGGCCACATCCTGTATAACTAGGTAGCTAGCTAGATATCTACATCCTGTATAACTAGGTAGCTAGCTAGATATCTAAATCCTGTATAACTAGGTATCTAGCTAGATGGCTACATCCTGTATAACTAGGTAGCTAGCTGGATGGCTACATCCTGTATAACTAGGTAGCTAGCTAGATATCTACATCCTGTATATCTAGGTAGCTAGCTAGATGCCTACATCCTGTATAACTAGGTAGCTAGCTCGATATCTACATCCTGTATAACTAGGTAGCTATCTAGATATCTAAATCCTGTATAACTAGGTATCTAGCTAGATGGCTACATCCTGTATAACTAGGTAGCTAGCTAGATGGCTACATCCTGTATAACTAGGTAGCTAGCTAGTTATCTACATCCTGTTTAACTAGGTAGCTAGCTAGATGGCCACATCCTGTATAACTAGGTAGCTAGCTAGATGTCTAAATCCTGTATAACTAGGTAGCTAGCTAGATGGCCACATCCTGTATAACTAGGTAGCTAGCTAGATGGCCACATCCTGTATAACTAGGTAGCTAGCTAGGTGGCCACATCCTGTATAACTAGGTAGCTAGCTAGATGGCCACATCCTGTATAACTAGGTAGCTAGCTAGATATCTGCATCCTGTATAACTAGGTAGCTAGCTAGATGGCTACATCCTGTATAACTAGGTAGCTAGCTAGATATCTGCATCCTGTATAACTAGGTAGCCAGCTAGATGGCTACATCCTGTATAACTAGGTAGCCAGCTAGATGGCCACATCCTGAATAACTAGGTAGCTAGCTAGATATCTACATCCTGTATAACTAGGTAACTAGCTAGATATCTGCATCCTGTATAACTAGGTAGATAGCTAGATGGCTACATCCTGTATAACTAGGTAGCTAGCTAGATGGCCACATCCTGAATAACTAGGTAGCTAGCTAGATATCTACATCCTGTATAACTAGGTAGCTAGCTAGATGGCTACATCCTGTATAACTAGGTAGCTAGCTAGATATCTACATCCTGTATAACTAGGTAGATAGCTAGATGGCTACATCCTGTATAACTAGGTAGCTAGCTAGATATCTACATCCTGTATAACTAGGTAGCTAGCTAGATATCTACATCCTGTATAACTAGGTAGCTAGCTAGATATCTACATCCTGTATAACTAGGTAGCCAGCTAGATGGCCACATCCTGTATAACTAGGTAGCTAGCTCGATATCTACATCCTGTATAACTAGGTAGCTAGCTAGATATCTAAATCCTGTATAACTAGGTATCTAGCTAGATGGCTACATCCTGTATAACTAGGTAGCTAGCTAGATGGCTACATCCTGTATAACTAGGTAGCTAGCTAGATATCTACATCCTGTATAACTAGGTAGCTAGCTAGATGGCCACATCCTGTATAACTAGGTAGCTAGCTAGATATCTAAATCCTGTATAACTAGGTATCTAGCTAGATGGCTACATCCTGTATAACTAGGTAGCTAGCTAGGTGGCCACATCCTGTATAACTAGGTAGCTAGCTAGATGGCCACATCCTGTATAACTAGGTAGCTAGCTAGATATCTGCATCCTGTATAACTAGGTAGCTAGCTAGATGGCTACATCCTGTATAACTAGGTAGCTAGCTAGATATCTGCATCCTGTATAACTAGGTAGCTAGCTAGATATCTGCATCCTGTATAACTAGGTAGATAGCTAGATGGCTACATCCTGTATAACTAGGTAGCTAGCTAGATGGCCACATCCTGAATAACTAGGTAGCTAGCTAGATATCTACATCCTGTATAACTAGGTAGCTAGCTAGATATCTGCATCCTGTATAACTAGGTAGATAGCTAGATGGCTACATCCTGTATAACTAGGTAGCTAGCTAGATGCCTACATCCTGTATAACTAGGTAGCTAGCTAGATGGCTACATCCTGTATAACTAGGTAGCTAGCTAGATGGCTACATCCTGTATAACTAGGTAGCTAGCTAGATATCTACATCCTGTATAACTAGGTAGCTAGCTAGATGGCTACATCCTGTATAACTAGGTAGCTAGCTAGATATCTGCATCCTGTATAACTAGGTAGATAGCTAGATGGCTACATCCTGTATAACTAGGTAGCTAGCTAGATGGCTACATCCTGTATAACTAGGTAGCTGGCTAGATGGCTACATCCTGTATAACTAGGTAGCTAGCTAGATATCTATATCCTGTATAACTAGGTAGCTAGCTAGATATCTATATCCTGTATAACTAGGTAGCTAGCTTGATGGCTACATCCTGTATAACTAGGTAGCTAGCTAGATATCTATATCCTGTATAACTAGGTAGCTAGCTAGATGGCTACATCCTGTATAACGAGGTAGCTGGCGAGATGGCCACATCCTGTATAACTAGGTAGCTAGCTAGATATCTACATCCTGTATAACTAGGTAGCTAGCTAGATATCTATATCCTGTATAACTAGGTAGCTAGCTAGATGGCTACATCCTGTATAACTAGGTAGCTGGCTAGATGGCCACATCCTGTATAACTAGGTAGCTAGCTAGATATCTACATCCTGTATAACTAGGTAGCTAGCTAGATATCTACATCCTGTATAACTAGGTAGCTAGCTAGATGGCTACATCCTGTATAACTAGGTAGCTGGCTAGATGGCCACATCCTGTATAACTAGGTAGCTAGCTAGATATCTACATCCTGTATAACTAGGTAGCTAGCTAGATATCTAAATCCTGTATAACTAGGTATCTAGCTAGATGGCTACATCCTGTATAACTAGGTAGCTAGCTGGATGGCTACATCCTGTATAACTAGGTAGCTAGCTAGATATCTACATCCTGTATATCTAGGTAGCTAGCTAGATGCCTACATCCTGTATAACTAGGTAGCTAGCTCGATATCTACATCCTGTATAACTAGGTAGCTATCTAGATATCTAAATCCTGTATAACTAGGTATCTAGCTAGATGGCTACATCCTGTATAACTAGGTAGCTAGCTAGATGGCTACATCCTGTATAACTAGGTAGCTAGCTAGTTATCTACATCCTGTTTAACTAGGTAGCTAGCTAGATGGCCACATCCTGTATAACTAGGTAGCTAGCTAGATGTCTAAATCCTGTATAACTAGGTAGCTAGCTAGATGGCCACATCCTGTATAACTAGGTAGCTAGCTAGATGGCCACATCCTGTATAACTAGGTAGCTAGCTAGGTGGCCACATCCTGTATAACTAGGTAGCTAGCTAGATGGCCACATCCTGTATAACTAGGTAGCTAGCTAGATATCTGCATCCTGTATAACTAGGTAGCTAGCTAGATGGCTACATCCTGTATAACTAGGTAGCTAGCTAGATATCTGCATCCTGTATAACTAGGTAGCCAGCTAGATGGCTACATCCTGTATAACTAGGTAGCCAGCTAGATGGCCACATCCTGAATAACTAGGTAGCTAGCTAGATATCTACATCCTGTATAACTAGGTAACTAGCTAGATATCTGCATCCTGTATAACTAGGTAGATAGCTAGATGGCTACATCCTGTATAACTAGGTAGCTAGCTAGATGGCCACATCCTGAATAACTAGGTAGCTAGCTAGATATCTACATCCTGTATAACTAGGTAGCTAGCTAGATATCTACATCCTGTATAACTAGGTAGCTAGCTAGATGGCTACATCCTGTATAACTAGGTAGCTAGCTAGATATCTACATCCTGTATAACTAGGTAGCTAGCTAGATATCTACATCCTGTATAACTAGGTAGCTAGCTAGATATCTACATCCTGTATAACTAGGTAGCCAGCTAGATGGCCACATCCTGTATAACTAGGTAGCTAGCTCGATATCTACATCCTGTATAACTAGGTAGCTAGCTAGATATCTAAATCCTGTATAACTAGGTATCTAGCTAGATGGCTACATCCTGTATAACTAGGTAGCTAGCTAGATGGCTACATCCTGTATAACTAGGTAGCTAGCTAGATATCTACATCCTGTATAACTAGGTAGCTAGCTAGATGGCCACATCCTGTATAACTAGGTAGCTAGCTAGATATCTAAATCCTGTATAACTAGGTATCTAGCTAGATGGCTACATCCTGTATAACTAGGTAGCTAGCTAGGTGGCCACATCCTGTATAACTAGGTAGCTAGCTAGATGGCCACATCCTGTATAACTAGGTAGCTAGCTAGATATCTGCATCCTGTATAACTAGGTAGCTAGCTAGATGGCTACATCCTGTATAACTAGGTAGCTAGCTAGATATCTGCATCCTGTATAACTAGGTAGCTAGCTAGATATCTGCATCCTGTATAACTAGGTAGATAGCTAGATGGCTACATCCTGTATAACTAGGTAGCTAGCTAGATGGCCACATCCTGAATAACTAGGTAGCTAGCTAGATATCTACATCCTGTATAACTAGGTAGCTAGCTAGATATCTGCATCCTGTATAACTGGGTAGATAGCTAGATGGCTACATCCTGTATAACTAGGTAGCTAGCTAGATGGCTACATCCTGTATAACTAGGTAGCTAGCTAGATGGCTACATCCTGTATAACTAGGTAGCTAGCTAGATGGCTACATCCTGTATAACTAGGTAGCTAGCTAGATATCTACATCCTGTATAACTAGGTAGCTAGCTAGATGGCTACATCCTGTATAACTAGGTAGCTAGCTAGATATCTGCATCCTGTATAACTAGGTAGATAGCTAGATGGCTACATCCTGTATAACTAGGTAGCTAGCTAGATATCTACATCCTGTATAACTAGGTAGCTAGCTAGATGGCTACATCCTGTATAACTAGGTAGCTAGCTAGATGGCTACATCCTGTATAACTAGGTAGCTAGCTCGATGGCTACATCCTGTATAACTAGGTAGCTAGCTAGATGGCTACATCCTGTATAACTAGGTAGCTAGCTAGATGGCTACATCCTGTATAACTAGGTAGCTAGCTAGATGGCTACATCCTGTATAACTAGGTAGCTAGCTAGATGGCCACATCCTGAATAACTAGGTAGCTAGCTAGATATCTACATCCTGTATAACTAGGTAGCTAGCTAGATATCTACATCCTGTATAACTAGGTAGCTAGCTAGATGGCCACATCCTGTATAACTAGGTAGCTAGCTAGATATCTACATCCTGTATAACTAGGTAGCTAGCTAGATGGCCACATCCTGTATAACTAGGTAGCTAGCTAGATGGCTACATCCTGTATAACTAGGTAGCTAGCTAGATGGCCACATCCTGAATAACTAGGTAGCTAGCTAGATATCTACATCCTGTATAACTAGGTAGCTAGCTAGATATCTACATCCTGTATAACTAGGTAGCTAGCTAGATGGCTACATCCTGTATAACTAGGTAGCTAGCTAGATATCTACATCCTGTATAACTAGGTAGCTAGCTAGATGGCTACATCCTGTATAACTAGGTAGCTAGCTAGATATCTGCATCCTGTATAACTAGGTAGCTAGCTAGATATCTACATCCTGTATAACTAGGTAGCTAGCTGGATGGCTACATCCTGTATAACTAGGTAGCTAGCTAGATGGCTACATCCTGTATAACTTGGTAGCTAGCTAGATATCTACATCCTGTATTACTAGGTAGCTAGCTAGATGGCTACATCCTGTATAACTAGGTAGCTAGCTCGATATCTACATCCTGTATTACTAGGTAGCTAGCTAGATGGCCACATCCTGTATAACTAGGTAGCTAGCTAGATGGCTACATCCTGTATAACTAGGTAGCTAGCTAGATGGCTACATCCTGTATAACTAGGTAGCTAGCTAGATGGCTACATCCTGTATAACTAGGTAGCTAGCTAGATGGCTACATCCTGTATAACTAGGTAGCTAGCTAGATATCTAGATCCTGTATAACTAGGTAGCTAGCTAGATGGCTACATCCTGTATAACTAGGTAGTTAGCTAGATGGCCACATCCTGTATAACTAGGTAGCTAGCTAGATGGCCACATCCTGTATAACTCGGTAGGTAGCTAGATGGCCACATCCTGTATAACTAGGTAGCTAGCTAGATATCTACATCCTGTATAACTAGGTAGCTAGCTAGATGGCCACATCCTGTATAACTAGGTACCTAGCTCGATATCTACATCCTGTATTACTAGGTAGGTAGCTAGATGGCCACATCCTGTATAACTAGGTAGCTAGCTAGATATCTACATCCTGTATTACTAGGTAGCTAGCTAGATGGCTACATCCTGTATAACTAGGTGGCTAGCTAGATGGCCACATCCTGTATAACTAGGTAGCTAGCTAGATATCTACATCCTGTATAACTAGGTAGCTAGCTAGATGGCTACATCCTGTATAACTAGGTGGCTAGCTAGATGGCTACATCCTGTATAACTAGGTAGCTAGCTAGATGTCTACATCCTGTATAACTAGGTAGCTAGCTAGATGGCTACATCCTGTATAACTAGGTGGCTAGCTAGATGGCCACATCCTGTATAACTAGGTAGCTAGCTAGATATCTACATCCTGTATAACTAGGTAGCTAGCTAGATGGCTACATCCTGTATAACTAGGTAGCTAGCTAGATGGCTACATCCTGTATTACTAGGTAGCTAGCTAGATATCTACATCCTGTATAACTAGGTAGCTAGCTAGATGGCCACATCCTGTATAACTAGGTAGCTAGCTAGATGGCCACATCCTGTATAACTATGTAGCTAGCTAGATATCTACATCCTGTATAACTAGGTAGCTAGCTAGATGGCTACATCCTGTATAACTAGGTAGCTAGCTAGATATCTACATCCTGTATAACTAGGTAGCTAGCTAGATGGCCACATCCTGTATAACTAGGTAGCTAGCTAGATGGCCACATCCTGTATAACTAGGTAGCTAGCTAGATATCTACATCCTGTATAACTAGGTAGCTAGCTAGATGGCCACATCCTGTATAACTAGGTAGCTAGCTAGATGGCCACATCCTGTATAACTAGGTAGCTAGCTAGATATCTACATCCTGTATAACTAGGTAGCTAGCTAGATGGCCACATCCTGTATAACTAGGTAGCTAGCTAGATGGCCACATCCTGTATAACTAGGTAGCTAGCTAGATATCTACATCCTGTATAACTAGGTAGCTAGCTAGATGGCCACATCCTGTATAACTAGGTAGCTAGCTAGATGGCTACATCCTGTATAACTAGGTAGCTAGCTAGATATCTACATCCTGTATAACTAGGTAGCTAGCTTGATATCTAAATCCTGTATAACTAGGTATCTAGCTAGATGGCTACATCCTGTATAGCTAGGTAGCTAGCTAGATGGCTACATCCTGTATAACTAGGTAGCTAGCTAGATATCTACATCCTGTATAACTAGGTATCTAGCTAGATATCTAAATCCTGTGTAACTAGGTAGCCAGCTAGATGGCCACATCCTGTATAGCTAGGTAGCTAGCTAGATGGCTACATCCTGTATAACTAGGTAGCTAGCTAGATGGCTACATCCTGTATAACTAGGTAGCTAGCTAGGTGGCCACATCCTGTATAACTAGGTAGCTGGCTAGATGGCCACATCCTGTATAACTAGGTAGCTAGCTAGATATCTGCATCCTGTATAACTAGGTAGCTAGCTAGATGGCTACATCCTGTATAACTAGGTAGCTAGCTAGATATCTGCATCCTGTATAACTAGGTAGCTAGCTAGATGGCTACATCCTGTATAACTAGGTAGCCAGCTAGATGGCCACATCCTGAATAACTAGGTAGCTAGCTAGATGGCCACATCCTGAATAACTAGGTAGCTAGCTAGATATCTACATCCTGTATAACTAGGTAGCTAGCTAGATATCTGCATCCTGTATAACTAGGTAGATAGCTAGATGGCTACATCCTGTATAACTAGGTAGCTAGCTAGATATCTGCATCCTGTATAACTAGGTAGCTAGCTAGATGGCCACATCCTGTATAACTAGGTAGCTAGCTAGATATCTACATCCTGTATAACTAGGTAGCTAGCTAGATATCTGCATCCTGTATAACTAGGTAGATAGCTAGATGGCTACATCCTGTATAACTAGGTAGCTAGCTAGATGGCCACATCCTGTATAACTAGGTAGCTAGCTAGATGGCTACATCCTGTATAACTAGGTAGCTAGCTAGATGGCCACATCCTGAATAACTAGGTAGCTAGCTAGATATCTACATCCTGTATAACTAGGTAGCTAGCTGGATGGCTACATCCTGTATAACTAGGTAGCTAGCTAGATGGCTACATCCTGTATAACTAGGTAGCTAGCTAGATGGCTACATCCTGTATAACTAGGTAGCTAGCTAGATGGCCACATCCTGAATAACTAGGTAGCTAGCTAGATGGCTACATCCTGTATAACTAGGTAGCTAGCTAGATGGCCACATCCTGAATAACTAGGTAGCTAGCTAGATGGCTACATCCTGTATAACTAGGTAGCTAGCTAGATGGCTACATCCTGTATAACTAGGTAGCTAGCTCGATATCTACATCCTGTATAACTAGGTAGCTAGCTAGATATCTACATCCTGTATAACTAGGTAGCTAGCTAGATATCTACATCCTGTATAACTAGGTAGCTAGCTAGATGGCCACATCCTGTATAACTAGGTAGCTAGCTAGATGGCTACATCCTGTATAACTAGGTAGCTAGCTAGATGGCTTCATCCTGTATAACTAGGTAGCTAGCTAGATGGCCACATCCTGTATAACTAGGTAGCTAGCTAGATATCTACATCCTGTATAACTAGGTAGCTAGCTAGATATCTACATCCTGTATAACTAGGTAGCTAGCTAGATGGCCACATCCTGTATAACTAGGTAGCTAGCTGGATGGCGACATCCTGTATAAGTAGGTAGCTAGCTAGGTGGCTACATCCTGTATAACTAGGTAGCTAGCTAGATGGCTACATCCTGTATAACTAGGTAGCTAGCTAGGTGGTTCTATCCTGTATAACTAGGTAGCTAGCTAGGTAGTTCTATCCTGTATAACTAGGTAGCTAGCTAGATATCTATATCCTGTATAACTAGGTAGCTAGCTAGATATCTATATCCTGTATAACTAGGTAGCTAGCTAGGTGGCTACATCCTGTATAACTAGGTAGCTAGCTAGGTGGCTACATCCTGTATAACTAGGTAGCTAGCTAGGTGGTTCTATCCTGTATAACTAGGTAGCTAGCTAGATATCTATATCCTGTATAACTAGGTAGCTAGCTAGATATCTATATCCTGTATAACTAGGTAGCTAGCTAGATATCTATATCCTGTATAACTAGGTAGCTAGCTAGATGGCTACATCCTGTATAACTAGGTAGCTAGCTAGATGGCTACATCCTGTATAACTAGGTAGCTAGCTAGATATCTATATCCTGTATAACTAGGTAGCTAGCTAGGTGGTTCTATCCTGTATAACCAGGTAGCTAGCTAGATATCTATATCCTGTATAACTAGGTAGCTAGCTAGATATCTATATCCTGTATAACTAGGTAGCTAGCTAGATATCTATATCCTGTATAACTAGGTAGCTAGCTAGATGGCTACATCCTGTATAACTAGGTAGCTAGCTAGATGGCTACATCCTGTATAACTAGGTAGCTAGCTAGATATCTATATCCTGTATAACTAGGTAGCTAGCTAGATGGCTACATCCTGTATAACTAGGTAGCTGGCTAGATGGCTACATCCTGTATAACTAGGTAGCTGGCTAGATATCTATATCCTGTATAACTGGGTAGCTAGCTAGATATCTATATCCTGTATAACTAGGTAGCTAGCTAGATGGCTACATCCTGTATAACTAGGTAGCTAGCTAGATATCTATATCCTGTATAACTAGGTAGCTAGCTAGATGGCTACATCCTGTATAACTAGGTAGCTGGCTAGATGGCCACATCCTGTATAACTAGGTAGCTAGCTAGATATCTACATCCTGTATAACTAGGTAGCTAGCTAGATATCTAAATCCTGTATAACTAGGTATCTATCTAGATGGCTACATCCTGTATAACTAGGTAGATAGCTAGATATCTGCATCCTGTATAACTAGGTAGCTAGCTAGATGGCCACATCCTGTATAACTAGGTAGCTAGCTAGATATCTACATCCTGTATAACTAGGTAGCTAGCTAGATATCTGCATCCTGTATAACTAGGTAGATAGCTAGATGGCTACATCCTGTATAACTAGGTAGCTAGCTAGATGGCCACATCCTGTATAACTAGGTAGCTAGCTAGATGGCTACATCCTGTATAACTAGGTAGCTAGCTAGATGGCCACATCCTGAATAACTAGGTAGCTAGCTAGATATCTACATCCTGTATAACTAGGTAGCTAGCTGGATGGCTACATCCTGTATAACTAGGTAGCTAGCTGGATGGCTACATCCTGTATAACTAGGTAGCTAGCTAGATGGCTACATCCTGTATAACTAGGTAGCTAGCTAGATGGCTACATCCTGTATAACTAGGTAGCTAGCTAGATGGCCACATCCTGAATAACTAGGTAGCTAGCTAGATGGCTACATCCTGTATAACTTGGTAGCTAGCTAGATGGCTACATCCTGTATAACTAGGTAGCTAGCTCGATATCTACATCCTGTATAACTAGGTAGCTAGCTAGATATCTACATCCTGTATAACTAGGTAGCTAGCTAGATATCTACATCCTGTATAACTAGGTAGCTAGCTAGATGGCCACATCCTGTATAACTAGGTAGCTAGCTAGATGGCTACATCCTGTATAACTAGGTAGCTAGCTAGATTGCTACATCCTGTATAACTAGGTAGCTAGCTAGATGGCCACATCCTGTATAACTAGGTAGCTAGCTAGATATCTACATCCTGTATAACTAGGTAGCTAGCTAGATATCTACATCCTGTATAACTAGGTAGCTAGCTAGATGGCCACATCCTGTATAACTAGGTAGCTAGCTAGATGGCTACATCCTGTATAACTAGGTAGCTAGCTCGATATCTACATCCTGTATAACTAGGTAGCTAGCTAGATGGCTACATCCTGTATAACTAGGTAGCTAGCTAGATGGCCACATCCTGTATAACTAGGTAGCTAGCTAGATATCTACATCCTGTATAACTAGGTAGCTAGCTCGATATCTACATCCTGTATAACTAGGTAGCTAGCTAGATGGCTACATCCTGTATAACTAGGTAGCTAGCTAGATATCTACATCCTGTATAACTAGGTAGCTAGCTAGATATCTACATCCTGTATAACTAGGTAGCTAGCTAGATGGCCACATCCTGTATAACTAGGTAGCTAGCTAGATATCTACATCCTGTATAACTAGGTAGCTAGCTAGATATCTACATCCTGTATAACTAGGTAGCTAGCTAGATGGCTACATCCTGTATAACTAGGTAGCTAGCTAGATGGCTACATCCTGTATAACTAGTTAGCTAGCTAGATATCTGCATCCTGTATAACTAGGTAGCTAGCTAGATGGCCACATCCTGTATAACTAGGTAGCTAGCTAGATATCTACATCCTGTATAACTAGGTAGATAGCTAGATGGCTACATCCTGTATAACTAGGTAGCTAGCTAGATGGCCACATCCTGTATAACTAGGTAGCTAGCTAGATGGCCACATCCTGTATAACTAGGTAGCTAGCTAGATATCTACATCCTGTATAACTAGGTAGATAGCTAGATGGCTACATCCTGTATAACTAGGTAGCTAGCTAGATGGCCACATCCTGTATAACTAGGTAGCTAGCTAGATGGCCACATCCTGTATAACTAGGTAGCTAGCTCGATATCTACATCCTGTATAACTAGGTAGCTAGCTCGATATCTACATCCTGTATAACTAGGTAGCTAGCTAGATGGCCACATCCTGTATAACTAGGTAGCTAGCTAGATATCTACATCCTGTATAACTAGGTAGATAGCTAGATGGCTACATCCTGTATAACTAGGTAGATAGCTAGATGGCTACATCCTGTATAACTAGGTAGCTAGCTAGATATCTGCATCCTGTATAACTAGGTAGATAGCTAGATGGCTACATCCTGTATAACTAGGTAGCTAGCTAGATGGCCACATCCTGAATAACTAGGTAGCTAGCTAGATATCTACATCCTGTATAACTAGGTAGCTAGCTAGATATCTGCATCCTGTATAACTAGGTAGATGGCTAGATGGCTACATCCTGTATAACTAGGTAGCTAGCTAGATGGCCACATCCTGAATAACTAGGTAGCTAGCTAGATATCTACATCCTGTATAACTAGGTAGCTAGCTGGATGGCTACATCCTGTATAACTAGGTAGCTAGCTGGATGGCTACATCCTGTATAACTAGGTAGATAGCTAGATGGCTACATCCTGTATAACTAGGTAGCTAGCTAGATGGCCACATCCTGAATAACTAGGTAGCTAGCTAGATATCTACATCCTGTATAACTAGGTAGCTAGCTAGATATCTGCATCCTGTATAACTAGGTAGCTAGCTAGATATCTACATCCTGTATAACTAGGTAGCTAGCTAGATGGCTACATCCTGTATAACTAGGTAGCTAGCTAGATGGCCACATCCTGTATAACTGGGTAGCTAGCTGGATGGCCACATCCTGTATAACTAGGTAGCTAGCTAGATATCTACATCCTGTATAACTAGGTAGCTAGCTAGGTGGCTACATCCTGTATAACTAGGTAGCTAGCTAGATGGCCACACCCTGCATAACTAGGTAGCTAGCTCGATATCTACATCCTGTATAACTAGGTAGCTAGCTAGATGGCTACATCCTGTATAACTAGGTAGCTAGCTAGATATCTGCATCCTGTATAACTAGGTAGATAGCTAGATGGCTACATCCTGTATAACTAGGTAGCTAGCTAGATATCTACATCCTGTATAACTAGGTAGCTAGCTAGATGGCTACATCCTGTATAACTAGGTAGCTAGCTAGATGGCTACATCCTGTATAACTAGGTAGCTAGCTCGATGGCTACATCCTGTATAACTAGGTAGCTAGCTAGATGGCTACATCCTGTATAACTAGGTAGCTAGCTAGATGGCTACATCCTGTATAACTAGGTAGCTAGCTAGATGGCTACATCCTGTATAACTAGGTAGCTAGCTAGATGGCCACATCCTGAATAACTAGGTAGCTAGCTAGATATCTACATCCTGTATAACTAGGTAGCTAGCTAGATATCTACATCCTGTATAACTGGGTAGCTAGCTAGATGGCCACATCCTGTATAACTAGGTAGCTAGCTAGATATCTACATCCTGTATAACTAGGTAGCTAGCTAGATGGCCACATCCTGTATAACTAGGTAGCTAGCTAGATGGCTACATCCTGTATAACTAGGTAGCTAGCTAGATGGCCACATCCTGAATAACTAGGTAGCTAGCTAGATATCTACATCCTGTATAACTAGGTAGCTAGCTAGATATCTGCATCCTGTATAACTAGGTAGATAGCTAGATGGCTACATCCTGTATAACTAGGTAGCTAGCTAGATGGCCACATCCTGAATAACTAGGTAGCTAGCTAGATATCTACATCCTGTATAACTAGGTAGCTAGCTGGATGGCTACATCCTGTATAACTAGGTAGCTAGCTGGATGGCTACATCCTGTATAACTAGGTAGATAGCTAGATGGCTACATCCTGTATAACTAGGTAGCTAGCTAGATGGCCACATCCTGAATAACTAGGTAGCTAGCTAGATATCTACATCCTGTATAACTAGGTAGCTAGCTAGATATCTGCATCCTGTATAACTAGGTAGCTAGCTAGATATCTACATCCTGTATAACTAGGTAGCTAGCTAGATGGCTACATCCTGTATAACTAGGTAGCTAGCTAGATGGCCACATCCTGTATAACTGGGTAGCTAGCTGGATGGCGACATCCTGTATAACTAGGTAGCTAGCTAGATATCTACATCCTGTATAACTAGGTAGCTAGCTAGGTGGCTACATCCTGTATAACTAGGTAGCTAGCTAGATGGCCACACCCTGCATAACTAGGTAGCTAGCTCGATATCTACATCCTGTATAACTAGGTAGCTAGCTAGATGGCTACATCCTGTATAACTAGGTAGCTAGCTAGATATCTGCATCCTGTATAACTAGGTAGATAGCTAGATGGCTACATCCTGTATAACTAGGTAGCTAGCTAGATATCTACATCCTGTATAACTAGGTAGCTAGCTAGATGGCTACATCCTGTATAACTAGGTAGCTAGCTAGATGGCTACATCCTGTATAACTAGGTAGCTAGCTCGCTGGCTACATCCTGTATAACTAGGTAGCTAGCTAGATGGCTACATCCTGTATAACTAGGTAGCTAGCTAGATGGCTACATCCTGTATAACTAGGTAGCTAGCTAGATGGCTACATCCTGCATAACTAGGTAGCTAGCTAGATGGCCACATCCTGAATAACTAGGTAGCTAGCTAGATATCTACATCCTGTATAACTAGGTAGCTAGCTAGATATCTACATCCTGTATAACTAGGTAGCTAGCTAGATGGCCACATCCTGTATAACTAGGTAGCTAGCTAGATATCTACATCCTGTATAACTAGGTAGCTAGCTAGATGGCCACATCCTGTATAACTAGGTAGCTAGCTAGATGGCTACATCCTGTATAACTAGGTAGCTAGCTAGATGGCCACATCCTGAATAACTAGGTAGCTAGCTAGATATCTACATCCTGTATAACTAGGTAGCTAGCTAGATATCTACATCCTGTATAACTAGGTAGCTAGCTAGATGGCTACATCCTGTATAACTAGGTAGCTAGCTAGATATCTACATCCTGTATAACTAGGTAGCTAGCTAGATGGCTACATCCTGTATAACTAGGTAGCTAGCTAGATATCTGCATCCTGTATAACTAGGTAGCTAGCTAGATATCTACATCCTGTATAACTAGGTAGCTAGCTGGATGGCTACATCCTGTATAACTAGGTAGCTAGCTAGATGGCTACATCCTGTATAACTTGGTAGCTAGCTAGATATCTACATCCTGTATTACTAGGTAGCTAGCTAGATGGCTACATCCTGTATAACTAGGTAGCTAGCTCGATATCTACATCCTGTATTACTAGGTAGCTAGCTAGATGGCCACATCCTGTATAACTAGGTAGCTAGCTAGATGGCTACATCCTGTATAACTAGGTAGCTAGCTAGATGGCCACATCCTGTATAACTAGGTAGCTAGCTAGATGGCGACATCCTGTATAACTAGGTAGCTAGCTAGATGGCTACATCCTGTATAACTAGGTAGCCAGCTAGATATCTAGATCCTGTATAACTAGGTAGCTAGCTAGATGGCTACATCCTGTATAACTAGGTAGTTAGCTAGATGGCCACATCCTGTATAACTAGGTAGCTAGCTAGATGGCTACATCCTGTATAACTCGGTAGCTAGCTAGATGGCCACATCCTGTATAACTAGGTAGCTAGCTAGATATCTACATCCTGTATAACTAGGTAGCTAGCTAGATGGCCACATCCTGTATAACTAGGTAGCTAGCTAGATATCTACATCCTGTATAACTAGGTGGCTAGCTAGATATCTACATCCTGTATAACTAGGTAGCTAGCTAGATGGCTACATCCTGTATAACTAGGTAGCTAGCTAGATGGCTACATCCTGTATAACTAGGTAGCTAGCTCGAAATCTACATCCTGTATTACTAGGTAGGTAGCTAGATGGCCACATCCTGTATAACTAGGTAGCTAGCTAGATATCTACATCCTGTATTACTAGGTAGCTAGCTAGATGGCTACATCCTGTATAACTAGGTGGCTAGCTAGATGGCCACATCCTGTATAACTAGGTAGCTAGCTAGATATCTACATCCTGTATAACTAGGTAGCTAGCTAGATGGCTACATCCTGTATAACTAGGTGGCTAGCTAGATGGCTACATCCTGTATAACTAGGTAGCTAGCTAGATGGCTACATCCTGTATAACTCGGTAGCTAGCTAGATATCTACATCCTGTATTACTAGGTAGCTAGCTAGATGGCTACATCCTGTATAACTAGGTAGCTAGCTCGATATCTACATCCTGTATTACTAGGTAGCTAGCTAGATGGCCACATCCTGTATAACTAGGTAGCTAGCTAGATGGCTACATCCTGTATAACTAGGTAGCTAGCTAGATGGCCACATCCTGTATAACTAGGTAGCTAGCTAGATGGCTACATCCTGTATAACTAGGTAGCTAGCTAGATGGCTACATCCTGTATAACTAGGTAGCTAGCTAGATATCTAGATCCTGTATAACTAGGTAGCTAGCTAGATGGCTACATCCTGTATAACTAGGTAGTTAGCTAGATGGCCACATCCTGTATAACTAGGTAGCTAGCTAGATGGCTACATCCTGTATAACTCGGTAGCTAGCTAGATGGCCACATCCTGTATAACTAGGTAGCTAGCTAGATATCTACATCCTGTATAACTAGGTAGCTAGCTAGATGGCCACATCCTGTATAACTAGGTAGCTAGCTAGATGGCCACATCCTGTATAACTAGGTAGCTAGCTAGATATCTACATCCTGTATAACTAGGTAGCTAGCTAGATATCTACATCCTGTATAACTAGGTAGCTAGCTAGATGGCTACATCCTGTATAACTAGGTAGCTAGCTAGATGGCTACATCCTGTATAACTAGGTAGCTAGCTCGATATCTACATCCTGTATTACTAGGTAGGTAGCTAGATGGCCACATCCTGTATAACTAGGTAGCTAGCTAGATATCTACATCCTGTATTACTAGGTAGCTAGCTAGATGGCTACATCCTGTATAACTAGGTGGCTAGCTAGATGGCCACATCCTGTATAACTAGGTAGCTAGCTAGATATCTACATCCTGTATAACTAGGTAGCTAGCTAGATGGCTACATCCTGTATAACTAGGTGGCTAGCTAGATGGCTACATCCTGTATAACTAGGTAGCTAGCTAGATGTCTACATCCTGTATAACTAGGTAGCTAGCTAGATGGCTACATCCTGTATAACTAGGTGGCTAGCTAGATGGCCACATCCTGTATAACTAGGTAGCTAGCTAGATATCTACATCCTGTATAACTAGGTAGCTAGCTAGATGGCTACATCCTGTATAACTAGGTAGCTAGCTAGATGGCTACATCCTGTATTACTAGGTAGCTAGCTAGATATCTACATCCTGTATAACTAGGTAGCTAGCTAGATGGCCACATCCTGTATAACTAGGTAGCTAGCTAGATGGCTACATCCTGTATAACTAGGTAGCTAGCTAGATATCTGCATCCTGTATAACTAGGTAGATAGCTAGATGGCTACATCCTGTATAACTAGGTAGCCAGCTAGATGGCCACATCCTGAATAACTAGGTAGCTAGCTAGATGGCTACATCCTGTATAACTAGGTAGCTAGCTAGATGGCCACATCCTGAATAACTAGGTAGCTAGCTAGATATCTACATCCTGTATAACTAGGTAGCTAGCTGGATGGCTACATCCTGTATAACTAGGTAGCTAGCTGGATGGCTACATCCTGTATAACTAGGTAGCTAGCTAGATGGCTACATCCTGTATAACTAGGTAGCTAGCTAGATGGCTACATCCTGTATAACTAGGTAGCTAGCTAGATGGCCACATCCTGAATAACTAGGTAGCTAGCTAGATGGCTACATCCTGTATAACTAGGTAGCTAGCTAGATGGCTACATCCTGTATAACTAGGTAGCTAGCTCGATATCTACATCCTGTATAACTAGGTAGCTAGCTAGATATCTACATCCTGTATAACTAGGTAGCTAGCTAGATATCTACATCCTGTATAACTAGGTAGCTAGCTAGATGGCCACATCCTGTATAACTAGGTAGCTAGCTAGATGGCTACATCCTGTATAACTAGGTAGCTAGCTAGATGGCTACATCCTGTATAACTAGGTAGCTAGCTAGATGGCCACATCCTGTATAACTAGGTAGCTAGCTAGATATCTACATCCTGTATAACTAGGTAGCTAGCTAGATATCTACATCCTGTATAACTAGGTAGCTAGCTAGATGGCCACATCCTGTATAACTAGGTAGCTAGCTAGATGGCTACATCCTGTATAACTAGGTAGCTAGCTCGATATCTACATCCTGTATAACTAGGTAGCTAGCTAGATGGCTACATCCTGTATAACTAGATAGCTAGCTAGATAGCCACATCCTGTATAACTAGGTAGCTAGCTAGATATCTACATCCTGTATAACTAGGTAGCTAGCTCGATATCTACATCCTGTATAACTAGGTAGCTAGCTAGATGGCTACATCCTGTATAACTAGGTAGCTAGCTAGATATCTACATCCTGTATAACTAGGTAGCTAGCTAGATATCTACATCCTGTATAACTAGGTAGCTAGCTAGATGGCCACATCCTGTATAACTAGGTAGCTAGCTAGATATCTACATCCTGTATAACTAGGTAGCTAGCTAGATATCTACATCCTGTATAACTAGGTAGCTAGCTAGATGGCTACATCCTGTATAACTAGGTAGCTAGCTAGATGGCTACATCCTGTATAACTAGGTAGCTAGCTAGATATCTGCATCCTGTATAACTAGGTAGCTAGCTAGATGGCCACATCCTGTATAACTAGGTAGCTAGCTAGATATCTACATCCTGTATAACTAGGTAGATAGCTAGATGGCTACATCCTGTATAACTAGGTAGCTAGCTAGATGGCCACATCCTGTATAACTAGGTAGCTAGCTAGATGGCCACATCCTGTATAACTAGGTAGCTAGCTAGATATCTACATCCTGTATAACTAGGTAGATAGCTAGATGGCTACATCCTGTATAACTAGGTAGCTAGCTAGATGGCCACATCCTGTATAACTAGGTAGCTAGCTAGATGGCCGCATCCTGTATAACTAGGTAGCTAGCTAGATGGCCACATCCTGTATAACTAGGTAGCTAGCTAGATGGCCACATCCTGTATAACTAGGTAGATAGCTAGATGGCTACATCCTATATAACTAGGTAGATAGCTAGATGGCTACATCCTGTATAACTAGGTAGCTAGCTAGATATCTGCATCCTGTATAACTAGGTAGATAGCTAGATGGCTACATCCTGTATAACTAGGTAGCTAGCTAGATGGCCACATCCTGAATAACTAGGTAGCTAGCTAGATATCTACATCCTGTATAACTAGGTAGCTAGCTAGATATCTGCATCCTGTATAACTAGGTAGATAGCTAGATGGCTACATCCTGTATAACTAGGTAGCTAGCTAGATGGCCACATCCTGAATAACTAGGTAGCTAGCTAGATATCTACATCCTGTATAACTAGGTAGCTAGCTGGATGGCTACATCCTGTATAACTAGGTAGCTAGCTAGATGGCTACATCCTGTATAACTAGGTAGATAGCTAGATGGCTACATCCTGTATAACTAGGTAGCTAGCTAGATGGCCACATCCTGAATAACTAGGTAGCTAGCTAGATATCTACATCCTGTATAACTAGGTAGCTAGCTAGATATCTGCATCCTGTATAACTAGGTAGCTAGCTAGATATCTACATCCTGTATAACTAGGTAGCTAGCTAGATGGCTACATCCTGTATAACTAGGTAGCTAGCTAGATGGCCACATCCTGTATAACTGGGTAGCTAGCTGGATGGCCACATCCTGTATAACTAGGTAGCTAGCTAGATATCTACATCCTGTATAACTAGGTAGCTAGCTAGGTGGCTACATCCTGTATAACTAGGTAGCTAGCTAGATGGCCACACCCTGCATAACTAGGTAGCTAGCTCGATATCTACATCCTGTATAACTAGGTAGCTAGCTGGATGGCTACATCCTGTATAACTAGGTAGCTAGCTAGATATCTACATCCTGTATAACTAGGTAGCTAGCTAGGTGGCTACATCCTGTATAACTAGGTAGCTAGCTAGATGGCTACATCCTGTATTACTAGGTAGCTAGCTAGATATCTACATCCTGTATAACTAGGTAGCTAGCTAGATGGCCACATCCTGTATAACTAGGTAGCTAGCTAGATGGCTACATCCTGTATAACTAGGTAGCTAGCTAGATATCTGCATCCTGTATAACTAGGTAGCTAGCTAGATATCTAGATCCTGTATAACTAGGTAGCTAGCTAGATGGCTACATCCTGTATAACTAGGTAGCTAGCTAGATATCTACATCCTGTATAACTAGGTAGCTAGCTAGATGGCTACATCCTGTATAACTAGGTAGCCAGCTAGATATCCACATCCTGAATAATTAGGTAGCTAGCTAGATATCTGCATCCTGTATAACTAGGTAGATAGCTAGATGGCTACATCCTGTATAACTAGGTAGCTAGCTAGATGGCCACATCCTGAATAACTAGGTAGCTAGCTAGATATCTACATCCTGTAGAACTAGGTAGCTAGCTAGATATCTGCATCCTGTATAACTAGGTAGATAGCTAGATGGCTGCATCCTGTATAACTAGGTAGCTAGCTAGATGGCCACATCCTGTATAACTAGGTAGCTAGCTAGATATCTACATCCTGTATAACTAGGTAGCTAGCTAGATGGCCACATCCTGTATAACTAGGTAGCTAGCTAGATATCTACATCCTGTATAACTAGGTAGCTGGCTAGATATCTGCATCCTGTATAACTAGGTAGATAGCTCGATGGCTACATCCTGTATAACTCGGTAGCTAGCTAGATGGCTACATCCTGTATAACTAGGTAGCTAGCTAGATGGCCACATCCTGAATAACTAGGTAGCTAGCTAGATATCTACATCCTGTATAACTAGGTAGCTAGCTAGATGGCTACATCCTGTATAACTAGGTAGCTAGCTAGGTGGCCACATCCTGTATAACTAGGTAGCTAGCTAGATGGCCACATCCTGTATAACTAGGTAGCTAGCTAGATATCTACATCCTGTATAACTAGGTAGCTAGCTCGATATCTACATCCTGTATAACTAGGTAGCTGGCTGGATGGCCACATCCTGTATAACTAGCTAGCTAGATAGATGGCCACATCCTGTATAACTAGGTAGCTAGCTAGATATCTACATCCTGTATAACTAGGTAGCTAGCTAGATGGCCACATCCTGTATAACTAGGTAGCTAGCTAGATGGCCACATCCTGTATAACTAGGTAGCTAGCTAGATGGCCACATCCTGTATAACTAGGTAGCTAGCTAGATGGCTACATCCTGTATAACTAGGTAGCTAGCTAGATGGCTACATCCTGTATAACTAGGTAGCTAGCTAGGTGGCCACATCCTGTATAACTAGGTAGCTAGCTAGGTGGCTACATCCTGTATAACTAGGTAGCTAGCTAGATATCTACATCCTGTATAACTAGGTAGCTAGCTCGATATCTACATCCTGTATAACATGGTAGCTAGCTAGATGGCTACATCCTGTATAACTAGGTAGGTAGCTAGATGGCCACATCCTGTATAACTAGGTAGCTAGCTGGATGGCGACATCCTGTATAAGTAGGTAGCTAGCTAGGTGGCTACATCCTGTATAACTAGGTAGCTAGCTAGGTGGCTACATCCTGTATAACTAGGTAGCTAGCTAGGTGGTTCTATCCTGTATAACTAGGTAGCTAGCTAGGTGGTTCTATCCTGTATAACTAGGTAGCTAGCTAGGTAGTTCTATCCTGTATAACTAGGTAGCTAGCTAGATATCTATATCCTGTATAACTAGGTAGCTAGCTAGATATCTATATCCTGTATAACTAGGTAGCTAGCTAGGTGGCTACATCCTGTATAACTAGGTAGCTAGCTAGGTGGCTACATCCTGTATAACTAGGTAGCTAGCTAGGTGGTTCTATCCTGTATAACTAGGTAGCTAGCTAGATATCTATATCCTGTATAACTAGGTAGCTAGCTAGATATCTATATCCTGTATAACTAGGTAGCTAGCTAGATATCTATATCCTGTATAACTAGGTAGCTAGCTAGATGGCTACATCCTGTATAACTAGGTAGCTAGCTAGATGGCTACATCCTGTATAACTAGGTAGCTAGCTAGATATCTATATCCTGTATAACTAGGTAGCTAGCTAGGTGGTTCTATCCTGTATAACTAGGTAGCTAGCTAGATATCTATATCCTGTATAACTAGGTAGCTAGCTAGATATCTATATCCTGTATAACTAGGTAGCTAGCTAGATATCTATATCCTGTATAACTAGGTAGCTAGCTAGATGGCTACATCCTGTATAACTAGGTAGCTAGCTAGATGGCTACATCCTGTATAACTAGGTAGCTAGCTAGTTATCTACATCCTGTTTAACTAGGTAGCTAGCTAGATGGCCACATCCTGTATAACTAGGTAGCTAGCTAGATGTCTAAATCCTGTATAACTAGGTAGCTAGCTAGATGGCCACATCCTGTATAACTAGGTAGCTAGCTAGATGGCCACATCCTGTATAACTAGGTAGCTAGCTAGGTGGCCACATCCTGTATAACTAGGTAGCTAGCTAGATGGCCACATCCTGTATAACTAGGTAGCTAGCTAGATATCTGCATCCTGTATAACTAGGTAGCTAGCTAGATGGCTACATCCTGTATAACTGGGTAGCTAGCTAGATATCTGCATCCTGTATAACTAGGTAGCCAGCTAGATGGCTACATCCTGTATAACTAGGTAGCCAGCTAGATGGCCACATCCTGAATAACTAGGTAGCTAGCTAGATATCTACATCCTGTATAACTAGGTAACTAGCTAGATATCTGCATCCTGTATAACTAGGTAGATAGCTAGATGGCTACATCCTGTATAACTAGGTAGCTAGCTAGATGGCCACATCCTGAATAACTAGGTAGCTAGCTAGATATCTACATCCTGTATAACTAGGTAGCTAGCTAGATGGCTACATCCTGTATAACTAGGTAGCTAGCTAGATATCTACATCCTGTATAACTAGGTAGCTAGCTAGATGGCTACATCCTGTATAACTAGGTAGCTAGCTAGATATCTACATCCTGTATAACTAGGTAGCTAGCTAGATATCTACATCCTGTATAACTAGGTAGCTAGCTAGATATCTACATCCTGTATAACTAGGTAGCCAGCTAGATGGCCACATCCTGTATAACTAGGTAGCTAGCTCGATATCTACATCCTGTATAACTAGGTAGCTAGCTAGATATCTAAATCCTGTATAACTAGGTATCTAGCTAGATGGCTACATCCTGTATAACTAGGTAGCTAGCTAGATGGCTACATCCTGTATAACTAGGTAGCTAGCTAGATATCTACATCCTGTATAACTAGGTAGCTAGCTAGATGGCCACATCCTGTATAACTAGGTAGCTAGCTAGATATCTAAATCCTGTATAACTAGGTATCTAGCTAGATGGCTACATCCTGTATAACTAGGTAGCTAGCTAGGTGGCCACATCCTGTATAACTAGGTAGCTAGCTAGATGGCCACATCCTGTATAACTAGGTAGCTAGCTAGATATCTGCATCCTGTATAACTAGGTAGCTAGCTAGATGGCTACATCCTGTATAACTAGGTAGCTAGCTAGATATCTGCATCCTGTATAACTAGGTAGCTAGCTAGATATCTGCATCCTGTATAACTAGGTAGATAGCTAGATGGCTACATCCTGTATAACTAGGTAGCTAGCTAGATGGCCACATCCTGAATAACTAGGTAGCTAGCTAGATATCTACATCCTGTATAACTAGGTAGCTAGCTAGATATCTGCATCCTGTATAACTAGGTAGATAGCTAGATGGCTACATCCTGTATAACTAGGTAGCTAGCTAGATGGCTACATCCTGTATAACTAGGTAGCTAGCTAGATGGCTACATCCTGTATAACTAGGTAGCTAGCTAGATGGCTACATCCTGTATAACTAGGTAGCTAGCTAGATATCTACATCCTGTATAACTAGGTAGCTAGCTAGATGGCTACATCCTGTATAACTAGGTAGCTAGCTAGATATCTGCATCCTGTATAACTAGGTAGATAGCTAGATGGCTACATCCTGTATAACTAGGTAGCTAGCTAGATGGCTACATCCTGTATAACTAGGTAGCTGGCTAGATGGCTACATCCTGTATAACTAGGTAGCTAGCTAGATATCTATATCCTGTATAACTAGGTAGCTAGCTAGATATCTATATCCTGTATAACTAGGTAGCTAGCTTGATGGCTACATCCTGTATAACTAGGTAGCTAGCTAGATATCTATATCCTGTATAACTAGGTAGCTAGCTAGATGGCTACATCCTGTATAACGAGGTAGCTGGCGAGATGGCCACATCCTGTATAACTAGGTAGCTAGCTAGATATCTACATCCTGTATAACTAGGTAGCTAGCTAGATATCTATATCCTGTATAACTAGGTAGCTAGCTAGATGGCTACATCCTGTATAACTAGGTAGCTGGCTAGATGGCCACATCCTGTATAACTAGGTAGCTAGCTAGATATCTACATCCTGTATAACTAGGTAGCTAGCTAGATATCTACATCCTGTATAACTAGGTAGCTAGCTAGATGGCTACATCCTGTATAACTAGGTAGCTGGCTAGATGGCCACATCCTGTATAACTAGGTAGCTAGCTAGATATCTACATCCTGTATAACTAGGTAGCTAGCTAGATATCTAAATCCTGTATAACTAGGTATCTAGCTAGATGGCTACATCCTGTATAACTAGGTAGCTAGCTGGATGGCTACATCCTGTATAACTAGGTAGCTAGCTAGATATCTACATCCTGTATATCTAGGTAGCTAGCTAGATGCCTACATCCTGTATAACTAGGTAGCTAGCTCGATATCTACATCCTGTATAACTAGGTAGCTATCTAGATATCTAAATCCTGTATAACTAGGTATCTAGCTAGATGGCTACATCCTGTATAACTAGGTAGCTAGCTAGATGGCTACATCCTGTATAACTAGGTAGCTAGCTAGTTATCTACATCCTGTTTAACTAGGTAGCTAGCTAGATGGCCACATCCTGTATAACTAGGTAGCTAGCTAGATGTCTAAATCCTGTATAACTAGGTAGCTAGCTAGATGGCCACATCCTGTATAACTAGGTAGCTAGCTAGATGGCCACATCCTGTATAACTAGGTAGCTAGCTAGGTGGCCACATCCTGTATAACTAGGTAGCTAGCTAGATGGCCACATCCTGTATAACTAGGTAGCTAACTAGATATCTGCATCCTGTATAACTAGGTAGCTAGCTAGATGGCTACATCCTGTATAACTAGGTAGCTAGCTAGATATCTGCATCCTGTATAACTAGGTAGCCAGCTAGATGGCTACATCCTGTATAACTAGGTAGCCAGCTAGATGGCCACATCCTGAATAACTAGGTAGCTAGCTAGATATCTACATCCTGTATAACTAGGTAACTAGCTAGATATCTGCATCCTGTATAACTAGGTAGATAGCTAGATGGCTACATCCTGTATAACTAGGTAGCTAGCTAGATGGCCACATCCTGAATAACTAGGTAGCTAGCTAGATATCTACATCCTGTATAACTAGGTAGCTAGCTAGATGGCTACATCCTGTATAACTAGGTAGCTAGCTAGATATCTACATCCTGTATAACTAGGTAGCTAGCTAGATGGCCACATCCTGTATAACTAGGTAGCTAGCTAGATATCTAAATCCTGTATAACTAGGTATCTAGCTAGATGGCTACATCCTGTATAACTAGGTAGCTAGCTAGGTGGCCACATCCTGTATAACTAGGTAGCTAGCTAGATGGCCACATCCTGTATAACTAGGTAGCTAGCTAGATATCTGCATCCTGTATAACTAGGTAGCTAGCTAGATGGCTACATCCTGTATAACTAGGTAGCTAGCTAGATATCTGCATCCTGTATAACTAGGTAGCTAGCTAGATATCTGCATCCTGTATAACTAGGTAGATAGCTAGATGGCTACATCCTGTATAACTAGGTAGCTAGCTAGATGGCCACATCCTGAATAACTAGGTAGCTAGCTAGATATCTACATCCTGTATAACTAGGTAGCTAGCTAGATATCTGCATCCTGTATAACTGGGTAGATAGCTAGATGGCTACATCCTGTATAACTAGGTAGCTAGCTAGATGGCTACATCCTGTATAACTAGGTAGCTAGCTAGATGGCTACATCCTGTATAACTAGGTAGCTAGCTAGATGGCTACATCCTGTATAACTAGGTAGCTAGCTAGATATCTACATCCTGTATAACTAGGTAGCTAGCTAGATGGCTACATCCTGTATAACTAGGTAGCTAGCTAGATATCTGCATCCTGTATAACTAGGTAGATAGCTAGATGGCTACATCCTGTATAACTAGGTAGCTAGCTAGATATCTACATCCTGTATAACTAGGTAGCTAGCTAGATGGCTACATCCTGTATAACTAGGTAGCTAGCTAGATGGCTACATCCTGTATAACTAGGTAGCTAGCTCGATGGCTACATCCTGTATAACTAGGTAGCTAGCTAGATGGCTACATCCTGTATAACTAGGTAGCTAGCTAGATGGCTACATCCTGTATAACTAGGTAGCTAGCTAGATGGCTACATCCTGTATAACTAGGTAGCTAGCTAGATGGCCACATCCTGAATAACTAGGTAGCTAGCTAGATATCTACATCCTGTATAACTAGGTAGCTAGCTAGATATCTACATCCTGTATAACTAGGTAGCTAGCTAGATGGCCACATCCTGTATAACTAGGTAGCTAGCTAGATATCTACATCCTGTATAACTAGGTAGCTAGCTAGATGGCCACATCCTGTATAACTAGGTAGCTAGCTAGATGGCTACATCCTGTATAACTAGGTAGCTAGCTAGATGGCCACATCCTGAATAACTAGGTAGCTAGCTAGATATCTACATCCTGTATAACTAGGTAGCTAGCTAGATATCTACATCCTGTATAACTAGGTAGCTAGCTAGATGGCTACATCCTGTATAACTAGGTAGCTAGCTAGATATCTACATCCTGTATAACTAGGTAGCTAGCTAGATGGCTACATCCTGTATAACTAGGTAGCTAGCTAGATATCTGCATCCTGTATAACTAGGTAGCTAGCTAGATATCTACATCCTGTATAACTAGGTAGCTAGCTGGATGGCTACATCCTGTATAACTAGGTAGCTAGCTAGATGGCTACATCCTGTATAACTTGGTAGCTAGCTAGATATCTACATCCTGTATTACTAGGTAGCTAGCTAGATGGCTACATCCTGTATAACTAGGTAGCTAGCTCGATATCTACATCCTGTATTACTAGGTAGCTAGCTAGATGGCCACATCCTGTATAACTAGGTAGCTAGCTAGATGGCTACATCCTGTATAACTAGGTAGCTAGCTAGATGGCTACATCCTGTATAACTAGGTAGCTAGCTAGATGGCTACATCCTGTATAACTAGGTAGCTAGCTAGATGGCTACATCCTGTATAACTAGGTAGCTAGCTAGATATCTAGATCCTGTATAACTAGGTAGCTAGCTAGATGGCTACATCCTGTATAACTAGGTAGTTAGCTAGATGGCCACATCCTGTATAACTAGGTAGCTAGCTAGATGGCCACATCCTGTATAACTCGGTAGGTAGCTAGATGGCCACATCCTGTATAACTAGGTAGCTAGCTAGATATCTACATCCTGTATAACTAGGTAGCTAGCTAGATGGCCACATCCTGTATAACTAGGTACCTAGCTCGATATCTACATCCTGTATTACTAGGTAGGTAGCTAGATGGCCACATCCTGTATAACTTGGTAGCTAGCTAGATATCTACATCCTGTATTACTAGGTAGCTAGCTAGATGGCTACATCCTGTATAACTAGGTGGCTAGCTAGATGGCCACATCCTGTATAACTAGGTAGCTAGCTAGATATCTACATCCTGTATAACTAGGTAGCTAGCTAGATGGCTACATCATGTATAACTAGGTGGCTAGCTAGATGGCTACATCCTGTATAACTAGGTAGCTAGCTAGATGTCTACATCCTGTATAACTAGGTAGCTAGCTAGATGGCTACATCCTGTATAACTAGGTGGCTAGCTAGATGGCCACATCCTGTATAACTAGGTAGCTAGCTAGATATCTACATCCTGTATAACTAGGTAGCTAGCTAGATGGCTACATCCTGTATAACTAGGTAGCTAGCTAGATGGCTACATCCTGTATTACTAGGTAGCTAGCTAGATATCTACATCCTGTATAACTAGGTAGCTAGCTAGATGGCCACATCCTGTATAACTAGGTAGCTAGCTAGATGGCCACATCCTGTATAACTATGTAGCTAGCTAGATATCTACATCCTGTATAACTAGGTAGCTAGCTAGATGGCTACATCCTGTATAACTAGGTAGCTAGCTAGATATCTACATCCTGTATAACTAGGTAGCTAGCTAGATGGCCACATCCTGTATAACTAGGTAGCTAGCTAGATGGCCACATCCTGTATAACTAGGTAGCTAGCTAGATATCTACATCCTGTATAACTAGGTAGCTAGCTAGATGGCCACATCCTGTATAACTAGGTAGCTAGCTAGATGGCCACATCCTGTATAACTAGGTAGCTAGCTAGATATCTACATCCTGTATAACTAGGTAGCTAGCTAGATGGCCACATCCTGTATAACTAGGTAGCTAGCTAGATGGCCACATCCTGTATAACTAGGTAGCTAGCTAGATATCTACATCCTGTATAACTAGGTAGCTAGCTAGATGGCCACATCCTGTATAACTAGGTAGCTAGCTAGATGGCTACATCCTGTATAACTAGGTAGCTAGCTAGATATCTACATCCTGTATAACTAGGTAGCTAGCTTGATATCTAAATCCTGTATAACTAGGTATCTAGCTAGATGGCTACATCCTGTATAGCTAGGTAGCTAGCTAGATGGCTACATCCTGTATAACTAGGTAGCTAGCTAGATATCTACATCCTGTATAACTAGGTATCTAGCTAGATATCTAAATCCTGTATAACTAGGTAGCCAGCTAGATGGCCACATCCTGTATAGCTAGGTAGCTAGCTAGATGGCTACATCCTGTATAACTAGGTAGCTAGCTAGATGGCTACATCCTGTATAACTAGGTAGCTAGCTAGGTGGCCACATCCTGTATAACTAGGTAGCTGGCTAGATGGCCACATCCTGTATAACTAGGTAGCTAGCTAGATATCTGCATCCTGTATAACTAGGTAGCTAGCTAGATGGCTACATCCTGTATAACTAGGTAGCTAGCTAGATATCTGCATCCTGTATAACTAGGTAGCTAGCTAGATGGCTACATCCTGTATAACTAGGTAGCCAGCTAGATGGCCACATCCTGAATAACTAGGTAGCTAGCTAGATGGCCACATCCTGAATAACTAGGTAGCTAGCTAGATATCTACATCCTGTATAACTAGGTAGCTAGCTAGATATCTGCATCCTGTATAACTAGGTAGATAGCTAGATGGCTACATCCTGTATAACTAGGTAGCTAGCTAGATATCTGCATCCTGTATAACTAGGTAGCTAGCTAGATGGCCACATCCTGTATAACTAGGTAGCTAGCTAGATATCTACATCCTGTATAACTAGGTAGCTAGCTAGATATCTGCATCCTGTATAACTAGGTAGATAGCTAGATGGCTACATCCTGTATAACTAGGTAGCTAGCTAGATGGCCACATCCTGTATAACTAGGTAGCTAGCTAGATGGCTACATCCTGTATAACTAGGTAGCTAGCTAGATGGCCACATCCTGAATAACTAGGTAGCTAGCTAGATATCTACATCCTGTATAACTAGGTAGCTAGCTGGATGGCTACATCCTGTATAACTAGGTAGCTAGCTAGATGGCAACATCCTGTATAACTAGGTAGCTAGCTAGATGGCTACATCCTGTATAACTAGGTAGCTAGCTAGATGGCCACATCCTGAATAACTAGGTAGCTAGCTAGATGGCTACATCCTGTATAACTAGGTAGCTAGCTAGATGGCCACATCCTGAATAACTAGGTAGCTAGCTAGATGGCTACATCCTGTATAACTAGGTAGCTAGCTAGATGGCTACATCCTGTATAACTAGGTAGCTAGCTCGATATCTACATCCTGTATAACTAGGTAGCTAGCTAGATATCTACATCCTGTATAACTAGGTAGCTAGCTAGATATCTACATCCTGTATAACTAGGTAGCTAGCTAGATGGCCACATCCTGTATAACTAGGTAGCTAGCTAGATGGCTACATCCTGTATAACTAGGTAGCTAGCTAGATGGCTTCATCCTGTATAACTAGGTAGCTAGCTAGATGGCCACATCCTGTATAACTAGGTAGCTAGCTAGATATCTACATCCTGTATAACTAGGTAGCTAGCTAGATATCTACATCCTGTATAACTAGGTAGCTAGCTAGATGGCCACATCCTGTATAACTAGGTAGCTAGCTGGATGGCGACATCCTGTATAAGTAGGTAGCTAGCTAGGTGGCTACATCCTGTATAACTAGGTAGCTAGCTAGGTGGCTACATCCTGTATAACTAGGTAGCTAGCTAGGTGGTTCTATCCTGTATAACTAGGTAGCTAGCTAGGTAGTTCTATCCTGTATAACTAGGTAGCTAGCTAGATATCTATATCCTGTATAACTAGGTAGCTAGCTAGATATCTATATCCTGTATAACTAGGTAGCTAGCTAGGTGGCTACATCCTGTATAACTAGGTAGCTAGCTAGGTGGCTACATCCTGTATAACTAGGTAGCTAGCTAGGTGGTTCTATCCTGTATAACTAGGTAGCTAGCTAGATATCTATATCCTGTATAACTAGGTAGCTAGCTAGATATCTATATCCTGTATAACTAGGTAGCTAGCTAGATATCTATATCCTGTATAACTAGGTAGCTAGCTAGATGGCTACATCCTGTATAACTAGGTAGCTAGCTAGATGGCTACATCCTGTATAACTAGGTAGCTAGCTAGATATCTATATCCTGTATAACTAGGTAGCTAGCTAGGTGGTTCTATCCTGTATAACCAGGTAGCTAGCTAGATATCTATATCCTGTATAACTAGGTAGCTAGCTAGATATCTATATCCTGTATAACTAGGTAGCTAGCTAGATATCTATATCCTGTATAACTAGGTAGCTAGCTAGATGGCTACATCCTGTATAAGTAGGTAGCTAGCTAGATGGCTACATCCTGTATAACTAGGTAGCTAGCTAGATATCTATATCCTGTATAACTAGGTAGCTAGCTAGATGGCTACATCCTGTATAACTAGGTAGCTGGCTAGATGGCTACATCCTGTATAACTAGGTAGCTGGCTAGATATCTATATCCTGTATAACTAGGTAGCTAGCTAGATATCTATATCCTGTATAACTAGGTAGCTAGCTAGATGGCTACATCCTGTATAACTAGGTAGCTAGCTAGATATCTATATCCTGTATAACTAGGTAGCTAGCTAGATGGCTACATCCTGTATAACTAGGTAGCTGGCTAGATGGCCACATCCTGTATAACTAGGTAGCTAGCTAGATATCTACATCCTGTATAACTAGGTAGCTAGCTAGATATCTAAATCCTGTATAACTAGGTATCTAGCTAGATGGCTACATCCTGTATAACTAGGTAGCTAGCTAGATGGCTACATCCTGTATAACTAGGTAGCTAGCTAGATATCTACATCCTGTATAACTAGGTAGCTAGCTAGATGCCTACATCCTGTATAACTAGGTAGCTAGCTCGATATCTACATCCTGTATAACTAGGTAGCTATCTAGATATCTAAATCCTGTATAACTAGGTATCTAGCTAGATGGCTACATCCTGTATAACTAGGTAGCTAGCTAGATGGCTACATCCTGTATAACTAGGTAGCTAGCTAGATGGCTACATCCTGTATAACTAGGTAGCTAGCTAGATATCTACATCCTGTATAACTAGGTAGCTAGCTAGATGGCCACATCCTGTATAACTAGGTAGCTAGCTAGATGTCTAAATCCTGTATAACTAGGTAGCTAGCTAGATGGCCACATCCTGTATAACTAGGTAGCTAGCTAGATGGCCACATCCTGTATAACTAGGTAGCTAGCTAGGTGGCCACATCCTGTATAACTAGGTAGCTAGCTAGATGGCCACATCCTGTATAACTAGGTAGCTAGCTAGATATCTGCATCCTGTATAACTAGGTAGCTAGCTAGATGGCTACATCCTGTATAACTAGGTAGCTAGCTAGATATCTGCATCCTGTATAACTAGGTAGCCAGCTAGATGGCTACATCCTGTATAACTAGGTAGCCAGCTAGATGGCCACATCCTGAATAACTAGGTAGCTAGCTAGATATCTACATCCTGTATAACTAGGTAACTAGCTAGATATCTGCATCCTGTATAACTAGGTAGATAGCTAGATGGCTACATCCTGTATAACTAGGTAGCTAGCTAGATGGCCACATCCTGAATAACTAGGTAGCTAGCTAGATATCTACATCCTGTATAACTAGGTAGCTAGCTAGATATCTGCATCCTGTATAACTAGGTAGATAGCTAGATGGCTACATCCTGTATAACTAGGTAGCTAGCTAGATGGCTACATCCTGTATAACTAGGTGGCTAGCTAGATGGCCACATCCTGTATAACTAGATAGCTAGCTAGATATCTACATCCTGTATAACTAGGTAGCTAGCTAGATGGCTACATCCTGTATAACTAGGTAGCTAGCTAGATATCTACATCCTGTATAACTAGGTAGCTAGCTAGATGGCTACATCCTGTATAACTAGGTAGCTAGCTAGATATCTACATCCTGTATAACTAGGTAGCTAGCTAGATATCTACATCCTGTATAACTAGGTAGCTAGCTAGATATCTACATCCTGTATAACTAGGTAGCCAGCTAGATGGCCACATCCTGTATAACTAGGTAGCTAGCTCGATATCTACATCCTGTATAACTAGGTAGCTAGCTAGATATCTAAATCCTGTATAACTAGGTATCTAGCTAGATGGCTACATCCTGTATAACTAGGTAGCTAGCTAGATGGCTACATCCTGTATAACTAGGTAGCTAGCTAGATATCTACATCCTGTATAACTAGGTAGCTAGCTAGATGGCCACATCCTGTATAACTAGGTAGCTAGCTAGATGGCTACATCCTGTATAACTAGGTAGCTAGCTAGATATCTAAATCCTGTATAACTAGGTATCTAGCTAGATGGCTACATCCTGTATAACTAGGTAGCTAGCTAGGTGGCCACATCCTGTATAACTAGGTAGCTAGCTAGATGGCCACATCCTGTATAACTAGGTAGCTAGCTAGATATCTGCATCCTGTATAACTAGGTAGCTAGCTAGATGGCTACATCCTGTATAACTAGGTAGCTAGCTAGATATCTGCATCCTGTATAACTAGGTAGCTAGCTAGATATCTGCATCCTGTATAACTAGGTAGATAGCTAGATGGCTACATCCTGTATAACTAGGTAGCTAGCTAGATGGCCACATCCTGAATAACTAGGTAGCTAGCTAGATATCTACATCCTGTATAACTAGGTAGCTAGCTAGATATCTGCATCCTGTATAACAAGGTAGATAGCTAGATGGCTACATCCTGTATAACTAGGTAGCTAGCTAGATGGCTACATCCTGTATAACTAGGTAGCTAGCTAGATGGCTACATCCTGTATAACTAGGTAGCTAGCTAGATGGCTACATCCTGTATAACTAGGTAGCTAGCTAGATGGCTACATCCTGAACAACTAGGTAGCTAGCTAGATATCTACATCCTGTATAACTAGGTAGCTAGCTAGATGGCTACATCCTGTATAACTAGGTAGCTAGCTAGATATCTGCATCCTGTGTAACTAGGTAGATAGCTAGATGGCTACATCCTGTATAACTAGGTAGCTAGCTAGATATCTACATCCTGTATAACTAGGTAGCTAGCTAGATGGCTACATCCTGTATAACTAGGTAGCTAGCTAGATGGCTACATCCTGTATAACTAGGTAGCTTGCTCGATGGCTACATCCTGTATAACTAGGTAGCTAGCTAGATGGCTACATCCTGTATAACTAGGTAGCTAGCTAGATGGCTACATCCTGTATAACTAGGTAGCTAGCTAGATGGCTACATCCTGTATAACTAGGTAGCTAGCTAGATGGCCACATCCTGAATAACTAGGTAGCTAGCTAGATATCTACATCCTGTATAACTAGGTAGCTAGCTAGATATCTACATCCTGTATAACTAGGTAGCTAGCTAGATGGCCACATCCTGTATAACTAGGTAGCTAGCTAGATATCTACATCCTGTATAACTAGGTAGCTAGCTAGATGGCCACATCCTGTATAACTAGGTAGCTAGCTAGATGGCTACATCCTGTATAACTAGGTAGCTAGCTAGATGGCCACATCCTGAATAACTAGGTAGCTAGCTAGATATCTACATCCTGTATAACTAGGTAGCTAGCTAGATATCTACATCCTGTATAACTAGGTAGCTAGCTAGATGGCTACATCCTGTATAACTAGGTAGCTAGCTAGATATCTACATCCTGTATAACTAGGTAGCTAGCTAGATGGCTACATCCTGTATAACTAGGTAGCTAGCTAGATATCTGCATCCTGTATAACTAGGTAGCTAGCTAGATATCTACATCCTGTATAACTAGGTAGCTAGCTGGATGGCTACATCCTGTATAACTAGGTAGCTAGCTAGATGGCTACATCCTGTATAACTTGGTAGCTAGCTAGATATCTACATCCTGTATTACTAGGTAGCTAGCTAGATGGCTACATCCTGTATAACTAGGTAGCTAGCTCGATATCTACATCCTGTATTACTAGGTAGCTAGCTAGATGGCCACATCCTGTATAACTAGGTAGCTAGCTAGATGGCTACATCCTGTATAACTAGGTAGCTAGCTAGATGGCTACATCCTGTATAACTAGGTAGCTAGCTAGATGGCTACATCCTGTATAACTAGGTAGCTAGCTAGATGGCTACATCCTGTATAACTAGGTAGCTAGCTAGATATCTAGATCCTGTATAACTAGGTAGCTAGCTAGATGGCTACATCCTGTATAACTAGGTAGTTAGCTAGATGGCCACATCCTGTATAACTAGGTAGCTAGCTAGATGGCTACATCCTGTATAACTCGGTAGGTAGCTAGATGGCCACATCCTGTATAACTAGGTAGCTAGCTAGATATCTACATCCTGTATAACTAGGTAGCTAGCTAGATGGCCACATCCTGTATAACTAGGTAGCTAGCTAGATATCTACATCCTGTATAACTAGGTAGCTAGCTAGATATCTACATCCTGTATAACTAGGTAGCTAGCTAGATGGCTACATCCTGTATAACTAGGTAGCTAGCTAGATGGCTACATCCTGTATAACTAGGTAGCTAGCTCGATATCTACATCCTGTATTACTAGGTAGGTAGCTAGATGGCCACATCCTGTATAACTAGGTAGCTAGCTAGATATCTACATCCTGTATTACTAGGTAGCTAGCTAGATGGCTACATCCTGTATAACTAGGTGGCTAGCTAGATGGCCACATCCTGTATAACTAGGTAGCTAGCTAGATATCTACATCCTGTATAACTAGGTAGCTAGCTAGATGGCTACATCCTGTATAACTAGGTGGCTAGCTAGATGGCTACATCCTGTATAACTAGGTAGCTAGCTAGATGTCTACATCCTGTATAACTAGGTAGCTAGCTAGATGGCTACATCCTGTATAACTAGGTGGCTAGCTAGATGGCCACATCCTGTATAACTAGGTAGCTAGCTAGATATCTACATCCTGTATAACTAGGTAGCTAGCTAGATGGCTACATCCTGTATAACTAGGTAGCTAGCTAGATGGCTACATCCTGTATTACTAGGTAGCTAGCTAGATATCTACATCCTGTATAACTAGGTAGCTAGCTAGATGGCCACATCCTGTATAACTAGGTAGCTAGCTAGATGGCCACATCCTGTATAACTATGTTGCTAGCTGGATATCTACATCCTGTATAACTAGGTAGCTAGCTAGATGGCTACATCCTGTATAACTAGGTAGCTAGCTAGATATCTACATCCTGTATAACTAGGTAGCTAGCTAGATGGCCACATCCTGTATAACTAGGTAGCTAGCTAGATGGCCACATCCTGTATAACTAGGTAGCTAGCTAGATATCTACATCCTGTATAACTAGGTAGCTAGCTAGATGGCCACATCCTGTATAACTAGGTAGCTAGCTAGATGGCCACATCCTGTATAACTAGGTAGCTAGCTAGATATCTACATCCTGTATAACTAGGTAGCTAGCTAGATGGCCACATCCTGTATAACTAGGTAGCTAGCTAGATGGCCACATCCTGTATAACTAGGTAGCTAGCTAGATATCTACATCCTGTATAACTAGGTAGCTAGCTAGATGGCCACATCCTGTATAACTAGGTAGATAGCTAGATGGCTACATCCTGTATAACTAGGTAGCTAGCTAGATATCTACATCCTGTATAACTAGGTAGCTAGCTTGATATCTAAATCCTGTATAACTAGGTATCTAGCTAGATGGCTACATCCTGTATAGCTAGGTAGCTAGCTAGATGGCTACATCCTGTATAACTAGGTAGCTAGCTAGATATCTACATCCTGTATAACTAGGTAGCTAGCTAGATATCTAAATCCTGTATAACTAGGTAGCCAGCTAGATGGCCACATCCTGTATAGCTAGGTAGCTAGCTAGATGGCTACATCCTGTATAACTAGGTAGCTAGCTAGATGGCTACATCCTGTATAACTAGGTAGCTAGCTAGGTGGCCACATCCTGTATAACTAGGTAGCTAGCTAGATGGCCACATCCTGTATAACTAGGTAGCTAGCTAGATATCTACATCCTGTATAACTAGGTAGCTAGCTAGATGGCTACATCCTGTATAACTAGGTGGCTAGCTAGATGGCTACATCCTGTATAACTAGGTAGCTAGCTAGATGTCTACATCCTGTATAACTAGGTAGCTAGCTAGATGGCTACATCCTGTATAACTAGGTGGCTAGCTAGATGGCCACATCCTGTATAACTAGGTAGCTAGCTAGATATCTACATCCTGTATAACTAGGTAGCTAGCTAGATGGCTACATCCTGTATAACTAGGTAGCTAGCTAGATGGCTACATCCTGTATTACTAGGTAGCTAGCTAGATATCTACATCCTGTATAACTAGGTAGCTAGCTAGATGGCCACATCCTGTATAACTAGGTAGCTAGCTAGATGGCCACATCCTGTATAACTATGTTGCTAGCTGGATATCTACATCCTGTATAACTAGGTAGCTAGCTAGATGGCTACATCCTGTATAACTAGGTAGCTAGCTAGATATCTACATCCTGTATAACTAGGTAGCTAGCTAGATGGCCACATCCTGTATAACTAGGTAGCTAGCTAGATGGCCACATCCTGTATAACTAGGTAGCTAGCTAGATATCTACATCCTGTATAACTAGGTAGCTAGCTAGATGGCCACATCCTGTATAACTAGGTAGCTAGCTAGATGGCCACATCCTGTATAACTAGGTAGCTAGCTAGATATCTACATCCTGTATAACTAGGTAGCTAGCTAGATGGCCACATCCTGTATAACTAGGTAGCTAGCTAGATGGCCACATCCTGTATAACTAGGTAGCTAGCTAGATATCTACATCCTGTATAACTAGGTAGCTAGCTAGATGGCCACATCCTGTATAACTAGGTAGATAGCTAGATGGCTACATCCTGTATAACTAGGTAGCTAGCTAGATATCTACATCCTGTATAACTAGGTAGCTAGCTTGATATCTAAATCCTGTATAACTAGGTATCTAGCTAGATGGCTACATCCTGTATAGCTAGGTAGCTAGCTAGATGGCTACATCCTGTATAACTAGGTAGCTAGCTAGATATCTACATCCTGTATAACTAGGTAGCTAGCTAGATATCTAAATCCTGTATAACTAGGTAGCCAGCTAGATGGCCACATCCTGTATAGCTAGGTAGCTAGCTAGATGGCTACATCCTGTATAACTAGGTAGCTAGCTAGATGGCTACATCCTGTATAACTAGGTAGCTAGCTAGGTGGCCACATCCTGTATAACTAGGTAGCTAGCTAGATGGCCACATCCTGTATAACTAGGTAGCTAGCTAGATATCTGCATCCTGTATAACTAGGTAGCTAGCTAGATGGCTACATCCTGTATAACTAGGTAGCTAGCTAGATATCTGCATCCTGTATAACTAGGTAGCTAGCTAGATGGCTACATCCTGTATAACTAGGTAGCCAGCTAGATGGCCACATCCTGAATAACTAGGTAGCTAGCTAGATGGCCACATCCTGAATAACTAGGTAGCTAGCTAGATATCTACATCCTGTATAACTAGGTAGCTAGCTAGATATCTGCATCCTGTATAACTAGGTAGATAGCTAGATGGCTACATCCTGTATAACTAGGTAGCTAGCTAGATATCTGCATCCTGTATAACTAGGTAGCTAGCTAGATGGCCACATCCTGTATAACTAGGTAGCTAGCTAGATATCTACATCCTGTATAACTAGGTAGCTAGCTAGATATCTGCATCCTGTATAACTAGGTAGATAGCTAGATGGCTACATCCTGTATAACTAGGTAGCTAGCTAGATGGCCACATCCTGTATAACTAGGTAGCTAGCTAGATGGCTACATCCTGTATAACTAGGTAGCTAGCTAGATGGCTACATCCTGTATAACTAGGTAGCTAGCTAGATGGCTACATCCTGTATAACTAGGTAGCTAGCTAGATATCTAGATCCTGTATAACTAGGTAGCTAGCTAGATGGCTACATCCTGTATAACTAGGTAGTTAGCTAGATGGCCACATCCTGTATAACTAGGTAGCTAGCTAGATGGCTACATCCTGTATAACTCGGTAGGTAGCTAGATGGCCACATCCTGTATAACTAGGTAGCTAGCTAGATATCTACATCCTGTATAACTAGGTAGCTAGCTAGATGGCCACATCCTGTATAACTAGGTAGCTAGCTAGATATCTACATCCTGTATAACTAGGTAGCTAGCTAGATATCTACATCCTGTATAACTAGGTAGCTAGCTAGATGGCTACATCCTGTATAACTAGGTAGCTAGCTAGATGGCTACATCCTGTATAACTAGGTAGCTAGCTCGATATCTACATCCTGTATTACTAGGTAGGTAGCTAGATGGCCACATCCTGTATAACTAGGTAGCTAGCTAGATATCTACATCCTGTATTACTAGGTAGCTAGCTAGATGGCTACATCCTGTATAACTAGGTGGCTAGCTAGATGGCCACATCCTGTATAACTAGGTAGCTAGCTAGATATCTACATCCTGTATAACTAGGTAGCTAGCTAGATGGCTACATCCTGTATAACTAGGTGGCTAGCTAGATGGCTACATCCTGTATAACTAGGTAGCTAGCTAGATGTCTACATCCTGTATAACTAGGTAGCTAGCTAGATGGCTACATCCTGTATAACTAGGTGGCTAGCTAGATGGCCACATCCTGTATAACTAGGTAGCTAGCTAGATATCTACATCCTGTATAACTAGGTAGCTAGCTAGATGGCTACATCCTGTATAACTAGGTAGCTAGCTAGATGGCTACATCCTGTATTACTAGGTAGCTAGCTAGATATCTACATCCTGTATAACTAGGTAGCTAGCTAGATGGCCACATCCTGTATAACTAGGTAGCTAGCTAGATGGCCACATCCTGTATAACTATGTTGCTAGCTGGATATCTACATCCTGTATAACTAGGTAGCTAGCTAGATGGCTACATCCTGTATAACTAGGTAGCTAGCTAGATATCTACATCCTGTATAACTAGGTAGCTAGCTAGATGGCCACATCCTGTATAACTAGGTAGCTAGCTAGATGGCCACATCCTGTATAACTAGGTAGCTAGCTAGATATCTACATCCTGTATAACTAGGTAGCTAGCTAGATGGCCACATCCTGTATAACTAGGTAGCTAGCTAGATGGCCACATCCTGTATAACTAGGTAGCTAGCTAGATATCTACATCCTGTATAACTAGGTAGCTAGCAAGATGGCCACATCCTGTATAACTAGGTAGCTAGCTAGATGGCCACATCCTGTATAACCAGGTAGCTAGCTAGATATCTACATCCTGTATAACTAGGTAGCTAGCTAGATGGCCACATCCTGTATAACTAGGTAGATAGCTAGATGGCTACATCCTGTATAACTAGGTAGCTAGCTAGATATCTACATCCTGTATAACTAGGTAGCTAGCTTGATATCTAAATCCTGTATAACTAGGTATCTAGCTAGATGGCTACATCCTGTATAGCTAGGTAGCTAGCTAGATGGCTACATCCTGTATAACTAGGTAGCTAGCTAGATATCTACATCCTGTATAACTAGGTAGCTAGCTAGATATCTAAATCCTGTATAACTAGGTAGCCAGCTAGATGGCCACATCCTGTATAGCTAGGTAGCTAGCTAGATGGCTACATCCTGTATAACTAGGTAGCTAGCTAGATGGCTACATCCTGTATAACTAGGTAGCTAGCTAGGTGGCCACATCCTGTATAACTAGGTAGCTAGCTAGATGGCCACATCCTGTATAACTAGGTAGCTAGCTAGATATCTGCATCCTGTATAACTAGGTAGCTAGCTAGATGGCTACATCCTGTATAACTAGGTAGCTAGCTAGATATCTGCATCCTGTATAACTAGGTAGCTAGCTAGATGGCTACATCCTGTATAACTAGGTAGCCAGCTAGATGGCCACATCCTGAATAACTAGGTAGCTAGCTAGATGGCCACATCCTGAATGACTAGGTAGCTAGCTAGATATCTACATCCTGTATAACTAGGTAGCTAGCTAGATATCTGCATCCTGTATAACTAGGTAGATAGCTAGATGGCTACATCCTGTATAACTAGGTAGCTAGCTAGATATCTGCATCCTGTATAACTAGGTAGCTAGCTAGATGGCCACATCCTGTATAACTAGGTAGCTAGCTAGATATCTACATCCTGTATAACTAGGTAGCTAGCTAGATATCTGCATCCTGTATAACTAGGTAGATAGCTAGATGGCTACATCCTGTATAACTAGGTAGCTAGCTAGATGGCCACATCCTGTATAACTAGGTAGCTAGCTAGATGGCTACATCCTGTATAACTAGGTAGCTAGCTAGATGGCCACATCCTGAATAACTAGGTAGCTAGCTAGATATCTACATCCTGTATAACTAGGTAGCTAGCTGGATGGCTACATCCTGTATAACTAGGTAGCTAGCTGGATGGCTACATCCTGTATAACTAGGTAGCTAGCTAGATGGCTACATCCTGTATAACTAGGTAGCTAGCTAGATGGCCACATCCTGAATAACTAGGTAGCTAGCTAGATGGCTACATCCTGTATAACTAGGTAGCTAGCTCGATATCTACATCCTGTATAACTAGGTAGCTAGCTAGATATCTACATCCTGTATAACTAGGTAGCTAGCTAGATATCTACATCCTGTATAACTAGGTAGCTAGCTAGATGGCCACATCCTGTATAACTAGGTAGCTAGCTAGATGGCTACATCCTGTATAACTAGGTAGCTAGCTAGATGGCTACATCCTGTATAACTAGGTAGCTAGCTAGATGGCCACAGCCTGTATAACTAGGTAGCTAGCTAGATATCTACATCCTGTATAACTAGGTAGCTAGCTAGATATCTACATCCTGTATAACTAGGTAGCTAGCTAGATGGCCACATCCTGTATAACTAGGTAGCTAGCTAGATGGCTACATCCTGTATAACTAGGTAGCTAGCTCGATATCTACATCCTGTATAACTAGGTAGCTAGCTAGATGGCTACATCCTGTATAACTAGGTAGCTAGCTAGATGGCCACATCCTGTATAACTAGGTAGCTAGCTAGATATCTACATCCTGTATAACTAGGTAGCTAGCTCGATATCTACATCCTGTATAACTAGGTAGCTAGCTAGATGGCTACATCCTGTATAACTAGGTAGCTAGCTAGATATCTACATCCTGTATAACTAGGTAGCTAGCTAGATATCTACATCCTGTATAACTAGGTAGCTAGCTAGATGGCCACATCCTGTATAACTAGGTAGCTAGCTAGATATCTACATCCTGTATAACTAGGTAGCTAGCTAGATATCTACATCCTGTATAACTAGGTAGCTAGCTAGATGGCTACATCCTGTATAACTAGGTAGCTAGCTAGATGGCTACATCCTGTATAACTAGGTAGCTAGCTAGATATCTGCATCCTGTATAACTAGGTAGCTAGCTAGATATCTACATCCTGTATAACTAGGTAGCTAGCTGGATGGCTACATCCTGTATAACTAGGTAGCTAGCTAGATGGCTACATCCTGTATAACTAGGTAGATAGCTAGATGGCTACATCCTGTATAACTAGGTAGCTAGCTAGATGGCCACATCCTGAATAACTAGGTAGCTAGCTAGATATCTACATCCTGTATAACTAGGTAGCTAGCTAGATATCTGCATCCTGTATAACTAGGTAGCTAGCTAGATATCTACATCCTGTATAACTAGGTAGCTAGCTAGATGGCTACATCCTGTATAACTAGGTAGCTAGCTAGATGGCTACATCCTGTATAACTGGGTAGCTAGCTGGATGGCCACATCCTGTATAACTAGGTAGCTAGCTAGATATCTACATCCTGTATAACTAGGTAGCTAGCTAGGTGGCTACATCCTGTATAACTAGGTAGCTAGCTAGATGGCCACACCCTGCATAACTAGGTAGCTAGCTCGATATCTACATCCTGTATAACTAGGTAGCTAGCTGGATGGCTACATCCTGTATAACTAGGTAGCTAGCTAGATATCTACATCCTGTATAACTAGGTAGCTAGCTAGGTGGCTACATCCTGTATAACTAGGTAGCTAGCTAGATGGCTACATCCTGTATAACTAGGTAGATAGCTAGATATCTACATCCTGTATAACTAGGTAGCTAGCTAGATGGCCACATCCTGTATAACTAGGTAGCTAGCTAGATGGCTACATCCTGTATAACTAGGTAGCTAGCTAGATATCTGCATCCTGTATAACTAGGTAGCTAGCTAGATATCTAGATCCTGTATAACTAGGTAGCTAGCTAGATGGCTACATCCTGTATAACTAGGTAGCTAGCTAGATATCTACATCCTGTATAACTAGGTAGCTAGCTAGATGGCTACATCCGGTATAACTAGGTAGCCAGCTAGATGGCCACATCCTGAATAATTAGGTAGCTAGCCAGATATCTACATCCTGTATAACTAGGTAGCTAGCTAGATATCTGCATCCTGTATAACTAGGTAGATAGCTAGATGGCCACATCCTGTATAACTAGGTAGCTAGCTAGATGGCCACATCCTGAATAACTAGGTAGCTAGCTAGATATCTACATCCTGTATAACTAGGTAGCTAGCTAGATATCTGCATCCTGTATAACTAGGTAGATAGCTAGATGGCTACATCCTGTATAACTAGGTAGCTAGCTAGATGGCCACATCCTGTATAACTAGGTAGCTAGCTAGATATCTACATCCTGTATAACTAGGTAGCTAGCTAGATGGCCACATCCTGTATAACTAGGTAGCTAGCTAGATATCTACATCCTGTATAACTAGGTAGCTAGCTAGATGGCTACATCCTGTATAACTAGGTAGCTAGCTAGATATCTACATCCTGTATAACTAGGTAGCTAGCTAGATATCTACATCCTGTATAACTAGGTAGCTAGCTAGATGGCCACATCCTGTATAACTAGGTAGCTAGCTAGATATCTACATCCTGTATAACTAGGTAGCTAGCTAGATATCTACATCCTGTATAACTAGGTAGCTAGCTAGATGGCTACATCCTGTATAACTAGGTAGCTAGCTAGATGGCTACATCCTGTATAACTAGGTAGCTAGCTAGATATCTGCGTCCTGTATAACTAGGTAGCTAGCTAGATATCTACATCCTGTATAACTAGGTAGCTAGCTGGATGGCTACATCCTGTATAACTAGGTAGCTAGCTAGATGGCTACATCCTGTATAACTAGGTAGATAGCTAGATGGCTACATCCTGTATAACTAGGTAGCTAGCTAGATGGCCACATCCTGAATAACTAGGTAGCTAGCTAGATATCTACATCCTGTATAACTAGGTAGCTAGCTAGATATCTGCATCCTGTATAACTAGGTAGCTAGCTAGATATCTACATCCTGTATAACTAGGTAGCTAGCTAGATGGCTACATCCTGTATAACTAGGTAGCTAGCTAGATGGCTACATCCTGTATAACTGGGTAGCTAGCTGGATGGCCACATCCTGTATAACTAGGTAGCTAGCTAGATATCTACATCCTGTATAACTAGGTAGCTAGCTAGGTGGCTACATCCTGTATAACTAGGTAGCTAGCTAGATGGCCACACCCTGCATAACTAGGTAGCTAGCTCGATATCTACATCCTGTATAACTAGGTAGCTAGCTGGATGGCTACATCCTGTATAACTAGGTAGCTAGCTAGATATCTACATCCTGTATAACTAGGTAGCTAGCTAGGTGGCTACATCCTGTATAACTAGGTAGCTAGCTAGATGGCTACATCCTGTATAACTAGGTAGATAGCTAGATATCTACATCCTGTATAACTAGGTAGCTAGCTAGATGGCCACATCCTGTATAACTAGGTAGCTAGCTAGATGGCTACATCCTGTATAACTAGGTAGCTAGCTAGATATCTGCATCCTGTATAACTAGGTAGCTAGCTAGATATCTAGATCCTGTATAACTAGGTAGCTAGCTAGATGGCTACATCCTGTATAACTAGGTAGCTAGCTAGATATCTACATCCTGTATAACTAGGTAGCTAGCTAGATGGCTACATCCTGTATAACTAGGTAGCCAGCTAGATGGCCACATCCTGAATAATTAGGTAGCTAGCCAGATATCTACATCCTGTATAACTAGGTAGCTAGCTAGATATCTGCATCCTGTATAACTAGGTAGATAGCTAGATGGCCACATCCTGTATAACTAGGTAGCTAGCTAGATGGCCACATCCTGAATAACTAGGTAGCTAGCTAGATATCTACATCCTGTATAACTAGGTAGCTAGCTAGATATCTGCATCCTGTATAACTAGGTAGATAGCTAGATGGCTACATCCTGTATAACTAGGTAGCTAGCTAGATGGCCACATCCTGTATAACTAGGTAGCTAGCTAGATATCTACATCCTGTATAACTAGGTAGCTAGCTAGATGGCCACATCCTGTATAACTAGGTAGCTAGCTAGATATCTACATCCTGTATAACTAGGTAGCTAGCTAGATATCTGCATCCTGTATAACTAGGTAGATAGCTCGATGGCTACATCCTGTATAACTCGGTAGCTAGCTAGATGGCTACATCCTGTATAACTAGGTAGCTAGCTAGATGGCCACATCCTGAATAACTAGGTAGCTAGCTAGATATCTACATCCTGTATAACTAGGTAGCTAGCTAGATGGCTACATCCTGTATAACTAGGTAGCTAGCTAGGTGGCCACATCCTGTATAACTAGGTAGCTAGCTAGATGGCCACATCCTGTATAACTAGGTAGCTAGCTAGATATCTACATCCTGTATAACTAGGTAGCTAGCTCGATATCTACATCCTGTATAACTAGGTAGCTGGCTGGATGGCCACATCCTGTATAACTAGGTAGCTAGCTAGATGGCCACATCCTGTATAACTAGGTAGCTAGCTAGATATCTACATCCTGTATAACTAGGTAGCTAGCTAGATGGCCACATCCTGTATAACTAGGTAGCTAGCTAGATGGCCACATCCTGTATAACTAGGTAGCTAGCTAGATGGCCACATCCTGTATAACTAGGTAGCTAGCTAGATGGCTACATCCTGTATAACTAGGTAGCTAGCTAGATGGCCACATCCTGTATAACTAGGTAGCTAGCTAGATGGCCACATCCTGTATAACTAGGTAGCTAGCTAGATGGCCACATCCTGTATAACTAGGTAGCTAGCTAGATGGCTACATCCTGTATAACTAGGTAGCTAGCTAGATGGCTACATCCTGTATAACTAGGTAGCTAGCTAGGTGGCCACATCCTGTATAACTAGGTAGCCAGCTAGGTGGCTACATCCTGTATAACTAGGTAGCTAGCTAGATATCTATATCCTGTATAACTAGGTAGCTAGCTCGATATCTACATCCTGTATAACATGGTAGCTAGCTAGATGGCTACATCCTGTATAACTAGGTAGGTAGCTAGATGGCCACATCCTGTATAACTAGGTAGCTAGCTGGATGGCGACATCCTGTATAAGTAGGTAGCTAGCTAGGTGGCTACATCCTGTATAACTAGGTAGCTAGCTAGGTGGTTCTATCCTGTATAACTAGGTAGCTAGCTAGGTGGTTCTATCCTGTATAACTAGGTAGCTAGCTAGGTAGTTCTATCCTGTATAACTAGGTAGCTAGCTAGGTATCTATATCCTGTATAACTAGGTAGCTAGCTAGATATCTATATCCTGTATAACTAGGTAGCTAGCTAGGTGGCTACATCCTGTATAACTAGGTAGCTAGCTAGGTGGCTACATCCTGTATAACTAGGTAGCTAGCTAGGTGGTTCTATCCTGTATAACTAGGTAGCTAGCTAGATATCTATATCCTGTATAACTAGGTAGCTAGCTAGATATCTATATCCTGTATAACTAGGTAGCTAGCTAGATATCTATATCCTGTATAACTAGGTAGCTAGCTAGATGGCTACATCCTGTATAACTAGGTAGCTAGCTAGATGGCCACATCCTGTATAACTAGGTAGCTAGCTAGATATCTACATCCTGTATAACTAGGTAGCTAGCTAGATATCTACATCCTGTATAACTAGGTAGCTAGCTAGATGGCCACATCCTGTATAACTAGGTAGCTAGCTAGATGGCTACATCCTGTATAACTAGGTAGCTAGCTCGATATCTACATCCTGTATAACTAGGTAGCTAGCTAGATGGCTACATCCTGTATAACTAGGTAGCTAGCTAGATGGCCACATCCTGTATCACTAGGTAGCTAGCTAGATATCTACATCCTGTATAACTAGGTAGCTAGCTCGATATCTACATCCTGTATAACTAGGTAGCTAGCTAGATGGCTACATCCTGTATAACTAGGTAGCTAGCTAGATATCTACATCCTGTATAACTAGGTAGCTAGCTAGATATCTACATCCTGTATAACTAGGTAGCTAGCTCGATGGCTACATCCTGTATAACTAGGTAGCTAGCTAGATGGCTACATCCTGTATAACTAGGTAGCTAGCTAGATATCTGCATCCTGTATAACTAGGTAGCTAGCTAGATGGCCACATCCTGTATAACTAGGTAGCTAGCTAGATATCTACATCCTGTATAACTAGGTAGATAGCTAGATGGCTACATCCTGTATAACTAGGTAGCTAGCTAGATGGCTACATCCTGTATAACTAGGTAGCTAGCTAGATGGCTACATCCTGTATAACTAGGTAGATAGCTAGATGGCTACATCCTGTATAACTAGGTAGCTAGCTAGATATCTGCATCCTGTATAACTAGGTAGATAGCTAGATGGCTACATCCTGTATAACTAGGTAGCTAGCTAGATGGCCACATCCTGAATAACTAGGTAGCTAGCTAGATATCTACATCCTGTATAACTAGGTAGCTAGCTAGATATCTGCATCCTGTATAACTAGGTAGATAGCTAGATGGCTACATCCTGTATAACTAGGTAGCTAGCTAGATGGCCACATCCTGAATAACTAGGTAGCTAGCTAGATATCTACATCCTGTATAACTAGGTAGCTAGCTGGATGGCTACATCCTGTATAACTAGGTAGCCAGCTAGATGGCTACATCCTGTATAACTAGGTAGATAGCTAGATGGCTACATCCTGTATAACTAGGTAGCTAGCTAGATGGCCACATCCTGAATAACTAGGTAGCTAGCTAGATATCTACATCCTGTATAACTAGGTAGCTAGCTAGATATCTGCATCCTGTATAACTAGGTAGCTAGCTAGATATCTACATCCTGTATAACTAGGTAGCTAGCTAGATGGCTACATCCTGTATAACTAGGTAGCTAGCTAGATGGCTACATCCTGTATAACTGGGTAGCTAGCTGGATGGCCACATCCTGTATAACTAGGTAGCTAGCTAGATATCTACATCCTGTATAACTAGGTAGCTAGCTAGGTGGCTACATCCTGTATAACTAGGTAGCTAGCTAGATGGCCACACCCTGCATAACTAGGTAGCTAGCTCGATATCTACATCCTGTATAACTAGGTAGCTAGCTGGATGGCTACATCCTGTATAACTAGGTAGCTAGCTAGATATCTACATCCTGTATAACTAGGTAGCTAGCTAGGTGGCCACATCCTGAATAATTAGGTAGCTAGCTAGATATCTACATCCTGTATAACTAGGTAGCTAGCTAGATATCTGCATCCTGTATAACTAGGTAGATAGCTAGATGGCTACATCCTGTATAACTAGGTAGCTGGCTAGATGGCCACATCCTGAATAACTAGGTAGCTAGCTAGATATCTACATCCTGTATAACTAGGTAGCTAGCTAGATATCTGCATCCTGTATAACTAGGTAGATAGCTAGATGGCTACATCCTGTATAACTAGGTAGCTAGCTAGATGGCCACATCCTGTATAACTAGGTAGCTAGCTAGATATCTGCATCCTGTATAACTAGGTAGATAGCTCGATGGCTACATCCTGTATAACTCGGTAGCTAGCTAGATGGCTACATCCTGTATAACTAGGTAGCTAGCTAGATGGCCACATCCTGAATAACTAGGTAGCTAGCTAGATATCTACATCCTGTATAACTAGGTAGCTAGCTAGATGGCTACATCCTGTATAACTAGGTAGCTAGCTAGGTGGCCACATCCTGTATAACTAGATAGCTAGCTAGATGGCCACATCCTGTATAACTAGGTAGCTAGCTAGATATCTACATCCTGTATAACTAGGTAGCTAGCTCGATATCTACATCCTGTATAACTAGGTAGCTGGCTGGATGGCCACATCCTGTATAACTAGGTAGCTAGCTAGATGGCCACATCCTGTATAACTAGGTAGCTAGCTAGATATCTACATCCTGTATAACTAGGTAGCTAGCTAGATGGCCACATCCTGTATAACTAGGTAGCTAGCTAGATGGCCACATCCTGTATAACTAGGTAGCTAGCTAGATGGCCACATCCTGTATAACTAGGTAGCTAGCTAGATGGCCACATCCTGTATAACTAGGTAGCTAGCTAGATGGCTACATCCTGTATAACTAGGTAGCTAGCTAGATGGCTACATCCTGTATAACTAGGTAGCTAGCTAGGTGGCCACATCCTGTATAACTAGGTAGCTAGCTAGGTGGCTACATCCTGTATAACTAGGTAGCTAGCTAGATATCTACATCCTGTATAACTAGGTAGCTAGCTCGATATCTACATCCTGTATAACATGGCAGCTAGCTAGATGGCTACATCCTGTATAACTAGGTAGGTAGCTAGATGGCCACATCCTGTATAACTAGGTAGCTAGCTGGATGGCGACATCCTGTATAAGTAGGTAGCTAGCTAGGTGGCTACATCCTGTATAACTAGGTAGCTAGCTAGGTGGCTACATCCTGTATAACTAGGTAGCTAGCTAGATGGCCACATCCTGTATAACTAGGTAGCTAGCTAGATGGCCACATCCTGTATAACTAGGTAGCTAGCTAGATGGCTACATCCTGTATAACTAGGTAGCTAGCTAGATGGCTACATCCTGTATAACTAGGTAGCTAGCTAGGTGGCCACATCCTGTATAACTAGGTAGCTAGCTAGGTGGCTACATCCTGTATAACTAGGTAGCTAGCTAGATATCTACATCCTGTATAACTAGGTAGCTAGCTCGATATCTACATCCTGTATAACATGGTAGCTAGCTAGATGGCTACATCCTGTATAACTAGGTAGGTAGCTAGATGGCCACATCCTGTATAACTAGGTAGCTAGCTGGATGGCGACATCCTGTATAAGTAGGTAGCTAGCTAGGTGGCTACATCCTGTATAACTAGGTAGCTAGCTAGGTGGCTACATCCTGTATAACTAGGTAGCTAGCTAGGTGGTTCTATCCTGTATAACTAGGTAGCTAGCTAGGTGGCTACATCCTGTATAACTAGGTAGCTAGCTAGGTAGTTCTATCCTGTATAACTAGGTAGCTAGCTAGATATCTATATCCTGTATAACTAGGTAGCTAGCTAGATATCTATATCCTGTATAACTAGGTAGCTAGCTAGGTGGCTACATCCTGTATAACTAGGTAGCTAGCTAGGTGGCTACATCCTGTATAACTAGGTAGCTAGCTAGGTGGTTCTATCCTGTATAACTAGGTAGCTAGCTAGATATCTATATCCTGTATAACTAGGTAGCTAGCTAGATGGCCACATCCTGTATAACTAGGTAGCTAGCTAGATGGCTACATCCTGTATAACTAGGTAGCTAGCTAGATGGCTACATCCTGTATAACTAGGTAGCTAGCTAGGTGGCCACATCCTGTATAACTAGGTAGCTAGCTAGGTGGCTACATCCTGTATAACTAGGTAGCTAGCTAGATATCTACATCCTGTATAACTAGGTAGCTAGCTCGATATCTACATCCTGTATAACATGGCAGCTAGCTAGATGGCTACATCCTGTATAACTAGGTAGGTAGCTAGATGGCCACATCCTGTATAACTAGGTAGCTAGCTGGATGGCGACATCCTGTATAAGTAGGTAGCTAGCTAGGTGGCTACATCCTGTATAACTAGGTAGCTAGCTAGGTGGCTACATCCTGTATAACTAGGTAGCTAGCTAGATGGCCACATCCTGTATAACTAGGTAGCTAGCTAGATGGCCACATCCTGTATAACTAGGTAGCTAGCTAGATGGCTACATCCTGTATAACTAGGTAGCTAGCTAGATGGCTACATCCTGTATAACTAGGTAGCTAGCTAGGTGGCCACATCCTGTATAACTAGGTAGCTAGCTAGGTGGCTACATCCTGTATAACTAGGTAGCTAGCTAGATATCTACATCCTGTATAACTAGGTAGCTAGCTCGATATCTACATCCTGTATAACATGGTAGCTAGCTAGATGGCTACATCCTGTATAACTAGGTAGGTAGCTAGATGGCCACATCCTGTATAACTAGGTAGCTAGCTGGATGGCGACATCCTGTATAAGTAGGTAGCTAGCTAGGTGGCTACATCCTGTATAACTAGGTAGCTAGCTAGGTGGCTACATCCTGTATAACTAGGTAGCTAGCTAGGTGGTTCTATCCTGTATAACTAGGTAGCTAGCTAGGTGGCTACATCCTGTATAACTAGGTAGCTAGCTAGGTAGTTCTATCCTGTATAACTAGGTAGCTAGCTAGATATCTATATCCTGTATAACTAGGTAGCTAGCTAGATATCTATATCCTGTATAACTAGGTAGCTAGCTAGGTGGCTACATCCTGTATAACTAGGTAGCTAGCTAGGTGGCTACATCCTGTATAACTAGGTAGCTAGCTAGGTGGTTCTATCCTGTATAACTAGGTAGCTAGCTAGATATCTATATCCTGTATAACTAGGTAGCTAGCTAGATATCTATATCCTGTATAACTAGGTAGCTAGCTAGATATCTATATCCTGTATAACTAGGTAGCTAGCTAGATGGCTACATCCTGTATAACTAGGTAGCTAGCTAGATGGCTACATCCTGTATAACTAGGTAGCTAGCTAGATATCTATATCCTGTATAACTAGGTAGCTAGCTAGATATCTACATCCTGTATAACTAGGTAGCTAGCTAGGTGGTTCTATCCTGTATAACTAGGTAGCTAGCTAGATATCTATATCCTGTATAACTAGGTAGCTAGCTAGATATCTATATCCTGTATAACTAGGTAGCTAGCTAGATATCTATATCCTGTATAACTAGGTAGCTAGCTAGATGGCTACATCCTGTATAACTAGGTAGCTAGCTAGATGGCTACATCCTGTATAACTAGGTAGCTAGCTAGATATCTATATCCTGTATAACTAGGTAGCTAGCTAGATATCTATATCCTGTATAACTAGGTAGCTAGCTAGATGGCTACATCCTGTATAACTAGGTAGCTAGCTAGATATCTATATCCTGTATAACTAGGTAGCTAGCTAGATATCTACATCCTGTATAACTAGGTAGCTAGCTAGATATCTACATCCTGTATAACTAGGTAGCCAGCTAGATGGCCACATCCTGTATAACTAGGTAGCTAGCTCGATATCTACATCCTGTATAACTAGGTAGCTAGCTAGATATCTAAATCCTGTATAACTAGGTATCTAGCTAGATGGCTACATCCTGTATAACTAGGTAGCTAGCTAGATGGCTACATCCTGTATAACTAGGTAGCTAGCTAGATATCTACATCCTGTATAACTAGGTAGCTAGCTAGATGGCCACATCCTGTATAACTAGGTAGCTAGCTAGATATCTAAATCCTGTATAACTAGGTATCTAGCTAGATGGCTACATCCTGTATAACTAGGTAGCTAGCTAGGTGGCCACATCCTGTATAACTAGGTAGCTAGCTAGATGGCCACATCCTGTATAACTAGGTAGCTAGCTAGATATCTGCATCCTGTATAACTAGGTAGCTAGCTAGATGGCTACATCCTGTATAACTAGGTAGCTAGCTAGATATCTGCATCCTGTATAACTAGGTAGCTAGCTAGATATCTGCATCCTGTATAACTAGGTAGATAGCTAGATGGCTACATCCTGTATAACTAGGTAGCTAGCTAGATGGCCACATCCTGAATAACTAGGTAGCTAGCTAGATATCTACATCCTGTATAACTAGGTAGCTAGCTAGATATCTGCATCCTGTATAACTAGGTAGATAGCTAGATGGCTACATCCTGTATAACTAGGTAGCTAGCTAGATGGCTACATCCTGTATAACTAGGTAGCTAGCTAGATGGCTACATCCTGTATAACTAGGTAGCTAGCTAGATGGCTACATCCTGTATAACTAGGTAGCTAGCTAGATATCTACATCCTGTATAACTAGGTAGCTAGCTAGATGGCTACATCCTGTATAACTAGGTAGCTAGCTAGATATCTGCATCCTGTATAACTAGGTAGATAGCTAGATGGCTACATCCTGTATAACTAGGTAGCTAGCTAGATATCTACATCCTGTATAACTAGGTAGCTAGCTAGATGGCTACATCCTGTATAACTAGGTAGCTAGCTAGATGGCTACATCCTGTATAACTAGGTAGCTAGCTCGATGGCTACATCCTGTATAACTAGGTAGCTAGCTAGATGGCTACATCCTGTATAACTAGGTAGCTAGCTAGATGGCTACATCCTGTATAACTAGGTAGCTAGCTAGATGGCTACATCCTGTATAACTAGGTAGCTAGCTAGATGGCCACATCCTGAATAACTAGGTAGCTAGCTAGATATCTACATCCTGTATAACTAGGTAGCTAGCTAGATATCTACATCCTGTATAACTAGGTAGCTAGCTAGATGGCCACATCCTGTATAACTAGGTAGCTAGCTAGATATCTACATCCTGTATAACTAGGTAGCTAGCTAGATGGCCACATCCTGTATAACTAGGTAGCTAGCTAGATGGCTACATCCTGTATAACTAGGTAGCTAGCTAGATGGCCACATCCTGAATAACTAGGTAGCTAGCTAGATATCTACATCCTGTATAACTAGGTAGCTAGCTAGATATCTACATCCTGTATAACTAGGTAGCTAGCTAGATGGCTACATCCTGTATAACTAGGTAGCTAGCTAGATATCTACATCCTGTATAACTAGGTAGCTAGCTAGATGGCTACATCCTGTATAACTAGGTAGCTAGCTAGATATCTGCATCCTGTATAACTAGGTAGCTAGCTAGATATCTACATCCTGTATAACTAGGTAGCTAGCTGGATGGCTACATCCTGTATAACTAGGTAGCTAGCTAGATGGCTACATCCTGTATAACTTGGTAGCTAGCTAGATATCTACATCCTGTATTACTAGGTAGCTAGCTAGATGGCTACATCCTGTATAACTAGGTAGCTAGCTCGATATCTACATCCTGTATTACTAGGTAGCTAGCTAGATGGCCACATCCTGTATAACTAGGTAGCTAGCTAGATGGCTACATCCTGTATAACTAGGTAGCTAGCTAGATGGCTACATCCTGTATAACTAGGTAGCTAGCTAGATGGCTACATCCTGTATAACTAGGTAGCTAGCTAGATGGCTACATCCTGTATAACTAGGTAGCTAGCTAGATATCTAGATCCTGTATAACTAGGTAGCTAGCTAGATGGCTACATCCTGTATAACTAGGTAGTTAGCTAGATGGCCACATCCTGTATAACTAGGTAGCTAGCTAGATGGCTACATCCTGTATAACTCGGTAGGTAGCTAGATGGCCACATCCTGTATAACTAGGTAGCTAGCTAGATATCTACATCCTGTATAACTAGGTAGCTAGCTCGATGGCCACATCCTGTATAACTAGGTAGCTAGCTCGATATCTACATCCTGTATTACTAGGTAGGTAGCTAGATGGCCACATCCTGTATAACTAGGTAGCTAGCTAGATATCTACATCCTGTATTACTAGGTAGCTAGCTAGATGGCTACATCCTGTATAACTAGGTGGCTAGCTAGATGGCCACATCCTGTATAACTAGGTAGCTAGCTAGATATCTACATCCTGTATAACTAGGTAGCTAGCTAGATGGCTACATCCTGTATAACTAGGTGGCTAGCTAGATGGCTACATCCTGTATAACTAGGTAGCTAGCTAGATGTCTACATCCTGTATAACTAGGTAGCTAGCTAGATGGCTACATCCTGTATAACTAGGTGGCTAGCTAGATGGCCACATCCTGTATAACTAGGTAGCTAGCTAGATATCTACATCCTGTATAACTAGGTAGCTAGCTAGATGGCTACATCCTGTATAACTAGGTAGCTAGCTAGATGGCTACATCCTGTATTACTAGGTAGCTAGCTAGATATCTACATCCTGTATAACTAGGTAGCTAGCTAGATGGCCACATCCTGTATAACTAGGTAGCTAGCTAGATGGCCACATCCTGTATAACTATGTAGCTAGCTAGATATCTACATCCTGTATAACTAGGTAGCTAGCTAGATGGCTACATCCTGTATAACTAGGTAGCTAGCTAGATATCTACATCCTGTATAACTAGGTAGCTAGCTAGATGGCCACATCCTGTATAACTAGGTAGCTAGCTAGATGGCCACATCCTGTATAACTAGGTAGCTAGCTAGATATCTACATCCTGTATAACTAGGTAGCTAGCTAGATGGCCACATCCTGTATAACTAGGTAGCTAGCTAGATGGCCACATCCTGTATAACTAGGTAGCTAGCTAGATATCTACATCCTGTATAACTAGGTAGCTAGCTAGATGGCCACATCCTGTATAACTAGGTAGCTAGCTAGATGGCCACATCCTGTATAACTAGGTAGCTAGCTAGATATCTACATCCTGTATAACTAGGTAGCTAGCTAGATGGCCACATCCTGTATAACTAGGTAGCTAGCTAGATGGCTACATCCTGTATAACTAGGTAGCTAGCTAGATATCTACATCCTGTATAACTAGGTAGCTAGCTTGATATCTAAATCCTGTATAACTAGGTATCTAGCTAGATGGCTACATCCTGTATAGCTAGGTAGCTAGCTAGATGGCTACATCCTGTATAACTAGGTAGCTAGCTAGATATCTACATCCTGTATAACTAGGTATCTAGCTAGATATCTAAATCCTGTATAACTAGGTAGCCAGCTAGATGGCCACATCCTGTATAGCTAGGTAGCTAGCTAGATGGCTACATCCTGTATAACTAGGTAGCTAGCTAGATGGCTACATCCTGTATAACTAGGTAGCTAGCTAGGTGGCCACATCCTGTATAACTAGGTAGCTGGCTAGATGGCCACATCCTGTATAACTAGGTAGCTAGCTAGATATCTGCATCCTGTATAACTAGGTAGCTAGCTAGATGGCTACATCCTGTATAACTAGGTAGCTAGCTAGATATCTGCATCCTGTATAACTAGGTAGCTAGCTAGATGGCTACATCCTGTATTACTAGGTAGCCAGCTAGATGGCCACATCCTGAATAACTAGGTAGCTAGCTAGATGGCCACATCCTGAATAACTAGGTAGCTAGCTAGATATCTACATCCTGTATAACTAGGTAGCTAGCTAGATATCTGCATCCTGTATAACTAGGTAGATAGCTAGATGGCTACATCCTGTATAACTAGGTAGCTAGCTAGATATCTGCATCCTGTATAACTAGGTAGCTAGCTAGATGGCCACATCCTGTATAACTAGGTAGCTAGCTAGATATCTACATCCTGTATAACTAGGTAGCTAGCTAGATATCTGCATCCTGTATAACTAGGTAGATAGCTAGATGGCTACATCCTGTATAACTAGGTAGCTAGCTAGATGGCCACATCCTGTATAACTAGGTAGCTAGCTAGATGGCTACATCCTGTATAACTAGGTAGCTAGCTAGATGGCCACATCCTGAATAACTAGGTAGCTAGCTAGATATCTACATCCTGTATAACTAGGTAGCTAGCTGGATGGCTACATCCTGTATAACTAGGTAGCTAGCTAGATGGCTACATCCTGTATAACTAGGTAGCTAGCTAGATGGCTACATCCTGTATAACTAGGTAGCTAGCTAGATGGCCACATCCTGAATAACTAGGTAGCTAGCTAGATGGCTACATCCTGTATAACTAGGTAGCTAGCTAGATGGCCACATCCTGAATAACTAGGTAGCTAGCTAGATGGCTACATCCTGTATAACTAGGTAGCTAGCTAGATGGCTACATCCTGTATAACTAGGTAGCTAGCTCGATATCTACATCCTGTATAACTAGGTAGCTAGCTAGATATCTACATCCTGTATAACTAGGTAGCTAGCTAGATATCTGCATCCTGTATAACTAGGTAGCTAGCTAGATGGCCACATCCTGTATAACTAGGTAGCTAGCTAGATGGCTACATCCTGTATAACTAGGTAGCTAGCTAGATGGCTTCATCCTGTATAACTAGGTAGCTAGCTAGATGGCCACATCCTGTATAACTAGGTAGCTAGCTAGATATCTACATCCTGTATAACTAGGTAGCTAGCTAGATATCTACATCCTGTATAACTAGGTAGCTAGCTAGATGGCCACATCCTGTATAACTAGGTAGCTAGCTGGATGGCGACATCCTGTATAAGTAGGTAGCTAGCTAGGTGGCTACATCCTGTATAACTAGGTAGCTAGCTAGGTGGCTACATCCTGTATAACTAGGTAGCTAGCTAGGTGGTTCTATCCTGTATAACTAGGTAGCTAGCTAGGTAGTTCTATCCTGTATAACTAGGTAGCTAGCTAGATATCTATATCCTGTATAACTAGGTAGCTAGCTAGATATCTATATCCTGTATAACTAGGTAGCTAGCTAGGTGGCTACATCCTGTATAACTAGGTAGCTAGCTAGGTGGCTACATCCTGTATAACTAGGTAGCTAGCTAGGTGGTTGTATCCTGTATAACTAGGTAGCTAGCTAGATATCTATATCCTGTATAACTAGGTAGCTAGCTAGATATCTATATCCTGTATAACTAGGTAGCTAGCTAGATATCTATATCCTGTATAACTAGGTAGCTAGCTAGATGGCTACATCCTGTATAACTAGGTAGCTAGCTAGATGGCTACATCCTGTATAACTAGGTAGCTAGCTAGATATCTATATCCTGTATAACTAGGTAGCTAGCTAGGTGGTTCTATCCTGTATAACCAGGTAGCTAGCTAGATATCTATATCCTGTATAACTAGGTAGCTAGCTAGATATCTATATCCTGTATAACTAGGTAGCTAGCTAGATATCTATATCCTGTATAACTAGGTAGCTAGCTAGATGGCTACATCCTGTATAACTAGGTAGCTAGCTAGATGGCTACATCCTGTATAACTAGGTAGCTAGCTAGATATCTATATCCTGTATAACTAGGTAGCTAGCTAGATGGCTACATCCTGTATAACTAGGTAGCTGGCTAGATGGCTACATCCTGTATAACTAGGTAGCTGGCTAGATATCTATATCCTGTATAACTAGGTAGCTAGCTAGATATCTATATCCTGTATAACTAGGTAGCTAGCTAGATGGCTACATCCTGTATAACTAGGTAGCTAGCTAGATATCTATATCCTGTATAACTAGGTAGCTAGCTAGATGGCTACATCCTGTATAACTAGGTAGCTGGCTAGATGGCCACATCCTGTATAACTAGGTAGCTAGCTAGATATCTACATCCTGTATAACTAGGTAGCTAGCTAGATATCTAAATCCTGTATAACTGGGTATCTAGCTAGATGGCTACATCCTGTATAACTAGGTAGCTAGCTAGATGGCTACATCCTGTATAACTAGGTAGCTAGCTAGATATCTACATCCTGTATAACTAGGTAGCTAGCTAGATGCCTACATCCTGTATAACTAGGTAGCTAGCTCGATATCTACATCCTGTATAACTACGTAGCTATCTAGATATCTAAATCCTGTATAACTAGGTATCTAGCTAGATGGCTACATCCTGTATAACTAGGTAGCTAGCTAGATGGCTACATCCTGTATAACTAGGTAGCTAGCTAGATGGCTACATCCTGTATAACTAGGTAGCTAGCTAGATATCTACATCCTGTATAACTAGGTAGCTAGCTAGATGGCCACATCCTGTATAACTAGGTAGCTAGCTAGATGTCTAAATCCTGTATAACTAGGTAGCTAGCTAGATGGCCACATCCTGTATAACTAGGTAGCTAGCTAGATGGCCACATCCTGTATAACTAGGTAGCTAGCTAGGTGGCCACATCCTGTATAACTAGGTAGCTAGCTAGATGGCCACATCCTGTATAACTAGGTAGCTAGCTAGATATCTGCATCCTGTATAACTAGGTAGCTAGCTAGATGGCTACATCCTGTATAACTAGGTAGCTAGCTAGATATCTGCATCCTGTATAACTAGGTAGCCAGCTAGATGGCTACATCCTGTATAACTAGGTAGCCAGCTAGATGGCCACATCCTGAATAACTAGGTAGCTAGCTAGATATCTACATCCTGTATAACTAGGTAACTAGCTAGATATCTGCATCCTGTATAACTAGGTAGATAGCTAGATGGCTACATCCTGTATAACTAGGTAGCTAGCTAGATGGCCACATCCTGAATAACTAGGTAGCTAGCTAGATATCTACATCCTGTATAACTAGGTAGCTAGCTAGATATCTGCATCCTGTATAACTAGGTAGATAGCTAGATGGCTACATCCTGTATAACTAGGTAGCTAGCTAGATGGCTACATCCTGTATAACTAGGTGGCTAGCTAGATGGCCACATCCTGTATAACTAGATAGCTAGCTAGATATCTACATCCTGTATAACTAGGTAGCTAGCTAGATGGCTACATCCTGTATAACTAGGTAGCTAGCTAGATATCTACATCCTGTATAACTAGGTAGCTAGCTAGATGGCTACATCCTGTATAACTAGGTAGCTAGCTAGATATCTACATCCTGTATAACTAGGTAGCTAGCTAGATATCTACATCCTGTATAACTAGGTAGCTAGCTAGATATCTACATCCTGTATAACTAGGTAGCCAGCTAGATGGCCACATCCTGTATAACTAGGTAGCTAGCTCGATATCTACATCCTGTATAACTAGGTAGCTAGCTAGATATCTAAATCCTGTATAACTAGGTATCTAGCTAGATGGCTACATCCTGTATAACTAGGTAGCTAGCTAGATGGCTACATCCTGTATAACTAGGTAGCTAGCTAGATATCTACATCCTGTATAACTAGGTAGCTAGCTAGATGGCCACATCCTGTATAACTAGGTAGCTAGCTAGATGGCTACATCCTGTATAACTAGGTAGCTAGCTAGATATCTAAATCCTGTAGAACTAGGTATCTAGCTAGATGGCTACATCCTGTATAACTAGGTAGCTAGCTAGGTGGCCACATCCTGTATAACTAGGTAGCTAGCTAGATGGCCACATCCTGTATAACTAGGTAGCTAGCTAGATATCTGCATCCTGTATAACTAGGTAGCTAGCTAGATGGCTACATCCTGTATAACTAGGTAGCTAGCTAGATATCTGCATCCTGTATAACTAGGTAGCTAGCTAGATATCTGCATCCTGTATAACTAGGTAGATAGCTAGATGGCTACATCCTGTATAACTAGGTAGCTAGCTAGATGGCCACATCCTGAATAACTAGGTAGCTAGCTAGATATCTACATCCTGTATAACTAGGTAGCTAGCTAGATATCTGCATCCTGTATAACTAGGTAGATAGCTAGATGGCTACATCCTGTATAACTAGGTAGCTAGCTAGATGGCTACATCCTGTATAACTAGGTAGCTAGCTAGATGGCTACATCCTGTATAACTAGGTAGCTAGCTAGATGGCTACATCCTGTATAACTAGGTAGCTAGCTAGATGGCTACATCCTGAACAACTAGGTAGCTAGCTAGATATCTACATCCTGTATAACTAGGTAGCTAGCTAGATGGCTACATCCTGTATAACTAGGTAGCTAGCTAGATATCTGCATCCTGTATAACTAGGTAGATAGCTAGATGGCTACATCCTGTATAACTAGGTAGCTAGCTAGATATCTACATCCTGTATAACTAGGTAGCTAGCTAGATGGCTACATCCTGTATAACTAGGTAGCTAGCTAGATGGCTACATCCTGTATAACTAGGTAGCTAGCTCGATGGCTACATCCTGTATAACTAGGTAGCTAGCTAGATGGCTACATCCTGTATAACTAGGTAGCTAGCTAGATGGCTACATCCTGTATAACTAGGTAGCTAGCTAGATGGCCACATCCTGTATAACTAGGTGGCTAGCTAGATGGCCACATCCTGAATAACTAGGTAGCTAGCTAGATATCTACATCCTGTATAACTAGGTAGCTAGCTAGATATCTACATCCTGTATAACTAGGTAGCTAGCTAGATGGCCACATCCTGTATAACTAGGTAGCTAGCTAGATATCTACATCCTGTATAACTAGGTAGCTAGCTAGATGGCCACATCCTGTATAACTAGGTAGCTAGCTAGATGGCTACATCCTGTATAACTAGGTAGCTAGCTAGATGGCCACATCCTGAATAACTAGGTAGCTAGCTAGATATCTACATCCTGTATAACTAGGTAGCTAGCTAGATATCTACATCCTGTATAACTAGGTAGCTAGCTAGATGGCTACATCCTGTATAACTAGGTAGCTAGCTAGATATCTACATCCTGTATAACTAGGTAGCTAGCTAGATGGCTACATCCTGTATAACTAGGTAGCTAGCTAGATATCTGCATCCTGTATAACTAGGTAGCTAGCTAGATATCTACATCCTGTATAACTAGGTAGCTAGCTGGATGGCTACATCCTGTATAACTAGGTAGCTAGCTAGATGGCTACATCCTGTATAACTTGGTAGCTAGCTAGATATCTACATCCTGTATTACTAGGTAGCTAGCTAGATGGCTACATCCTGTATAACTAGGTAGCTAGCTAGATGTCTACATCCTGTATAACTAGGTAGCTAGCTAGATGGCTACATCCTGTATAACTAGGTGGCTAGCTAGATGGCCACATCCTGTATAACTAGGTAGCTAGCTAGATATCTACATCCTGTATAACTAGGTAGCTAGCTAGATGGCTACATCCTGTATAACTAGGTAGCTAGCTAGATGGCTACATCCTGTATTACTAGGTAGCTAGCTAGATATCTACATCCTGTATAACTAGGTAGCTAGCTAGATGGCCACATCCTGTATAACTAGGTAGCTAGCTAGATGGCCACATCCTGTATAACTATGTTGCTAGCTGGATATCTACATCCTGTATAACTAGGTAGCTAGCTAGATGGCTACATCCTGTATAACTAGGTAGCTAGCTAGATATCTACATCCTGTATAACTAGGTAGCTAGCTAGATGGCCACAACCTGTATAACTAGGTAGCTAGCTAGATGGCCACATCCTGTACAACTAGGTAGCTAGCTAGATATCTACATCCTGTATAACTAGGTAGCTAGCTAGATGGCCACATCCTGTATAACTAGGTAGCTAGCTAGATGGCCACATCCTGTATAACTAGGTAGCTAGCTAGATATCTACATCCTGTATAACTAGGTAGCTAGCTAGATGGCCACATCCTGTATAACTAGGTAGCTAGCTAGATGGCTACATCCTGTATAGCTAGGTAGCTAGCTAGATGGCTACATCCTGTATAACTAGGTAGCTAGCTAGATATCTACATCCTGTATAACTAGGTAGCTAGCTAGATATCTAAATCCTGTATAACTAGGTAGCCAGCTAGATGGCCACATCCTGTATAGCTAGGTAGCTAGCTAGATGGCTACATCCTGTATAACTAGGTAGCTAGCTAGATGGCTACATCCTGTATTACTAGGTAGCTAGCTAGGTGGCCACATCCTGTATAACTAGGTAGCTAGCTAGATGGCCACATCCTGTATAACTAGGTAGCTAGCTAGATATCTGCATCCTGTATAACTAGGTAGCTAGCTAGATGGCTACATCCTGTATAACTAGGTAGCTAGCTAGATATCTGCATCCTGTATAACTAGGTAGCTAGCTAGATGGCTACATCCTGTATAACTAGGTAGCCAGCTAGATGGCCACATCCTGAATAACTAGGTAGCTAGCTAGATGGCCACATCCTGAATAACTAGGTAGCTAGCTAGATATCTACATCCTGTATAACTAGGTAGCTAGCTAGATATCTGCATCCTGTATAACTAGGTAGATAGCTAGATGGCTACATCCTGTATAACTAGGTAGCTAGCTAGATATCTGCATCCTGTATAACTAGGTAGCTAGCTAGATGGCCACATCCTGTATAACTAGGTAGCTAGCTAGATATCTACATCCTGTATAACTAGGTAGCTAGCTAGATATCTGCATCCTGTATAACTAGGTAGATAGCTAGATGGCTACATTCTGTATAACTAGGTAGCTAGCTAGATGGCCACATCCTGTATAACTAGGTAGCTAGCTAGATGGCTACATCCTGTATAACTAGGTAACTAGCTAGATGGCTACATCCTGTATAACTAGGTAGCTAGCTAGATGGCTACATCCTGTATAACTAGGTAGCTAGCTAGATATCTAGATCCTGTATAACTAGGTAGCTAGCTAGATGGCTACATCCTGTATAACTAGGTAGTTAGCTAGATGGCCACATCCTGTATAACTAGGTAGCTAGCTAGATGGCTACATCCTGTATAACTCGGTAGGTAGCTAGATGGCCACATCCTGTATAACTAGGTAGCTAGCTAGATATCTACATCCTGTATAACTAGGTAGCTAGCTAGATGGCCACATCCTGTATAACTAGGTAGCTAGCTAGATATCTACATCCTGTATAACTAGGTAGCTAGCTAGATATCTACATCCTGTATAACTAGGTAGCTAGCTAGATGGCTACATCCTGTATAACTAGGTAGCTAGCTAGATGGCTACATCCTGTATAACTAGGTAGCTAGCTCGATATCTACATCCTGTATTACTAGGTAGGTAGCTAGATGGCCACATCCTGTATAACTAGGTAGCTAGCTAGATATCTACATCCTGTATTACTAGGTAGCTAGCTAGATGGCTACATCCTGTATAACTAGGTGGCTAGCTAGATGGCCACATCCTGTATAACTAGGTAGCTAGCTAGATATCTACATCCTGTATAACTAGGTAGCTAGCTAGATGGCTACATCCTGTATAACTAGGTGGCTAGCTAGATGGCTACATCCTGTATAACTAGGTAGCTAGCTAGATGTCTACATCCTGTATAACTAGGTAGCTAGCTAGATGGCTACATCCTGTATAACTAGGTGGCTAGCTAGATGGCCACATCCTGTATAACTAGGTAGCTAGCTAGATATCTACATCCTGTATAACTAGGTAGCTAGCTAGATGGCTACATCCTGTATAACTAGGTAGCTAGCTAGATGGTTACATCCTGTATTACTAGGTAGCTAGCTAGATATCTACATCCTGTATAACTAGGTAGCTAGCTAGATGGCCACATCCTGTATAACTAGGTAGCTAGCTAGATGGCCACATCCTGTATAACTATGTTGCTAGCTGGATATCTACATCCTGTATAACTAGGTAGCTAGCTAGATGGCTACATCCTGTATAACTAGGTAGCTAGCTAGATATCTACATCCTGTATAACTAGGTAGCTAGCTAGATGGCCACATCCTGTATAACTAGGTAGCTAGCTAGATGGCCACATCCTGTATAACTAGGTAGCTAGCTAGATATCTACATCCTGTATAACTAGGTAGCTAGCTAGATGGCCACATCCTGTATAACTAGGTAGCTAGCTAGATGGCCACATCCTGTATAACTAGGTAGCTAGCTAGATATCTACATCCTGTATAACTAGGTAGCTAGCTAGATGGCCACATCCTGTATAACTAGGTAGCTAGCTAGATGGCCACATCCTGTATAACTAGGTAGCTAGCTAGATATCTACATCCTGTATAACTAGGTAGCTAGCTAGATGGCCACATCCTGTATAACTAGGTAGATAGCTAGATGGCTACATCCTGTATAACTAGGTAGCTAGCTAGATATCTACATCCTGTATAACTAGGTAGCTAGCTTGATATCTAAATCCTGTATAACTAGGTATCTAGCTAGATGGCTACATCCTGTATAGCTAGGTAGCTAGCTAGATGGCTACATCCTGTATAACTAGGTAGCTAGCTAGATATCTACATCCTGTATAACTAGGTAGCTAGCTAGATATCTAAATCCTGTATAACTAGGTAGCCAGCTAGATGGCCACATCCTGTATAGCTAGGTAGCTAGCTAGATGGCTACATCCTGTATAACTAGGTAGCTAGCTAGATGGCTACATCCTGTATTACTAGGTAGCTAGCTAGGTGGCCACATCCTGTATAACTAGGTAGCTAGCTAGATGGCCACATCCTGTATAACTAGGTAGCTAGCTAGATATCTGCATCCTGTATAACTAGGTAGCTAGCTAGATGGCTACATCCTGTATAACTAGGTAGCTAGCTAGATATCTGCATCCTGTATAACTAGGTAGCTAGCTAGATGGCTACATCCTGTATAACTAGGTAGCCAGCTAGATGGCCACATCCTGAATAACTAGGTAGCTAGCTAGATGGCCACATCCTGAATAACTAGGTAGCTAGCTAGATATCTACATCCTGTATAACTAGGTAGCTAGCTAGATATCTGCATCCTGTATAACTAGGTAGATAGCTAGATGGCTACATCCTGTATAACTAGGTAGCTAGCTAGATATCTACATCCTGTATAACTAGGTAGCTAGCTAGATGGCTACATCCTGTATAACTAGGTAGCTAGCTAGATATCTGCATCCTGTATAACTAGGTAGCTAGCTAGATATCTACATCCTGTATAACTAGGTAGCTAGCTGGATGGCTACATCCTGTATAACTAGGTAGCTAGCTAGATGGCTACATCCTGTATAACTTGGTAGCTAGCTAGATATCTACATCCTGTATTACTAGGTAGCTAGCTAGATGGCTACATCCTGTATAACTAGGTAGCTAGCTCGATATCTACATCCTGTATTACTAGGTAGCTAGCTAGATGGCCACATCCTGTATAACTAGGTAGCTAGCTAGATGGCTACATCCTGTATAACTAGGTAGCTAGCTAGATGGCTACATCCTGTATAACTAGGTAGCTAGCTAGATGGCTACATCCTGTATAACTAGGTAGCTAGCTAGATGGCTACATCCTGTATAACTAGGTAGCTAGCTAGATATCTAGATCCTGTATAACTAGGTAGCTAGCTAGATGGCTACATCCTGTATAACTAGGTAGTTAGCTAGATGGCCACATCCTGTATAACTAGGTAGCTAGCTAGATGGCTACATCCTGTATAACTCGGTAGGTAGCTAGATGGCCACATCCTGTATAACTAGGTAGCTAGCTAGATATCTACATCCTGTATAACTAGGTAGCTAGCTAGATGGCCACATCCTGTATAACTAGGTAGCTACCTAGATATCCACATCCTGTATAACTAGGTAGCTAGCTAGATATCTACATCCTGTATAACTAGGTAGCTAGCTAGATGGCTACATCCTGTATAACTAGGTAGCTAGCTAGATGGCTACATCCTGTATAACTAGGTAGCTAGCTCGATATCTACATCCTGTATTACTAGGTAGGTAGCTAGATGGCCACATCCTGTATAACTAGGTAGCTAGCTAGATATCTACATCCTGTATTACTAGGTAGCTAGCTAGATGGCTACATCCTGTATAACTAGGTGGCTAGCTAGATGGCCACATCCTGTATAACTAGGTAGCTAGCTAGATATCTACATCCTGTATAACTAGGTAGCTAGCTAGATGGCTACATCCTGTATAACTAGGTGGCTAGCTAGATGGCTACATCCTGTATAACTAGGTAGCTAGCTAGATGTCTACATCCTGTATAACTAGGTAGCTAGCTAGATGGCTACATCCTGTATAACTAGGTGGCTAGCTAGATGGCCACATCCTGTATAACTAGGTAGCTAGCTAGATATCTACATCCTGTATAACTAGGTAGCTAGCTAGATGGCTACATCCTGTATAACTAGGTAGCTAGCTAGATGGCTACATCCTGTATTACTAGGTAGCTAGCTAGATATCTACATCCTGTATAACTAGGTAGCTAGCTAGATGGCCACATCCTGTATAACTAGGTAGCTAGCTAGATGGCCACATCCTGTATAACTATGTTGCTAGCTGGATATCTACATCCTGTATAACTAGGTAGCTAGCTAGATGGCTACATCCTGTATAACTAGGTAGCTAGCTAGATATCTACATCCTGTATAACTAGGTAGCTAGCTAGATGGCCACATCCTGTATAACTAGGTAGCTAGCTAGATGGCCACATCCTGTATAACTAGGTAGCTAGCTAGATATCTACATCCTGTATAACTAGGTAGCTACCTAGATGGCCACATCCTGTATAACTAGGTAGCTAGCTAGATGGCCACATCCTGTATAACTAGGTAGCTAGCTAGATATCTACATCCTGTATAACTAGGTAGCTAGCTAGATGGCCACATCCTGTATAACTAGGTAGCTAGCTAGATGGCCACATCCTGTATAACTAGGTAGCTAGCTAGATATCTACATCCTGTATAACTAGGTAGCTAGCTAGATGGCCACATCCTGTATAACTAGGTAGATAGCTAGATGGCTACATCCTGTATAACTAGGTAGCTAGCTAGATATCTACATCCTGTATAACTAGGTAGCTAGCTTGATATCTAAATCCTGTATAACTAGGTATCTAGCTAGATGGCTACATCCTGTATAGCTAGGTAGCTAGCTAGATGGCTACATCCTGTATAACTAGGTAGCTAGCTAGATATCTACATCCTGTATAACTAGGTAGCTAGCTAGATATCTAAATCCTGTATAACTAGGTAGCCAGCTAGATGGCCACATCCTGTATAGCTAGGTAGCTAGCTAGATGGCTACATCCTGTATAACTAGGTAGCTAGCTAGATGGCTACATCCTGTATTACTAGGTAGCTAGCTAGGTGGCCACATCCTGTATAACTAGGTAGCTAGCTAGATGGCCACATCCTGTATAACTAGGTAGCTAGCTAGATATCTGCATCCTGTATAACTAGGTAGCTAGCTAGATGGCTACATCCTGTATAACTAGGTAGCTAGCTAGATATCTGCATCCTGTATAACTAGGTAGCTAGCTAGATGGCTACATCCTGTATAACTAGGTAGCCAGCTAGATGGCCACATCCTGAATAACTAGGTAGCTAGCTAGATGGCCACATCCTGAATAACTAGGTAGCTAGCTAGATATCTACATCCTGTATAACTAGGTAGCTAGCTAGATATCTGCATCCTGTATAACTAGGTAGATAGCTAGATGGCTACATCCTGTATAACTAGGTAGCTAGCTAGATATCTGCATCCTGTATAACTAGGTAGCTAGCTAGATGGCCACATCCTGTATAACTAGGTAGCTAGCTAGATATCTACATCCTGTATAACTAGGTAGCTAGCTAGATATCTGCATCCTGTATAACTAGGTAGATAGCTAGATGGCTACATTCTGTATAACTAGGTAGCTAGCTAGATGGCCACATCCTGTATAACTAGGTAGCTAGCTAGATGGCTACATCCTGTATAACTAGGTAACTAGCTAGATGGCTACATCCTGTATAACTAGGTAGCTAGCTAGATGGCTACATCCTGTATAACTAGGTAGCTAGCTAGATATCTACATCCTGTATAACTAGGTAGCTAGCTAGATGGCCACATCCTGTATAACTAGGTAGCTAGCTAGATGGCTACATCCTGTATAACTAGGTAGCTAGCTAGATGGCTTCATCCTGTATAACTAGGTAGCTAGCTAGATGGCCACATCCTGTATAACTAGGTAGCTAGCTAGATATCTACATCCTGTATAACTAGGTAGCTAGCTAGATATCTACATCCTGTATAACTAGGTAGCTAGCTAGATGGCCACATCCTGTATAACTAGGTAGCTAGCTGGATGGCGACATCCTGTATAAGTAGGTAGCTAGCTAGGTGGCTACATCCTGTATAACTAGGTAGCTAGCTAGGTGGCTACATCCTGTATAACTAGGTAGCTAGCTAGGTGGTTCTATCCTGTATAACTAGGTAGCTAGCTAGGTAGTTCTATCCTGTATAACTAGGTAGCTAGCTAGATATCTATATCCTGTATAACTAGGTAGCTAGCTAGATATCTATATCCTGTATAACTAGGTAGCTAGCTAGGTGGCTACATCCTGTATAACTAGGTAGCTAGCTAGGTGGCTACATCCTGTATAACTAGGTAGCTAGCTAGGTGGTTCTATCCTGTATAACTAGGTAGCTAGCTAGATATCTATATCCTGTATAACTAGGTAGCTAGCTAGATATCTATATCCTGTATAACTAGGTAGCTAGCTAGATATCTATATCCTGTATAACTAGGTAGCTAGCTAGATGGCTACATCCTGTATAACTAGGTAGCTACCTAGATGGCTACATCCTGTATAACTAGGTAGCTAGCTAGATATCTATATCCTGTATAACTAGGTAGCTAGCTAGGTGGTTCTATCCTGTATAACCAGGTAGCTAGCTAGATATCTATATCCTGTATAACTAGGTAGCTAGCTAGATATCTATATCCTGTATAACTAGGTAGCTAGCTAGATATCTATATCCTGTATAACTAGGTAGCTAGCTAGATGGCTACATCCTGTATAACTAGGTAGCTAGCTAGATGGCTACATCCTGTATAACTAGGTAGCTAGCTAGATATCTATATCCTGTATAACTAGGTAGCTAGCTAGATGGCTACATCCTGTATAACTAGGTAGCTGGCTAGATGGCTACATCCTGTATAACTAGGTAGCTGGCTAGATATCTATATCCTGTATAACTAGGTAGCTAGCTAGATATCTATATCCTGTATAACTAGGTAGCTAGCTAGATGGCTACATCCTGTATAACTAGGTAGCTAGCTAGATATCTATATCCTGTATAACTAGGTAGCTAGCTAGATGGCTACATCCTGTATAACTAGGTAGCTGGCTAGATGGCCACATCCTGTATAACTAGGTAGCTAGCTAGATATCTACATCCTGTATAACTAGGTAGCTAGCTAGATATCTAAATCCTGTATAACTGGGTATCTAGCTAGATGGCTACATCCTGTATAACTAGGTAGCTAGCTAGATGGCTACATCCTGTATAACTAGGTAGCTAGCTAGATATCTACATCCTGTATAACTAGGTAGCTAGCTAGATGCCTACATCCTGTATAACTAGGTAGCTAGCTCGATATCTACATCCTGTATAACTACGTAGCTATCTAGATATCTAAATCCTGTATAACTAGGTATCTAGCTAGATGGCTACATCCTGTATAACTAGGTAGCTAGCTAGATGGCTACATCCTGTATAACTAGGTAGCTAGCTAGATGGCTACATCCTGTATAACTAGGTAGCTAGCTAGATATCTACATCCTGTATAACTAGGTAGCTAGCTAGATGGCCACATCCTGTATAACTAGGTAGCTAGCTAGATGTCTAAATCCTGTATAACTAGGTAGCTAGCTAGATGGCCACATCCTGTATAACTAGGTAGCTAGCTAGATGGCCACATCCTGTATAACTAGGTAGCTAGCTAGGTGGCCACATCCTGTATAACTAGGTAGCTAGCTAGATGGCCACATCCTGTATAACTAGGTAGCTAGCTAGATATCTGCATCCTGTATAACTAGGTAGCTAGCTAGATGGCTACATCCTGTATAACTAGGTAGCTAGCTAGATATCTGCATCCTGTATAACTAGGTAGCCAGCTAGATGGCTACATCCTGTATAACTAGGTAGCCAGCTAGATGGCCACATCCTGAATAACTAGGTAGCTAGCTAGATATCTACATCCTGTATAACTAGGTAACTAGCTAGATATCTGCATCCTGTATAACTAGGTAGATAGCTAGATGGCTACATCCTGTATAACTAGGTAGCTAGCTAGATGGCCACATCCTGAATAACTAGGTAGCTAGCTAGATATCTACATCCTGTATAACTAGGTAGCTAGCTAGATATCTGCATCCTGTATAACTAGGTAGATAGCTAGATGGCTACATCCTGTATAACTAGGTAGCTAGCTAGATGGCTACATCCTGTATAACTAGGTGGCTAGCTAGATGGCCACATCCTGTATAACTAGATAGCTAGCTAGATATCTACATCCTGTATAACTAGGTAGCTAGCTAGATGGCTACATCCTGTATAACTAGGTAGCTAGCTAGATATCTACATCCTGTATAACTAGGTAGCTAGCTAGATGGCTACATCCTGTATAACTAGGTAGCTAGCTAGATATCTACATCCTGTATAACTAGGTAGCTAGCTAGATATCTACATCCTGTATAACTAGGTAGCTAGCTAGATATCTACATCCTGTATAACTAGGTAGCCAGCTAGATGGCCACATCCTGTATAACTAGGTAGCTAGCTCGATATCTACATCCTGTATAACTAGGTAGCTAGCTAGATATCTAAATCCTGTATAACTAGGTATCTAGCTAGATGGCTACATCCTGTATAACTAGGTAGCTAGCTAGATGGCTACATCCTGTATAACTAGGTAGCTAGCTAGATATCTACATCCTGTATAACTAGGTAGCTAGCTAGATGGCCACATCCTGTATAACTAGGTAGCTAGCTAGATGGCTACATCCTGTATAACTAGGTAGCTAGCTAGATATCTAAATCCTGTATAACTAGGTATCTAGCTAGATGGCTACATCCTGTATAACTAGGTAGCTAGCTAGGTGGCCACATCCTGTATAACTAGGTAGCTAGCTAGATGGCCACATCCTGTATAACTAGGTAGCTAGCTAGATATCTGCATCCTGTATAACTAGGTAGCTAGCTAGATGGCTACATCCTGTATAACTAGGTAGCTAGCTAGATATCTGCATCCTGTATAACTAGGTAGCTAGCTAGATATCTGCATCCTGTATAACTAGGTAGATAGCTAGATGGCTACATCCTGTATAACTAGGTAGCTAGCTAGATGGCCACATCCTGAATAACTAGGTAGCTAGCTAGATATCTACATCCTGTATAACTAGGTAGCTAGCTAGATATCTGCATCCTGTATAACTAGGTAGATAGCTAGATGGCTACATCCTGTGTCACTAGGTAGCTAGCTAGATGGCTACATCCTGTATAACTAGGTAGCTAGCTAGATGGCTACATCCTGTATAACTAGGTAGCTAGCTAGATGGCTACATCCTGTATAACTAGGTAGCTAGCTAGATGGCTACATCCTGAACAACTAGGTAGCTAGCTAGATATCTACATCCTGTATAACTAGGTAGCTAGCTAGATGGCTACATCCTGTATAACTAGGTAGCTAGCTAGATATCTGCATCCTGTATAACTAGGTAGATAGCTAGATGGCTACATCCTGTATAACTAGGTAGCTAGCTAGATATCTACATTCTGTATAACTAGGTAGCTAGCTAGATGGCTACATCCTGTATAACTAGGTAGCTAGCTAGATGGCTACATCCTGTATAACTAGGTAGCTAGCTCGATGGCTACATCCTGTATAACTAGGTAGCTAGCTAGATGGCTACATCCTGTATAACTAGGTAGCTAGCTAGATGGCTACATCCTGTATAACTAGGTAGCTAGCTAGATGGCTACATCCTGTATAACTAGGTAGCTAGCTAGATGGCCACATCCTGAATAACTAGGTAGCTAGCTAGATATCTACATCCTGTATAACTAGGTAGCTAGCTAGATATCTACATCCTGTATAACTAGGTAGCCAGCTAGATGGCCACATCCTGAATAACTAGGTAGCTAGCTAGATATCTACATCCTGTATAACTAGGTAACTAGCTAGATATCTGCATCCTGTATAACTAGGTAGATAGCTAGATGGCTACATCCTGTATAACTAGGTAGCTAGCTAGATGGCCACATCCTGAATAACTAGGTAGCTAGCTAGATATCTACATCCTGTATAACTAGGTAGCTAGCTAGATATCTGCATCCTGTATAACTAGGTAGATAGCTAGATGGCTACATCCTGTATAACTAGGTAGCTAGCTAGATGGCTACATCCTGTATAACTAGGTGGCTAGCTAGATGGCCACATCCTGTATAACTAGATAGCTAGCTAGATATCTACATCCTGTATAACTAGGTAGCTAGCTAGATGGCTACATCCTGTATAACTAGGTAGCTAGCTAGATATCTACATCCTGTATAACTAGGTAGCTAGCTAGATGGCTACATCCTGTATAACTAGGTAGTTAGCTAGATATCTACATCCTGTATAACTAGGTAGCTAGCTAGATATCTACATCCTGTATAACTAGGTAGCTAGCTAGATATCTACATCCTGTATAACTAGGTAGCCAGCTAGATGGCCACATCCTGTATAACTAGGTAGCTAGCTCGATATCTACATCCTGTATAACTAGGTAGCTAGCTAGATATCTAAATCCTGTATAACTAGGTATCTAGCTAGATGGCTACATCCTGTATAACTAGGTAGCTAGCTAGATGGCTACATCCTGTATAACTAGGTAGCTAGCTAGATATCTACATCCTGTATAACTAGGTAGCTAGCTAGATGGCCACATCCTGTATAACTAGGTAGCTAGCTAGATGGCTACATCCTGTATAACTAGGTAGCTAGCTAGATATCTAAATCCTGTATAACTAGGTATCTAGCTAGATGGCTACATCCTGTATAACTAGGTAGCTAGCTAGGTGGCCACATCCTGTATAACTAGGTAGCTAGCTAGATGGCCACATCCTGTATAACTAGGTAGCTAGCTAGATATCTGCATCCTGTATAACTAGGTAGCTAGCTAGATGGCTACATCCTGTATAACTAGGTAGCTAGCTAGATATCTGCATCCTGTATAACTAGGTAGCTAGCTAGATATCTGCATCCTGTATAACTAGGTAGATAGCTAGATGGCTACATCCTGTATAACTAGGTAGCTAGCTAGATGGCCACATCCTGAATAACTAGGTAGCTAGCTAGATATCTACATCCTGTATAACTAGGTAGCTAGCTAGATATCTGCATCCTGTATAACTAGGTAGATAGCTAGATGGCTACATCCTGTGTCACTAGGTAGCTAGCTAGATGGCTACATCCTGTATAACTAGGTAGCTAGCTAGATGGCTACATCCTGTATAACTAGGTAGCTAGCTAGATGGCTACATCCTGTATAACTAGGTAGCTAGCTAGATGGCTACATCCTGTATAACTAGGTAGCTAGCTAGATATCTGCATCCTGTATAACTAGGTAGATAGCTAGATGGCTACATCCTGTATAACTAGGTAGCTAGCTAGATATCTACATCCTGTATAACTAGGTAGCTAGCTAGATGGCTACATCCTGTATAACTAGGTAGCTAGCTAGATGGCTACATCCTGTATAACTAGGTAGCTAGCTCGATGGCTACATCCTGTATAACTAGGTAGCTAGCTAGATGGCTACATCCTGTATAACTAGGTAGCTAGCTAGATGGCTACATCCTGTATAACTAGGTAGCTAGCTAGATGGCTACATCCTGTATAACTAGGTAGCTAGCTAGATGGCCACATCCTGAATAACTAGGTAGCTAGCTAGATATCTACATCCTGTATAACTAGGTAGCTAGCTAGATATCTACATCCTGTATAACTAGGTAGCTAGCTAGATGGCCACATCCTGTATAACTAGGTAGCTAGCTAGATATCTACATCCTGTATAACTAGGTAGCTAGCTAGATGGCCACATCCTGTATAACTAGGTAGCTAGCTAGATGGCTACATCCTGTATAACTAGGTAGCTAGCTAGATGGCCACATCCTGAATAACTAGGTAGCTAGCTAGATATCTACATCCTGTATAACTAGGTAGCTAGCTAGATATCTACATCCTGTATAACTAGGTAGCTAGCTAGATGGCTACATCCTGTATAACTAGGTAGCTAGCTAGATATCTACATCCTGTATAACTAGGTAGCTAGCTAGATGGCTACATCCTGTATAACTAGGTAGCTAGCTAGATATCTGCATCCTGTATAACTAGGTAGCTAGCTAGATATCTACATCCTGTATAACTAGGTAGCTAGCTGGATGGCTACATCCTGTATAACTAGGTAGCTAGCTAGATGGCTACATCCTGTATAACTTGGTAGCTAGCTAGATATCTACATCCTGTATTACTAGGTAGCTAGCTAGATGGCTACATCCTGTATAACTAGGTAGCTAGCTCGATATCTACATCCTGTATTACTAGGTAGCTAGCTAGATGGCCACATCCTGTATAACTAGGTAGCTAGCTAGATGGCTACATCCTGTATAACTAGGTAGCTAGCTAGATGGCTACATCCTGTATAACTAGGTAGCTAGCTAGATGGCTACATCCTGTATAACTAGGTAGCTAGCTAGATGGCTACATCCTGTATAACTAGGTAGCTAGCTAGATATCTAGATCCTGTATAACTAGGTAGCTAGCTAGATGGCTACATCCTGTATAACTAGGTAGTTAGCTAGATGGCCACATCCTGTATAACTAGGTAGCTAGCTAGATGGCTACATCCTGTATAACTCGGTAGGTAGCTAGATGGCCACATCCTGTATAACTAGGTAGCTAGCTAGATATCTACATCCTGTATAACTAGGTAGCTAGCTAGATGGCCACATCCTGTATAACTAGGTAGCTAGCTAGATATCTACATCCTGTATAACTAGGTAGCTAGCTAGATATCTACATCCTGTATAACTAGGTAGCTAGCTAGATGGCTACATCCTGTATAACTAGGTAGCTAGCTAGATGGCTACATCCTGTATAACTAGGTAGCTAGCTCGATATCTACATCCTGTATTACTAGGTAGGTAGCTAGATGGCCACATCCTGTATAACTAGGTAGCTAGCTAGATATCTACATCCTGTATTACTAGGTAGCTAGCTAGATGGCTACATCCTGTATAACTAGGTGGCTAGCTAGATGGCCACATCCTGTATAACTAGGTAGCTAGCTAGATATCTACATCCTGTATAACTAGGTAGCTAGCTAGATGGCTACATCCTGTATAACTAGGTGGCTAGCTAGATGGCTACATCCTGTATAACTAGGTAGCTAGCTAGATGTCTACATCCTGTATAACTAGGTAGCTAGCTAGATGGCTACATCCTGTATAACTAGGTGGCTAGCTAGATGGCCACATCCTGTATAACTAGGTGGCTAGCTAGATATCTACATCCTGTATAACTAGGTAGCTAGCTAGATGGCTACATCCTGTATAACTAGGTAGCTAGCTAGATGGCTACATCCTGTATTACTAGGTAGCTAGCTAGATATCTACATCCTGTATAACTAGGTAGCTAGCTAGATGGCCACATCCTGTATAACTAGGTAGCTAGCTAGATGGCCACATCCTGTATAACTATGTTGCTAGCTGGATATCTACATCCTGTATAACTAGGTAGCTAGCTAGATGGCTACATCCTGTATAACTAGGTAGCTAGCTAGATATCTACATCCTGTATAACTAGGTAGCTAGCTAGATGGCCACATCCTGTATAACTAGGTAGCTAGCTAGATGGCCACATCCTGTATAACTAGGTAGCTAGCTAGATATCTACATCCTGTATAACTAGGTAGCTAGCTAGATGGCCACATCCTGTATAACTAGGTAGCTAGCTAGATATCTACATCCTGTATAACTAGGTAGCTAGCTAGATATCTACATCCTGTATAACTAGGTAGCCAGCTAGATGGCCACATCCTGTATAACTAGGTAGCTAGCTAGATGGCTACATCCTGTATAACTAGGTAGCTAGCTAGATGGCTACATCCTGTATTACTAGGTAGCTAGCTAGGTGGCCACATCCTGTATAACTAGGTAGCTAGCTAGATGGCCACATCCTGTATAACTAGGTAGCTAGCTAGATATCTGCATCCTGTATAACTAGGTAGCTAGCTAGATGGCTACATCCTGTATAACTAGGTAGCTAGCTAGATATCTGCATCCTGTATAACTAGGTAGCTAGCTAGATGGCCACATCCTGTATAACTAGGTAGCTAGCTAGATGGCTACATCCTGTATAACTAGGTAACTAGCTAGATGGCTACATCCTGTATAACTAGGTAGCTAGCTAGATGGCTACATCCTGTATAACTAGGTAGCTAGCTAGATATCTAGATCCTGTATAACTAGGTAGCTAGCTAGATGGCTACATCCTGTATAACTAGGTAGTTAGCTAGATGGCCACATCCTGTATAACTAGGTAGCTAGCTAGATGGCTACATCCTGTATAACTCGGTAGGTAGCTAGATGGCCACATCCTGTATAACTAGGTAGCTAGCTAGATATCTACATCCTGTATAACTAGGTAGCTAGCTAGATGGCCACATCCTGTATAACTAGGTAGCTAGCTAGATATCTACATCCTGTATAACTAGGTAGCTAGCTAGATATCTACATCCTGTATAACTAGGTAGCTAGCTAGATGGCTACATCCTGTATAACTAGGTAGCTAGCTAGATGGCTACATCCTGTATAACTAGGTAGCTAGCTCGATATCTACATCCTGTATTACTAGGTAGGTAGCTAGATGGCCACATCCTGTATAACTAGGTAGCTAGCTAGATATCTACATCCTGTATTACTAGGTAGCTAGCTAGATGGCTACATCCTGTATAACTAGGTGGCTAGCTAGATGGCCACATCCTGTATAACTAGGTAGCTAGCTAGATATCTACATCCTGTATAACTAGGTAGCTAGCTAGATGGCTACATCCTGTATAACTAGGTGGCTAGCTAGATGGCTACATCCTGTATAACTAGGTAGCTAGCTAGATGTCTACATCCTGTATAACTAGGTAGCTAGCTAGATGGCTACATCCTGTATAACTAGGTGGCTAGCTAGATGGCCACATCCTGTATAACTAGGTAGCTAGCTAGATATCTACATCCTGTATAACTAGGTAGCTAGCTAGATGGCTACATCCTGTATAACTAGGTAGCTAGCTAGATGGCTACATCCTGTATTACTAGGTAGCTAGCTAGATATCTACATCCTGTATAACTAGGTAGCTAGCTAGATGGCCACATCCTGTATAACTAGGTAGCTAGCTAGATGGCCACATCCTGTATAACTATGTTGCTAGCTGGATATCTACATCCTGTATAACTAGGTAGCTAGCTAGATGGCTACATCCTGTATAACTAGGTAGCTAGCTAGATATCTACATCCTGTATAACTAGGTAGCTAGCTAGATGGCCACATCCTGTATAACTAGGTAGCTAGCTAGATGGCCACATCCTGTATAACTAGGTAGCTAGCTAGATATCTACATCCTGTATAACTAGGTAGCTAGCTAGATGGCCACATCCTGTATAACTAGGTAGCTAGCTAGATGGCCACATCCTGTATAACTAGGTAGCTAGCTAGATATCTACATCCTGTATAACTAGGTAGCTAGCTAGATGGCCACATCCTGTATAACTAGGTAGCTAGCTAGATGGCCACATCCTGTATAACTAGGTAGCTAGCTAGATATCTACATCCTGTATAACTAGGTAGCTAGCTAGATGGCCACATCCTGTATAACTAGGTAGATAGCTAGATGGCTACATCCTGTATAACTAGGTAGCTAGCTAGATATCTACATCCTGTATAACTAGGTAGCTAGCTTGATATCTAAATCCTGTATAACTAGGTATCTAGCTAGATGGCTACATCCTGTATAGCTAGGTAGCTAGCTAGATGGCTACATCCTGTATAACTAGGTAGCTAGCTAGATATCTACATCCTGTATAACTAGGTAGCTAGCTAGATATCTAAATCCTGTATAACTAGGTAGCCAGCTAGATGGCCACATCCTGTATAGCTAGGTAGCTAGCTAGATGGCTACATCCTGTATAACTAGGTAGCTAGCTAGATGGCTACATCCTGTATTACTAGGTAGCTAGCTAGGTGGCCACATCCTGTATAACTAGGTAGCTAGCTAGATGGCCACATCCTGTATAACTAGGTAGCTAGCTAGATATCTGCATCCTGTATAACTAGGTAGCTAGCTAGATGGCTACATCCTGTATAACTAGGTAGCTAGCTAGATATCTGCATCCTGTATAACTAGGTAGCTAGCTAGATGGCTACATCCTGTATAACTAGGTAGCCAGCTAGATGGCCACATCCTGAATAACTAGGTAGCTAGCTAGATGGCCACATCCTGAATAACTAGGTAGCTAGCTAGATATCTACATCCTGTATAACTAGGTAGCTAGCTAGATATCTGCATCCTGTATAACTAGGTAGATAGCTAGATGGCTACATCCTGTATAACTAGGTAGCTAGCTAGATATCTACATCCTGTATAACTAGGTAGCTAGCTAGATGGCTACATCCTGTATAACTAGGTAGCTAGCTAGATATCTGCATCCTGTATAACTAGGTAGCTAGCTAGATATCTACATCCTGTATAACTAGGTAGCTAGCTGGATGGCTACATCCTGTATAACTAGGTAGCTAGCTAGATGGCTACATCCTGTATAACTTGGTAGCTAGCTAGATATCTACATCCTGTATTACTAGGTAGCTAGCTAGATGGCTACATCCTGTATAACTAGGTAGCTAGCTCGATATCTACATCCTGTATTACTAGGTAGCTAGCTAGATGGCCACATCCTGTATAACTAGGTAGCTAGCTAGATGGCTACATCCTGTATAACTAGGTAGCTAGCTAGATGGCTACATCCTGTATAACTAGGTAGCTAGCTAGATGGCTACATCCTGTATAACTAGGTAGCTAGCTAGATGGCTACATCCTGTATAACTAGGTAGCTAGCTAGATATCTAGATCCTGCATAACTAGGTAGCTAGCTAGATGGCTACATCCTGTATAACTAGGTAGTTAGCTAGATGGCCACATCCTGTATAACTAGGTAGCTAGCTAGATGGCTACATCCTGTATAACTCGGTAGGTAGCTAGATGGCCACATCCTGTATAACTAGGTAGCTAGCTAGATATCTACATCCTGTATAACTAGGTAGCTAGCTAGATGGCCACATCTTGTATAACTAGGTAGCTAGCTAGATATCTACATCCTGTATAACTAGGTAGCTAGCTAGATATCTACATCCTGTATAACTAGGTAGCTAGCTAGATGGCTACATCCTGTATAACTAGGTAGCTAGCTAGATGGCTACATCCTGTATAACTAGGTAGCTAGCTCGATATCTACATCCTGTATTACTAGGTAGGTAGCTAGATGGCCACATCCTGTATAACTAGGTAGCTAGCTAGATATCTACATCCTGTATTACTAGGTAGCTAGCTAGATGGCTACATCCTGTATAACTAGGTGGCTAGCTAGATGGCCACATCCTGTATAACTAGGTAGCTAGCTAGATATCTACATCCTGTATAACTAGGTAGCTAGCTAGATGGCTACATCCTGTATAACTAGGTGGCTAGCTAGATGGCTACATCCTGTATAACTAGGTAGCTAGCTAGATGTCTACATCCTGTATAACTAGGTAGCTAGCTAGATGGCTACATCCTGTATAACTAGGTGGCTAGCTAGATGGCCACATCCTGTATAACTAGGTAGCTAGCTAGATATCTACATCCTGTATAACTAGGTAGCTAGCTAGATGGCTACATCCTGTATAACTAGGTAGCTAGCTAGATGGCTACATCCTGTATTACTAGGTAGCTAGCTAGATATCTACATCCTGTATAACTAGGTAGCTAGCTAGATGGCCACATCCTGTATAACTAGGTAGCTAGCTAGATGGCCACATCCTGTATAACTATGTTGCTAGCTGGATATCTACATCCTGTATAACTAGGTAGCTAGCTAGATGGCTACATCCTGTATAACTAGGTAGCTAGCTAGATATCTACATCCTGTATAACTAGGTAGCTAGCTAGATGGCCACATCCTGTATAACTAGGTAGCTAGCTAGATGGCCACATCCTGTATAACTAGGTAGCTAGCTAGATATCTACATCCTGTATAACTAGGTAGCTAGCTAGATGGCCACATCCTGTATAACTAGGTAGCTAGCTAGATGGCCACATCCTGTATAACTAGGTAGCTAGCTAGATATCTACATCCTGTATAACTAGGTAGCTAGCTAGATGGCCACATCCTGTATAACTAGGTAGCTAGCTAGATGGCCACATCCTGTATAACTAGGTAGCTAGCTAGATATCTACATCCTGTATAACTAGGTAGCTAGCTAGATGGCCACATCCTGTATAACTAGGTAGATAGCTAGATGGCTACATCCTGTATAACTAGGTAGCTAGCTAGATATCTACATCCTGTATAACTAGGTAGCTAGCTTGATATCTAAATCCTGTATAACTAGGTATCTAGCTAGATGGCTACATCCTGTATAGCTAGGTAGCTAGCTCGATGGCTACATCCTGTATAACTAGGTAGCTAGCTAGATATCTACATCCTGTATAACTAGGTAGCTAGCTAGATATCTAAATCCTGTATAACTAGGTAGCCAGCTAGATGGCCACATCCTGTATAGCTAGGTAGCTAGCTAGATGGCTACATCCTGTATAACTAGGTAGCTAGCTAGATGGCTACATCCTGTATTACTAGGTAGCTAGCTAGGTGGCCACATCCTGTATAACTAGGTAGCTAGCTAGATGGCCACATCCTGTATAACTAGGTAGCTAGCTAGATATCTGCATCCTGTATAACTAGGTAGCTAGCTAGATGGCTACATCCTGTATAACTAGGTAGCTAGCTAGATATCTGCATCCTGTATAACTAGGTAGCTAGCTAGATGGCTACATCCTGTATAACTAGGTAGCCAGCTAGATGGCCACATCCTGAATAACTAGGTAGCTAGCTAGATGGCCACATCCTGAATAACTAGGTAGCTAGCTAGATATCTACATCCTGTATAACTAGGTAGCTAGCTAGATATCTGCATCCTGTATAACTAGGTAGATAGCTAGATGGCTACATCCTGTATAACTAGGTAGCTAGCTAGATATCTGCATCCTGTATAACTAGGTAGCTAGCTAGATGGCCACATCCTGTATAACTAGGTAGCTAGCTAGATATCTACATCCTGTATAACTAGGTAGCTAGCTAGATATCTGCATCCTGTATAACTAGGTAGATAGCTAGATGGCTACATTCTGTATAACTAGGTAGCTAGCTAGATGGCCACATCCTGTATAACTAGGTAGCTAGCTAGATGGCTACATCCTGTATAACTAGGTAACTAGCTAGATGGCTACATCCTGTATAACTAGGTAGCTAGCTAGATGGCTACATCCTGTATAACTAGGTAGCTAGCTAGATATCTAGATCCTGTATAACTAGGTAGCTAGCTAGATGGCTACATCCTGTATAACTAGGTAGTTAGCTAGATGGCCACATCCTGTATAACTAGGTAGCTAGCTAGATGGCTACATCCTGTATAACTCGGTAGGTAGCTAGATGGCCACATCCTGTATAACTAGGTAGCTAGCTAGATATCTACATCCTGTATAACTAGGTAGCTAGCTAGATGGCCACATCCTGTATAACTAGGTAGCTAGCTAGATATCTACATCCTGTATAACTAGGTAGCTAGCTAGATATCTACATCCTGTATAACTAGGTAGCTAGCTAGATGGCTACATCCTGTATAACTAGGTAGCTAGCTAGATGGCTACATCCTGTATAACTAGGTAGCTAGCTCGATATCTACATCCTGTATTACTAGGTAGGTAGCTAGATGGCCACATCCTGTATAACTAGGTAGCTAGCTAGATATCTACATCCTGTATTACTAGGTAGCTAGCTAGATGGCTACATCCTGTATAACTAGGTGGCTAGCTAGATGGCCACATCCTGTATAACTAGGTAGCTAGCTAGATATCTACATCCTGTATAACTAGGTAGCTAGCTAGATGGCTACATCCTGTATAACTAGGTGGCTAGCTAGATGGCTACATCCTGTATAACTAGGTAGCTAGCTAGATGTCTACATCCTGTATAACTAGGTAGCTAGCTAGATGGCTACATCCTGTATAACTAGGTGGCTAGCTAGATGGCCACATCCTGTATAACTAGGTAGCTAGCTAGATATCTACATCCTGTATAACTAGGTAGCTAGCTAGATGGCTACATCCTGTATAACTAGGTAGCTAGCTAGATGGCTACATCCTGTATTACTAGGTAGCTAGCTAGATATCTACATCCTGTATAACTAGGTAGCTAGCTAGATGGCCACATCCTGTATAACTAGGTAGCTAGCTAGATGGCCACATCCTGTATAACTATGTTGCTAGCTGGATATCTACATCCTGTATAACTAGGTAGCTAGCTAGATGGCTACATCCTGTATAACTAGGTAGCTAGCTAGATATCTACATCCTGTATAACTAGGTAGCTAGCTAGATGGCCACATCCTGTATAACTAGGTAGCTAGCTAGATGGCCACATCCTGTATAACTAGGTAGCTAGCTAGATATCTACATCCTGTATAACTAGGTAGCTAGCTAGATGGCCACATCCTGTATAACTAGGTAGCTAGCTAGATGGCCACATCCTGTATAACTAGGTAGCTAGCTAGATATCTACATCCTGTATAACTAGGTAGCTAGCTAGATGGCCACATCCTGTATAACTAGGTAGCTAGCTAGATGGCCACATCCTGTATAACTAGGTAGCTAGCTAGATATCTACATCCTGTATAACTAGGTAGCTAGCTAGATGGCCACATCCTGTATAACTAGGTAGATAGCTAGATGGCTACATCCTGTATAACTAGGTAGCTAGCTAGATATCTACATCCTGTATAACTAGGTAGCTAGCTTGATATCTAAATCCTGTATAACTAGGTATCTAGCTAGATGGCTACATCCTGTATAGCTAGGTAGCTAGCTAGATGACTACATCCTGTATAACTAGGTAGCTAGCTAGATATCTACATCCTGTATAACTAGGTAGCTAGCTAGATATCTAAATCCTGTATAACTAGGTAGCCAGCTAGATGGCCACATCCTGTATAGCTAGGTAGCTAGCTAGATGGCTACATCCTGTATAACTAGGTAGCTAGCTAGATGGCTACATCCTGTATAACTAGGTAGCTAGCTAGGTGGCCACATCCTGTATAACTAGGTAGCTAGCTAGATGGCCACATCCTGTATAACTAGGTAGCTAGCTAGATATCTGCATCCTGTATAACTAGGTAGCTAGCTAGATGGCTACATCCTGTATAACTAGGTAGCTAGCTAGATATCTGCATCCTGTATAACTAGGTAGCTAGCTAGATGGCTACATCCTGTATAACTAGGTAGCCAGCTAGATGGCCACATCCTGAATAACTAGGTAGCTAGCTAGATGGCCACATCCTGAATAACTAGGTAGCTAGCTAGATATCTACATCCTGTATAACTAGGTAGCTAGCTAGATACCTGCATCCTGTATAACTAGGTAGATAGCTAGATGGCTACATCCTGTATAACTAGGTAGCTAGCTAGATATCTGCATCCTGTATAACTAGGTAGCTAGCTAGATGGCCACATCCTGTATAACTAGGTAGCTAGCTAGATATCTACATCCTGTATAACTAGGTAGCTAGCTAGATATCTGCATCCTGTATAACTAGGTAGATAGCTAGATGGCTACATCCTGTATAACTAGGTAGCTAGCTAGATGGCCACATCCTGTATAACTAGGTAGCTAGCTAGATGGCTACATCCTGTATAACTAGGTAGCTAGCTAGATGGCCACATCCTGAATAACTAGGTAGCTAGCTAGATATCTACATCCTGTATAACTAGGTAGCTAGCTGGATGGCTACATCCTGTATAACTAGGTAGCTAGCTGGATGGCTACATCCTGTATAACTAGGTAGCTAGCTAGATGGCTACATCCTGTATAACTAGGTAGCTAGCTAGATGGCCACATCCTGAATAACTAGGTAGCTAGCTAGATGGCTACATCCTGTATAACTAGGTAGCTAGCTCGATATCTACATCCTGTATAACTAGGTAGCTAGCTAGATATCTACATCCTGTATAACTAGGTAGCTAGCTAGATATCTACATCCTGTATAACTAGGTAGGTAGCTAGATGGCCACATCCTGTATAACTAGGTAGCTAGCTAGATGGCTACATCCTGTATAACTAGGTAGCTAGCTAGATGGCTACATCCTGTATAACTAGGTAGCTAGCTAGATGGCCACAGCCTGTATAACTAGGTAGCTAGCTAGATATCTACATCCTGTATAACTAGGTAGCTAGCTAGATATCTACATCCTGTATAACTAGGTAGCTAGCTAGATGGCCACATCCTGTATAACTAGGTAGCTAGCTAGATGGCTACATCCTGTATAACTAGGTAGCTAGCTCGATATCTACATCCTGTATAACTAGGTAGCTAGCTAGATGGCTACATCCTGTATAACTAGGTAGCTAGCTAGATGGCCACATCCTGTATAACTAGGTAGCTAGCTAGATATCTACATCCTGTATAACTAGGTAGCTAGCTCGATATCTACATCCTGTATAACTAGGTAGCTAGCTAGATGGCTACATCCTGTATAACTAGGTAGCTAGCTAGATATCTACATCCTGTATAACTAGGTAGCTAGCTAGATATCTACATCCTGTATAACTAGGTAGCTAGCTAGATGGCCACATCCTGTATAACTAGGTAGCTAGCTAGATATCTACATCCTGTATAACTAGGTAGCTAGCTAGATATCTACATCCTGTATAACTAGGTAGCTAGCTAGATGGCTACATCCTGTATAACTAGGTAGCTAGCTAGATGGCTACATCCTGTATAACTAGGTAGCTAGCTAGATATCTGCATCCTGTATAACTAGGTAGCTAGCTAGATATCTACATCCTGTATAACTAGGTAGCTAGCTGGATGGCTACATCCTGTATAACTAGGTAGCTAGCTAGATGGCTACATCCTGTATAACTAGGTAGATAGCTAGATGGCTACATCCTCTATAACTAGGTAGCTAGCTAGATGGCCACATCCTGAATAACTAGGTAGCTAGCTAGATATCTACATCCTGTATAACTAGGTAGCTAGCTAGATATCTGCATCCTGTATAACTAGGTAGCTAGCTAGATATCTACATCCTGTATAACTAGGTAGCTAGCTAGATGGCTACATCCTGTATAACTAGGTAGCTAGCTAGATGGCTACATCCTGTATAACTGGGTAGCTAGCTGGATGGCCACATCCTGTATAACTGGGTAGCTAGCTAGATATCTACATCCTGTATAACTAGGTAGCTAGCTAGGTGGCTACATCCTGTATAACTAGGTAGCTAGCTAGATGGCCACACCCTGCATAACTAGGTAGCTAGCTCGATATCTACATCCTGTATAACTAGGTAGCTAGCTGGATGGCTACATCCTGTATAACTAGGTAGCTAGCTAGATGGCTACATCCTGTATAACTAGGTAGCTAGCTAGGTGGCTACATCCTGTATAACTAGGTAGCTAGCTAGATATCTAGATCCTGTATAACTAGGTAGCTAGCTAGATGGCTACATCCTGTATAACTAGGTAGCTAGCTAGATATCTACATCCTGTATAACTAGGTAGCTAGCTAGATGGCTACATCCTGTATAACTAGGTAGCCAGCTAGATGGCCACATCCTGAATAATTAGGTAGCTAGCCAGATATCTACATCCTGTATAACTAGGTAGCTAGCTAGATATCTGCATCCTGTATAACTAGGTAGATAGCTAGATGGCTACATCCTGTATAACTAGGTAGCTAGCTAGATGGCCACATCCTGAATAACTAGGTAGCTAGCTAGATATCTACATCCTGTATAACTAGGTAGCTAGCTAGATATCTGCATCCTGTATAACTAGGTAGATAGCTAGATGGCCACATCCTGTATAACTAGGTAGCTAGCTAGATGGCCACATCCTGTATAACTAGGTAGCTAGCTAGATATCTACATCCTGTATAACTAGGTAGCTAGCTAGATGGCCACATCCTGTATAACTAGGTAGCTAGCTAGATATCTACATCCTGTATAACTAGGTAGCTAGCTAGATATCTGCATCCTGTATAACTAGGTAGATAGCTCGATGGCTACATCCTGTATAACTCGGTAGCTAGCTAGATGGCTACATCCTGTATAACTAGGTAGCTAGCTAGATGGCCACATCCTGAATAACTAGGTAGCTAGCTAGATATCTACATCCTGTATAACTAGGTAGCTAGCTAGATGGCTACATCCTGTATAACTAGGTAGCTAGCTAGGTGGCCACATCCTGTATAACTAGGTAGCTAGCTAGATGGCCACATCCTGTATAACTAGGTAGCTAGCTAGATATCTACATCCTGTATAACTAGGTAGCTAGCTCGATATCTACATCCTGTATAACTAGGTAGCTGGCTGGATGGCCACATCCTGTATAACTAGGTAGCTAGCTAGATGGCCACATCCTGTATAACTAGGTAGCTAGCTAGATATCTACATCCTGTATAACTAGGTAGCTAGCTAGATGGCCACATCCTGTATAACTAGGTAGCTAGCTAGATGGCCACATCCTGTATAACTAGGTAGCTAGCTAGATGGCCACATCCTGTATAACTAGGTAGCTAGCTAGATGGCTACATCCTGTATAACTAGGTAGCTAGCTAGATATCTACATCCTGTATAACTAGGTAGCTAGCTAGATGGCCACATCCTGTATAACTAGGTAGCTAGCTAGATGGCCACATCCTGTATAACTAGGTAGCTAGCTAGATGGCTACATCCTGTATAACTAGGTAGCTAGCTAGATGGCTACATCCTGTATAACTAGGTAGCTAGCTAGGTGGCCACATCCTGTATAACTAGGTAGCCAGCTAGGTGGCTACATCCTGTATAACTAGGTAGCTAGCTAGATATCTACATCCTGTATAACTAGGTAGCTAGCTCGATATCTACATCCTGTATAACATGGTAGCTAGCTAGATGGCTACATCCTGTATAACTAGGTAGGTAGCTAGATGGCCACATCCTGTATAACTAGGTAGCTAGCTGGATGGCGACATCCTGTATAAGTAGGTAGCTAGCTAGGTGGCTACATCCTGTATAACTAGGTAGCTAGCTAGGTGCTTCTATCCTGTATAACTAGGTAGCTAGCTAGGTGGTTCTATCCTGTATAACTAGGTAGCTAGCTAGGTAGTTCTATCCTGTATAACTAGGTAGCTAGCTAGGTATCTATATCCTGTATAACTAGGTAGCTAGCTAGATATCTATATCCTGTATAACTAGGTAGCTAGCTAGGTGGCTACATCCTGTATAACTAGGTAGCTAGCTAGGTGGCTACATCCTGTATAACTAGGTAGCTAGCTAGGTGGTTCTATCCTGTATAACTAGGTAGCTAGCTAGATATCTATATCCTGTATAACTAGGTAGCTAGCTAGATATCTATATCCTGTATAACTAGGTAGCTAGCTAGATATCTATATCCTGTATAACTAGGTAGCTAGCTAGATGGCTACATCCTGTATAACTAGGTAGCTAGCTAGATGGCCACATCCTGTATAACTAGGTAGCTAGCTAGATATCTACATCCTGTATAACTAGGTAGCTAGCTAGATATCTACATCCTGTATAACTAGGTAGCTAGCTAGATGGCCACATCCTGTATAACTAGGTAGCTAGCTAGATGGCTACATCCTGTATAACTAGGTAGCTAGCTCGATATCTACATCCTGTATAACTAGGTAGCTAGCTAGATGGCTACATCCTGTATAACTAGGTAGCTAGCTAGATGGCCACATCCTGTATCACTAGGTAGCTAGCTAGATATCTACATCCTGTATAACTAGGTAGCTAGCTCGATATCTACATCCTGTATAACTAGGTAGCTAGCTAGATGGCTACATCCTGTATAACTAGGTAGCTAGCTAGATATCTACATCCTGTATAACTAGGTAGCTAGCTAGATATCTACATCCTGTATAACTAGGTAGCTAGCTCGATGGCTACATCCTGTATAACTAGGTAGCTAGCTAGATGGCTACATCCTGTATAACTAGGTAGCTAGCTAGATATCTGCATCCTGTATAACTAGGTAGCTAGCTAGATGGCCACATCCTGTATAACTAGGTAGCTAGCTAGATATCTACATCCTGTATAACTAGGTAGATAGCTAGATGGCTACATCCTGTATAACTAGGTAGCTAGCTAGATGGCTACATCCTGTATAACTAGGTAGCTAGCTAGATGGCTACATCCTGTATAACTAGGTAGATAGCTAGATGGCTACATCCTGTATAACTAGGTAGCTAGCTAGATATCTGCATCCTGTATAACTAGGTAGATAGCTAGATGGCTACATCCTGTATAACTAGGTAGCTAGCTAGATGGCCACATCCTGAATAACTAGGTAGCTAGCTAGATATCTACATCCTGTATAACTAGGTAGCTAGCTAGATATCTGCATCCTGTATAACTAGGTAGATAGCTAGATGGCTACATCCTGTATAACTAGGTAGCTAGCTAGATGGCCACATCCTGAATAACTAGGTAGCTAGCTAGATATCTACATCCTGTATAACTAGGTAGCTAGCTGGATGGCTACATCCTGTATAACTAGGTAGCTAGCTAGATGGCTACATCCTGTATAACTAGGTAGATAGCTAGATGGCTACATCCTGTATAACTAGGTAGCTAGCTAGATGGCCACATCCTGAATAACTAGGTAGCTAGCTAGATATCTACATCCTGTATAACTAGGTAGCTAGCTAGATATCTGCATCCTGTATAACTAGGTAGCTAGCTAGATATCTACATCCTGTATAACTAGGTAGCTAGCTAGATGGCTACATCCTGTATAACTAGGTAGCTAGCTAGATGGCTACATCCTGTATAACTGGGTAGCTAGCTGGATGGCCACATCCTGTATAACTAGGTAGCTAGCTAGATATCTACATCCTGTATAACTAGGTAGCTAGCTAGGTGGCTACATCCTGTATAACTAGGTAGCTAGCTAGATGGCCACACCCTGCATAACTAGGTAGCTAGCTCGATATCTACATCCTGTATAACTAGGTAGCTAGCTGGATGGCTACATCCTGTATAACTAGGTAGCTAGCTAGATATCTACATCCTGTATAACTAGGTAGCTAGCTAGGTGGCCACATCCTGAATAATTAGGTAGCTAGCTAGATATCTACATCCTGTATAACTAGGTAGCTAGCTAGATATCTGCATCCTGTATAACTAGGTAGATAGCTAGATGGCTACATCCTGTATAACTAGGTAGCTAGCTAGATGGCCACATCCTGAATAACTAGGTAGCTAGCTAGATATCTACATCCTGTATAACTAGGTAGCTAGCTAGATATCTGCATCCTGTATAACTAGGTAGATAGCTAGATGGCTACATCCTGTATAACTAGGTAGCTAGCTAGATGGCCACATCCTGTATAACTAGGTAGCTAGCTAGATATCTGCATCCTGTATAACTAGGTAGATAGCTCGATGGCTACATCCTGTATAACTCGGTAGCTAGCTAGATGGCTACATCCTGTATAACTAGGTAGCTAGCTAGATGGCCACATCCTGAATAACTAGGTAGCTAGCTAGATATCTACATCCTGTATAACTAGGTAGCTAGCTAGATGGCTACATCCTGTATATCTAGGTAGCTAGCTAGGTGGCCACATCCTGTATAACTAGGTAGCTAGCTAGATGGCCACATCCTGTATAACTAGGTAGCTAGCTAGATATCTACATCCTGTATAACTAGGTAGCTAGCTCGATATCTACATCCTGTATAACTAGGTAGCTGGCTGGATGGCCACATCCTGTATAACTAGGTAGCTAGCTAGATGGCCACATCCTGTATAACTAGGTAGCTAGCTAGATATCTACATCCTGTATAACTAGGTAGCTAGCTAGATGGCCACATCCTGTATAACTAGGTAGCTAGCTAGATGGCCACATCCTGTATAACTAGGTAGCTAGCTAGATGGCCACATCCTGTATAACTAGGTAGCTAGCTAGATGGCCACATCCTGTATAACTAGGTAGCTAGCTAGATGGCTACATCCTGTATAACTAGGTAGCTAGCTAGATGGCTACATCCTGTATAACTAGGTAGCTAGCTAGGTGGCCACATCCTGTATAACTAGGTAGCTAGCTAGGTGGCTACATCCTGTATAACTAGGTAGCTAGCTAGATATCTACATCCTGTATGACTAGGTAGCTAGCTCGATATCTACATCCTGTATAACATGGCAGCTAGCTAGATGGCTACATCCTGTATAACTAGGTAGGTAGCTAGATGGCCACATCCTGTATAACTAGGTAGCTAGCTGGATGGCGACATCCTGTATAAGTAGGTAGCTAGCTAGGTGGCTACATCCTGTATAACTAGGTAGCTAGCTAGGTGGCTACATCCTGTATAACTAGGTAGCTAGCTAGATGGCCACATCCTGTATAACTAGGTAGCTAGCTAGATGGCCACATCCTGTATAACTAGGTAGCTAGCTAGATGGCTACATCCTGTATAACTAGGTAGCTAGCTAGATGGCTACATCCTGTATAACTAGGTAGCTAGCTAGGTGGCCACATCCTGTATAACTAGGTAGCTAGCTAGGTGGCTACATCCTGTATAACTAGGTAGCTAGCTAGATATCTACATCCTGTATAACTAGGTAGCTAGCTCGATATCTACATCCTGTATAACATGGTAGCTAGCTAGATGGCTACATCCTGTATAACTAGGTAGGTAGCTAGATGGCCACATCCTGTATAACTAGGTAGCTAGCTGGATGGCGACATCCTGTATAAGTAGGTAGCTAGCTAGGTGGCTACATCCTGTATAACTAGGTAGCTAGCTAGGTGGCTACATCCTGTATAACTAGGTAGCTAGCTAGGTGGTTCTATCCTGTATAACTAGGTAGCTAGCTAGGTGGCTACATCCTGTATAACTAGGTAGCTAGCTAGGTAGTTCTATCCTGTATAACTAGGTAGCTAGCTAGATATCTATATCCTGTATAACTAGGTAGCTAGCTAGATATCTATATCCTGTATAACTAGGTAGCTAGCTAGGTGGCTACATCCTGTATAACTAGGTAGCTAGCTAGGTGGCTACATCCTGTATAACTAGGTAGCTAGCTAGGTGGTTCTATCCTGTATAACTAGGTAGCTAGCTAGATATCTATATCCTGTATAACTAGGTAGCTAGCTAGATGGCCACATCCTGTATAACTAGGTAGCTAGCTAGATGGCTACATCCTGTATAACTAGGTAGCTAGCTAGATGGCTACATCCTGTATAACTAGGTAGCTAGCTAGGTGGCCACATCCTGTATAACTAGGTAGCTAGCTAGGTGGCTACATCCTGTATAACTAGGTAGCTAGCTAGATATCTACATCCTGTATAACTAGGTAGCTAGCTCGATATCTACATCCTGTATAACATGGCAGCTAGCTAGATGGCTACATCCTGTATAACTAGGTAGGTAGCTAGATGGCCACATCCTGTATAACTAGGTAGCTAGCTGGATGGCGACATCCTGTATAAGTAGGTAGCTAGCTAGGTGGCTACATCCTGTATAACTAGGTAGCTAGCTAGGTGGCTACATCCTGTATAACTAGGTAGCTAGCTAGATGGCCACATCCTGTATAACTAGGTAGCTAGCTAGATGGCCACATCCTGTATAACTAGGTAGCTAGCTAGATGGCTACATCCTGTATAACTAGGTAGCTAGCTAGATGGCTACATCCTGTATAACTAGGTAGCTAGCTAGGTGGCCACATCCTGTATAACTAGGTAGCTAGCTAGGTGGCTACATCCTGTATAACTAGGTAGCTAGCTAGATATCTACATCCTGTATAACTAGGTAGCTAGCTCGATATCTACATCCTGTATAACATGGTAGCTAGCTAGATGGCTACATCCTGTATAACTAGGTAGGTAGCTAGATGGCCACATCCTGTATAACTAGGTAGCTAGCTGGATGGCGACATCCTGTATAAGTAGGTAGCTAGCTAGGTGGCTACATCCTGTATAACTAGGTAGCTAGCTAGGTGGCTACATCCTGTATAACTAGGTAGCTAGCTAGGTGGTTCTATCCTGTATAACTAGGTAGCTAGCTAGGTGGCTACATCCTGTATAACTAGGTAGCTAGCTAGGTAGTTCTATCCTGTATAACTAGGTAGCTAGCTAGATATCTATATCCTGTATAACTAGGTAGCTAGCTAGATATCTATATCCTGTATAACTAGGTAGCTAGCTAGGTGGCTACATCCTGTATAACTAGGTAGCTAGCTAGGTGGCTACATCCTGTATAACTAGGTAGCTAGCTAGGTGGTTCTATCCTGTATAACTAGGTAGCTAGCTAGATATCTATATCCTGTATAACTAGGTAGCTAGCTAGATATCTATATCCTGTATAACTAGGTAGCTAGCTAGATATCTATATCCTGTATAACTAGGTAGCTAGCTAGATGGCTACATCCTGTATAACTAGGTAGCTAGCTAGATGGCTACATCCTGTATAACTAGGTAGCTAGCTAGATATCTATATCCTGTATAACTAGGTAGCTAGCTAGATATCTACATCCTGTATAACTAGGTAGCTAGCTAGGTGGTTCTATCCTGTATAACTAGGTAGCTAGCTAGATATCTATATCCTGTATAACTAGGTAGCTAGCTAGATATCTATATCCTGTATAACTAGGTAGCTAGCTAGATATCTATATCCTGTATAACTAGGTAGCTAGCTAGATGGCTACATCCTGTATAACTAGGTAGCTAGCTAGATGGCTACATCCTGTATAACTAGGTAGCTAGCTAGATATCTATATCCTGTATAACTAGGTAGCTAGCTAGATATCTATATCCTGTATAACTAGGTAGCTAGCTAGATGGCTACATCCTGTATAACTAGGTAGCTAGCTAGATATCTATATCCTGTATAACTAGGTAGCTAGCTAGATATCTATATCCTGTATAACTAGGTAGCTAGCTAGATATCCCCTCTCCCCAACATTCACCACTCCCTCTGCCCCGCCCTCTTCCCCATCCCAATTCGTCCTCCAACACGCTCCCTCTACCTCTCCCCAGTGCTCTCCCTTTGCGCCCTACCTGTCCCCGCTCTCCCCCCATTCCCCCTCCATCCTCTCCCCCTCTCTCCGCCCCTACTCTCCACCCCGCTCTCTCACTACTCTCTCTCCCCTCACTCTCCCACCTGCTCTCCCCACTCCCGCCCCCGTCTCCCTTCCTCTCTCTGCCCATTTAACCCCCTATCTCACCCCTCTCTCCACCCTATCCCTCCTATCTCCGTTTAACTCACCCCCTCCCGCTCCGCCCCCTCTCCCCCTCGATATCCCGCCCCCCCTCTCTACCGCCTTCAGTCTATCCCCTCTTTCCCCTCCCCCTTGCCCCCTTCCTCTCTCGCCCCTCCCTCTCCCATTCCATAACCCACTACCCATCCCAATCCCCCTCTCCCCGCACTTCCCCTCCTATCCCTGTATCTCCCCACCCCTATCTCTCTCCGTCTCTCTCCCTCTCTCCCCTCTCCTATCTCTCACTCCCCTCTATCTTCCCTCCTTCTGTCCCCCTCTCTCCCCCTCTCTTTCCCTCCCCTCTCCTCCCCCCTCTCTCTCTCTCTTTCTTTCTCTCCCAGTCTCTCTCTGTATCCCTGCCTCTCTTGCCCCCTATCTCTCTTTCACCCTCTCTCCCTCCTGTTTCTCTCTCCCCCTCACTGTCTCCCCCTCTTTCACGCCCCGTCTACCCCTCACTGGATCCCTCTCTCTCTTTCTCTTTGTCTCTCTCCTCTCTCTCCGTCTCCCCTCAGTCTCTCCCTCTCTCCCCTCTCCATTGTCTCTCCCCTTTCTCTCTCTCCCCCTCTCTCTTCTCTCTCTCTTTCTCACCTTCCCGCTTTCTCTCTCCCATTCTTCCTGCCTCCCTCTCTTTCCACTCCCTCTCCATCCCCTCTCTCTCTCTTCCCCTCTATGCCCCCCCCCCCCCCCCCCCCCCCCCCTATCTCTCTCCCCTCTCGCTCTCTCGTTTCTGTCCCTCTCTCTCTCTCCCTCTCTCCGGTCACTCTCTCGCTCTCACTCTCTCTCTCCCTCCCCTCTCCCCCTCTCCCTCTCTCTTCCCCCTTTCTTTCTCTGCCCCTCTCTCTCTCCCCTCCCTCTCTCCCCCTCTCTCTCCCTCCGCTCACTATAGAGACGGGGAGCGAGCCAGGTTTCTGGGAGGGTCGCTGCCTGTTTCCCTTGTGTGGGAATCAGGTAGCGGTGTGGTTTACCTGCTGCTGCAAGTCGCGCCCAAAGCAGCGATTGCCATTGAAACTGCGGCAGAGAGATTCACAGCCGAGCGGCTCCATATGCGACTTCTTGCCCAGTGTGTGGGCAGTGATGGTTTGTGGAGATGCCCCACTAGATAAACTTGAGTCCGTTGTACCGCTGCTCCTCCGGAACTCACAGAGGAGTTCTCCCCTGTGTGAGCGAGGTCTGGGCGCCGGGGACTCGGGCTAGAGGCCGGCAATGTTGATCCGCTCTATCGCACGTTTTATCTTGGACGAAGCTCACTGCGATTTCCCTGAAGAATTTAATTTCAAATTCACCATGTTTACTGGCGATCGGGCGGCGCTTCCGTTGCCTCGGCTGCTGGATCCTTTATGTGTTGAAGGTCTGAGTCTCGGACTACAGGAGAAACCGGGAATGCCCCGTCACTCTCACTGGAACACTGCTCGCAATCTCAACTGTTGGTCGGACAACAGAAGCAGAAATGAGTTTGATTGAGGTAAGGGTGTGACCGGGAACAGAAGCGGCTATTTGGGGGTTGGATGCAGAGACAGCAGATCAACACATGTTCGTGTTTGTGTGTGAAGTGAGTGTAGATGCTGGTTTAAACCGAAGCGAGGCGCATAAAGGTGGAGGAACACCGCGGATCAGCAGCATCTGTGGGGAATAGCGATGGATGAAGGGTCGGATCGATACAGTTCTTCAGACCGAGAGTCAGAGGAGAAGGGAGCCACCGGTAAGGATCGGACCAGGAAGATATGCAAAAAAGCTGATAATCAAATAAATAACTACCCCAGCATCTCCCCCTCCCACAGCCCCTCACTCTTGTCCTCCACATCCCTCCAATCCCCTACCTCTGAACCTCCATTTACCCCTTCCTCTGAATATCCCCCTCCCTCTCCACTCTTTCCCCTTCATCACCCCGCACTGACATCTCCCCCTCCCTCTCCCCCTCTTTTCTCCCCCTCCCCCTCCCCTTTCTCCCCCTCCTCTCTCCCCCTACCGCTCACCCTCCCCCTCCCTCTCCCCCTCCCCCTCCCCTTTCTCCCCCTCCTCTCTCCCCCTACCGCTCACCCTCCCCCTCCCTCTACCCCACCTTTCTCCCCCTCCCGCTCCTTTCTCCCCCTCCCTCTCCCTCTCCTCTCCCACTCCACACTTTCCCCTTTCCCACCCCTCACTGACATCTCCCCCATCGTCTCCCCCTCGTTTCTCCACTCTACCTCCCTCCCCTCCCCTCCCAGTTCCCAATTCCTCTCCCCCTCACTTTCCCCCATCCCCCTCCCCCTTCCCCTTCCTCACCCCCACCCCTGTACCTCCCGCCACCCTCGCTTTCCTTTCCGGGTCCCCCTTCCTCTCCCGCTCCCTTCCTATCCTCCCCTCCTCCTCCTCCTCCCTCCCCTCCCCTTTCACCCATTTTTACTCCTATAAACTAACTGCGACAAAGTACAGGGGGAGGAATCCCCAACAAGCCAATTACCGATACCGACGCGAACATACATGGGGAGGTAACGACTTTGCACAATTATAGAACAGTACACATAACATCCAGGTGCGGGCCACCCTTCTGGACCAATCACAGGTACCAGCGGGAAGACAAAGTAGAAACATAAAGCCCCCCCCCCCAACCATCACAAGGACACGTTCAGCGTCTTTGTACTGAAACATAACATAAACCTCTTGAGGAGCCCAGACAGAGTGGCAACAGGTGGGTCACATGGGCAGAAGCTTCCTGGAGCTTCTTCAGAGTTCCAGACTTAATGGAGCCAGCTAGGTCACATGTGTCTCCAGCCCCTTGCAAAGTGATGTCATTATCAATGAAGGGTTACACAAAAAGCTGGAGAAACTCAGCGGGTGCAGCAGCATCTAAAGAGCGTAGGAGATAGGCGACGTTTCGGGTCGAGACCCTTCTTTAACAACTCATTATCAATGAAGCCCGCTCTCTCACAGACACTTGCCTGTCTCTAAAATACCGAAACGCGCGCACCTCCACAGACACACCGTGTATCACTCCGTTAGTAGCACCCCACAGTGTATCATTCCATCAGTACTACCCCGCAGAGTGTCACTCCATCAGTACTACCCCACAGTGTGTCACTCCATCAGTACTGCCCCACAGTGTGTCACTCGATCAGTACTGCCCCACAGTATGTCACTCCATCAGTACAACCCCACAGTGTATTATTCCATCAGTACTCCCGCACGGTGTATCATTCCATCAGTGCTACCACACAGTGTATCATTCCATCAGTACTACCCACAGTGTCTCACTACATCTGTACTACCCCACAGTGTGTCACTCCATCAGTACTACCCCACAGTGTATCATTCCATCAGTACTACCCCTACGTGTATCATTCCATCAGTACTACCCCACAGTGTGTCACTCCATCAGTACTACCCCACAGGGTATCATTCCATCAGTACTACCCCACCGTGTATCATTCCATCAGTACTACCCCACAGTGTGTCACTCTATCAGTACTACCCCAGAGTGCATTATTCCATCAGTACTACCCCCACCGTGTATCATTGCATCAGTACTACCCCACAGTGTGTCACTTCACTTCATGAGTGGTGAGTCTCTGGAATTCTCTGCCACAGAAGGTAGTTGAGGCCAGTTCATTGGCTATATTTAAGAGGGCGTTAGATGTGGCACTTGTGGCTAAAGGGATCAGGGGGTATGGAGAGAAGGCAGGTACGGGATACTGAGTTGGATGATCAGCCATGATCACATTGAATGGCGGTGCAGGCTCGAAGGGCCGAATGGCCTACTCCTGCACCTATTTTCTATGTTTCTATGTTTCTATGTTCATCAGTACTACCCCACCATGTATTATTCCATCAGTACTACCCTACAGTGTGTCACTCCATCAGTACTACCCACAGTGTGTCACTCCATCAATACTGCCCCACAGTGTGTCTCTACATCAGTACTACCCCACAGTGTATCATTCGATCAGTACTACCCCACAGTGTATCATTCCATCAGTACTACCCCACAGTGTGTCACTCCATCAGTACTACCCCACAGTGTGTCACTCCATCAGTACTACCCCACAGTGTATCATTCCATCAGTACTACCCCACAGTGTGTCACTCCATCAGTACTACCCACAGTGTATTATTCCATCAGTACGATCCCACGGTGTGTCACTCCATCAGTAATACCCCACAGTGTATCATTCCTTCAGTACTACCCCACAGTGTGTCACCCCATGTGTACTGCCCCACACTGTGTCACTCAATCAGTACTACCCCACAGTGTATCACTCCATCAGTACTACCCCGCAGTGTGTCACTTCATCAGCACTGCCCCAGAGTGTGTCACTCCATCAGTACTACTCCACAGTGTATCACTACATCAGTACTACCCCACAGTGTCACTCCATCAGTACTAACCAACAGTGTATCATTCCATCAGTACTACCCCACAGTGTATCTCTACATCAGTAGTACCCCACAGTGTGTCACTTCATCAGTACTACCCCACAGTGTATCATTCCTTCAGTACTACCCCACAGTGTGTCACCCCATGTGTACTGCCCCACAGTGTGTCACTCAATCAGTACTACCCCACAGTGTATTATTCCATCAGTATTACCCCACCATATATTATTCCATCAGTACTACCCCACAGTGTGTCACACCATCAGTACTACTCCACAGTGTATTATTCCATTAGTACTACCACACAGTGTATCACTCCATCAGTACTACCCCACAATGTGTCACTCCATCTGTACTACCCCACAGTGTATCATTCCATCAGTACTACCCCACAGTGTGTCACTCCATCAGTACTACCGCGCAGTGTATCATTCCATCAGTACTACCCCACAGTGTATCATTCCATGAATACAACCCCAACATGTATTATTTAATCAGTACAATACTGATGGAATGATACACAGTGTATCATTCCATCAGTACTACCCCGCAGTGTATCTCTACATCAGTACTACCCCATAGGGTTCACTACATCAGTACTGCCCCACAGTGTATTATTCCATCAGTACTACCCCGCAGTGTATCATTCCATCAGTACTACCCCACAGTGTGTCACTCCATCAGTACTACCCCACAGTGTATCATTCCATCAGTACTACCACACAGTGTGTCACTCCATCAGTCCTACCCCACAGTGTATCATTCCATCAGTACTACCCCACAGTGTATCACTCCATCAGTACTACCCCACAGTGTGTCACTCCATTAGTCTTACCCCGCAGTGTATCATTCACTCAGTACTACCCCACAGTGTGTCACTCCATCAGTACTACCGCACAGTGTATCATTCCATCAGTATTACCCCACAGTGTGTCACTCCATCAGTCCTACCCCGCAGTGTATCATTCCATCAGTACTACCCCACAGTGTGTCACTCCATCAGTACTACCCCACAGTGTATCATTCCATCAGTACTACCCCACAGTGTGTCACTCCATTAGTCTTACCCCACAGTGTGTCACTCCATCAGCACTGCCCCACAGTGTATCACTACATCAATATTACCCCACAGTGTGTCACTCCATCAGTACTACCCGACAGTGAGTCGCTCCATCAGTCTTACCCCACAGTGTATCATTCCATTAGTACTACCCCACAGTGTATCATTCCATCAGTACTACCCCACAGTGTATCACTCCGTCAGTAGCACCCAACAGTGTATCATTCCATCAGTACTACCCCAAAATGTATCACTCCATCAGTAGCACCTCACAGTGTATCATTCAATTAATACAACCCCGCCGTGTATCATTCCATCAGTACTATCCCACAGTGTATCACTACATCAGTACTACCCCACAGTGTATCACTCCATCAGTAGCACCCCACAGTGTATCACTACATCAGTACGACCCCACAGTGTATCATTCCATCAGTACTAACCCACAGTGTATCATTCCATCAGTACTAACCCACAGTGTATCATTCCATCAGTACTACCCCACAGTGTCTCATTCCATCAGTACTACCCCACAGTGTATCTCTACATTAGTACTACCCCACAGTGTATTATTCCATCCGTACTACCCCACCGTGAATTATTCCATCAGTACTACCCCACAGTGTCTCATTCCATCAGTACTACCCCACAGTGTGTCACCCCATCAGTACTGCCCCACAGCATGTCGCTCCATCAGTACTGCCCCACAGTATGTCATTCCATCAGTACTGCCCCACAGTGTGTCACTACATCAGTACTACCCCACAGTGTATCATTCCATCAGCTCTCCCTCACCGTGTATCATTCCATAAGTACTACCCCACAGTGTATCATTCCATCAGTACTACCCTACAGTGTATCATTCCATCAGTACTACCCCACAATCACTATATCAGTACTACCCCACAGTGTGTCATTCCATCAGTACTACCCCACCGTGTGTCACTTCATCAGTACTACCCCACACTGTATTATTCCATCTGTACTACCCCACAGTGTGTCACACCATCAATACTACCCCACAGTGTATCATTCCATCAGTACTGCCCCACAGTGTGTCACTCCATCAATACTGCCCCAGCCTGTCACTCCATCAGTATTACCCCACAGTGTATTATTCCATCAGTACTACCCCACAGTGTATCATTCCATCAGTACTACCCCACAGTGTATCATTCCATCAGTACTACCCCACAAGGTGTCACTCCATCTGTACTACCCCACAGTGTATCATTCCATCAGTACTACCCCACAATGTGTCACTCCATCAGTACTACCCCACAGTGTGTCACTCCATCAGTACTACCCCACAGTGTATCACTACATCAGTATTACCCCACAGTGCATCAATACATCAGTACTACCCCACAGTGTGTCACTCCATCAGTACTACCCCACAGTGTGTCACTCCATCAGTACTACCCCACAGTGTATCACTACATCAGTACTACCCCACAGTGTATCACTACATCAGTACTACCCCACAGTGTATCACTACATCAGTACTGCCCCACAGTGTATTATTCCATCAGTACTACCCCGCAGTGTGTCATTCCATCAGTACTACCCCACAGTGTATCATTCCATCAGTACTACCCCGCAGTGTATCTCTACATCAGTACCACCCCATAGGGTTCACTCCATCAGTACTGCCCCACAGTGTATTATTCCTTCAGTGCTACCCCACAGTGTATCATTCCATCAGTAGCACCCCACAGTGTATCATTCCATCAGTACTACCCCACAGTGTGTCACTACATCAGTACTACCCCACAGTGTATCACTACATCAGTACTACCCCACAGTGTATCACTACATCAGTACTACCCCACAGTGTATCACTACATCAGTACTACCCCACAGTGTATCGCTCCATCAGTACTGCCCCACAGTGTATCGCTCCATCAGTACTACCCCACAGTGTGTCACTCCATCAGTACTGCCCCACAGTGTATTATTCCTTCAGTGCTACCCCACAGTGTATCATTCCATCAGTAGCACCCCACAGTGTGTCACTCCATTAGTACTACCCCACAGTGTATCGCTCCATCAGTGCTACCCCACAGTGTATCGCTCCATCAGTACTACCCCACAGTGTATCATTCCATTAGTACTACCCCACAGTGTATCGCTCCATCAGTACTACCCCACAGTGTATCATTCCATCGGTACTACCCCACAGTGCATCCATCCGTACATTCCCAATGTGCCACTCTATTGGTACTAGCCCACACTTTATTAGAACAACATTACTGTAGTAACATTTAGATTAACTCAGTATGTTACAACTATAAACATTTACCTTTAAATTTAATCTATCTTTAAATATATGGGCGGGATTGATACATCTTCGGAGGCGTGTTTGCGGCTGGGATTCTCGCGCAGACTCGCTAGTAGTTTTAGTTCAGTTTAAAGAAGCATTGAGAAGAGGTCACAGCGTTCGACCATGCACGAGTTGGGTCACGAGCAATATCAAAATGTACTGATACAAGAAGCAGTTTGGATGGCAGGCAGTGGCGAGTGGAGTGCCGCAAGGCTCGGTGTTGGGGCCGCAACTGTTTACCATATATATTAATGATTTGGAAGAGGGAATTAGGAGCAACACTGGCAAGTTTGCGGATGACACAAAGCTGGGGTGGCAGTGTGAACTGTGAAGAGGATGTTAGGAGGTTGCAGGGTGACCTGCACAGGTTGAGTGGGTGGGCAGATGCGTGGCAGATGCAGTATAATATGGATAAATGTGAGGTTATCCACTTTGGTGGCAGAAACTAGGGGGCAGATTATTATCTCAATGGGATTAGGTTAGGTAAGGGGGAGGTGCAGCGAGACCTGGGCGTCCTTGTACATTGTCCCTGAAAGTTGGCGTGCAGGTACAGCAGGCAGTGAAGAAATCTAATGGCATTTTGGTCTTCATAAGAAGAGGATTTCCGTACAGGAGTAAAGAGGTTCTTCTACAGTTGTACAGGGCTCTGGTGAGACCACATCTGGAGTATTGTGAACAGTTTTGGTCTCCTAATTTGAGGAAGGCCATCCTTGTGATTGAGGCAGTGGAGCGTAGGTTCACAAGATTGATCCCTGCGATGGCGGGACTGTCGTATGAGGATAGATTGAAAAGACTAGGCTTGTATCCACTGGAGTTTAGAAGGCTGAAGGGGTTTCATATAGAAATATATCAAATTATAAAAGGACTTGACAAGCTAGATGCAGGAAAAATGTTCTCGATGTGGAGCGAGTCCAGAACCAGGGGTCACAATCTGAGAATAAAAGGGAGGTCATTTATGACTGAGGTGAGAAAAAACTTTTTAACCCAGAGAGTTGTGAATTTGTGGAATTCCCTGCCACAGAGGGCAGTGGAGGTCACGTCACTGGATGGATTTAAGTGACAGTTAGATAGAGCACTAGGGGCCAGTGGAATCAAGGGATATGGGGAGCAGGCAGGCACAGGTTATTGATGGGGATGAGCAGCCATGATCACAATGAATGGCGATGCTGGCTCAAAGGGCCGAATGGCCTCCTCCTGCACCTATTTTCTATGTCTCCATGCTTCTATTATGGACATTAAATGTAGTCTGAGGTACTGATGTATAAAACAGCGCCACAATGCTGATAAATGTCTGCTGCCCTCTCTATTATCCACCTTACTCTATCTATTGCCATGAGTCACACAACGCAGGAACAGGTCCTTCAGCCCAGCCTGCCATCGTTGATGAATGTACACCGTCAACATAAGTCCCACCTGCCGTTTTTGGCGCGTGTCACTCCCTATTTGTGTGTGGCCAAATGTATATTAAATAGTGTTTAGTTCCTACCTCAGCTACCTCCTTTGGCAGGTAATTCTATATGTACGTCACCCGCTCTGTGAATCCATATAGCAACCACATTCTGAGTGGATTCACACGAGCAGTGCCCTGTGTCATCGCGTTTAAACCGATAATATCTATATATGATGTATGTAAACTGTTTGGATGGCATGCGGAACAATGTGTGTTCACTGTACATCGGTACATGTGCCTGTAATATCCTAAACCTGACGCAAATCCTAAATCGCCCGTCATCTGCAGTGTTTACAACACCATGAAACCAGCGGAATGGCGCATAGGTTGCAGAAGCATTGCATGATCCATTTAGAGGATGCAACAAGGAAAATGGACAAGGGGGAGCCAGTGGATGTAATGTGCCTGGACTTTCAGAAAGCATTTGTTAAGATCCCATGCAGGATATTAGTTTATGTTGAAGTTTAAGTAAGTAAGTTTATTGGCCAAGTATTCACATACAAGGAATTTGCCTTGGTGCTCCGCCCACAAGTAACAACATGACATACTGTGACAGTTACGAATGACTCAGAAAACACTAAACATGAATAATAATAAAACATTAATGATAAAACACCATTGATCAAGCATGTGAACCAACAAAATACCAGATCAAAGGGAGGCTACAGATTTTTGGCTATTGAGTGGGGAAAGCAGAGCACATGGTATTGGCTTTGATGATTGATATGGATAGAAAAGTGGACGGCAGATATCTGCAATATACATTATTAGTAAGATTAAACGAGAACTTACCAGTTTGAAGTTTGATCTTTATTTTATGAGGAGTTGCGATGAGGGATTTCGTGAAGAACCCGCCAGCACGCATGCGCGACATACTTCAAAGCCGCGGTGTGGAATCACAGAAAAAACCAAGCCAAGAAATGACTTGTTATAGTAAGATTAAAGAGACTCTAGTTACCAGTTGACTTTATGATCGAGGGTTGGGAGCGGAGGGCACGAAATCCCTCATCGCAACTCCTCATAAAATAAAGATCAAACTTCAAACTGGTAAGTTCTCGTTTAATCTTACTATTTCATTTCGGAGTCACGTGAGTGACTTCGTGAAGACTTCAAAGCTTCTGTGATTTCACGCCCTGGACAACGTCCATGCTATCACACACGCTACTGAAAAGGTGGACAGCAGTAATCAATTTCCGTCACTGTTTCTCTGAAAAAATAATAATATTTATTAATAACAACAAGAAAGGACCCCTCACTGAGGGGGAACTGTATGTTCTCGGCCTGCATCCAGCACGGCTCCTGCGAACATTCCAGGTACGGTGACGGGTTTATTGTAAAACCGTTGAAAAGTGGCTTCACTGGCCCATCCCGCTGTGGCAAGTATCTGGTCCATGGGCACCTCCATGGCTTTTGCCGCCGATGTTGATGCTGCCCTGGTGGAATGGGATTTAAAAACATCAGTGTCAATACCTGCTTTGTTCAAGACGATCCTGAGCCATCGGGATATCGTCTGCACCGTCACTCTATGGTGAGGTTTTTTGTGACTGATGAACAGGTATTGCTCCATTCTCCTTATTTTCCTCGTCACTTTGATATAGTGGCGGATATGGGTGGCTATGCATAGCCTAGCATCAGCGGGGTATGCTGGAAACTCCAGCTGCAGCCCTGTAAATCCAGGTCTATGCTGCTTGAGCAATGCATCAATGAAGAAAGTGACCCGTTCAGGGGTAGAGATCATTCTGTCGATCTTGGCCTTGTGAAGCGTTTGCACCCTTTGTGCTGAAGTAAGTGCCATCAACATCACCACCTTCAGGGTGAGTTTGTCCAATTCGAGCCCCGTCATGGGTGACCATGTTCTCAGCAGGGTCAGCACTTTGCCAATATCCCATGTGACGTTGTAACGGGGCCTCGGCGGGTTGGAATTAAATATCCCCCGCATAAGTTTGGAGACCAATCTATTGGATCCTACCTCAATATTGAGGTAGGACGAGAGCGCACTCCTGGCGCTATTGATGGCACTATAGCTGAGATGTTGATCATGGTGTAGCCCCGCAAGAAATTCCAGCACATCTGTGATGGAGACGGAGTCATATGCAACGTCCATGCGGCCACAATAGGATTCCCATTTCCTGATGTACGATAAGTACTGCCGTCTTGAGGACTCCCTGCATGATGCTCCCATGGTATCCATTGTCCTTGAAGATAGACCATACTGAAGTAGTGGCCTGTTCAGATCCTGCAAGCCAATAGATTCAAATGACTATGGCAGGGGTGTGGTTCCCCTGTGGCAGGGTTCGTCACCAATTGTGGGCAACCCTCCAAGAGGACCCATGGTTGACTTATCATTCCAAGGACCACCGGATACCATGATTGCGTAGGCCAGTCGGGTATAATGAGGATGCCCTTGGCAGCATCGAGCTGGATTTTCCGCAATACCCGACTGATGAGGCAGAATGGAGGAAAGGCATAGAAGAACCATTTCCCCCAGTCTAGCGAGAATGCGTCCATCGCCATTGCCCCAGGATCTGGCTCCCATGATACGTATGTTGGTACCTGTTGGTTCAACCGTGACGCAAAAAGGTCAATATCCGGTTTACCAAATTTGGCTGTAATTTTGGTGAATATTTGGGGGTTCAACATCCACTCGATGTTGTCATTGAACTTCCGTGACCTGGTGTCCGCCACTGTATTGAGCTCACCTGGCAAGTAGGTAGCTGAGATCCAAATATTCCGTTGAATACACCAGAGCCAAATTGTGTTTGCCAATTCATTGTATGAAATTGACCTGGTACCGCCCATATGATTCAGATAAGCCACCGCAGTGGCATTGTCTATTTGGAGACGGACATGAGTGTTAGTCATGTTTGAACAATAGGCTCTTAGTCCGTGGAATGCTCCTAGCATCTCCAAATAGTTTATCCCTTGTGCTAACAACAAAGTAGCTTCAAGTGAATCCCATCTACCTCCACAACTGGTGTTGTTGTCCGTAGCTCCCCAGCCATGGGAGCTTGCATCTGTTTGCAAGTATACCATTGGACGAGGCACAATGATGGGTTTGAATGAGTTATGGATATTGCCAATCCACCATAGTAACTCAAGTTTTGCCTTAACCGGCAACTGCATGGGTCTATCATAATGTCCAGCATTTAGTTTTAATGCTGTTATTTTTTACCTTTGTAAATTCTGATAGTGTAAAGGTCCATATTGAGCAGCTGGAAATACTGCTACAATTTTGCCAATTACCCTGGCAGTTAATCTGATAGACGGTATACTGGCGCAGACCAGGTTATTGCATGCTTGAAACACATCACCAACTTTGTTAGTTGGGATGGTGGTGATCATGCGATTGGAGTCTATTGTGAACCCCAAGTAGTCCATGATCTGTGCGGGGAGGAACTTTGATTTGTCTGGATGGATTATAAACCCCATTTGTTGAAAAATTTCCACTGTGGCTGAAACCGCCAACTCTGCGGATTCCAGAGTGTGCCCAATTATCAGAATGTCATCCAAATAGGCCATGACCGTATGATTTTGTCTCCGCAGTGTAGATAACACTGGCTTGAGTAGTTTGGTGAACAGTCTGGGGGCTGTAGTAAGCCCATTGGGCAATGCTTTGTATTGCCAAAGCTGATCCATCCAGGTAAACTTCAAGAACTTCCTATAATGTTCCCGAATGGATACTGAATAGTATGCATCTTTTAAATCAATGCATGCCATGAAGCAGCCCTCCGAAATCAAAGATTTGGCTGTTTCAAATGTGTCCATTTTGAAATGGGTGTATTTTACAAAGGTATTCAAGTGAGTTAAATCTATAATGACCCGGCATCCACCGTCTTTTTTAGTTTTAGTAAATATATTAGACACAAATTCAACTGGTTCATGTGTGGTTCGTTCTATCACACCTTTGTCTTGTAAACTCAAGATTTCAGCATAGCCTTCTGCCAATTCTTTTTTGGAAAGTGCAAATTTGCGATTCGGCATATGCTGGGGTGGAGGCAATTGGCCATGAATAAACTCAATTTCATAACCCTGAATACTTTGCAAGATAAACTCATCTGAAGTGATGGTTTCCCAAGCCTCCTTAAATCCCCGTAATCTGCCCCCAACTCGTGAGGTTAGACATGCAAGTGCATGGAACCCAGACCCCCTTACCTTCATGGTTATCGGCGGTCCCTGGGATTTTTGGTGGGACGTGGAGGTGCTGGGTTTCGTGGTTGGTGCGGAATCCGCATCTTCCATGCTGGCCGCTGAGGAGGCTGTTGATATTGAGGAGGTGCCGGAACGTAGGTCCTTGTTGGCCTGTCGGTCTGACCTCGTGGCCTGAAGTAAGGTGTCTTCTTGGCCGAAGGTCTGGCCACAAAATGTGGTCTCATCAGACCTATGGTTTTCGCATGGTCATCCAGCTCTTTGACCTGCTTTGGGAGGTCTTCCCCGAACAGCTGTCTAGGTGGGGGGGTAGGAGGTGCTCTGCATAGTCCCGCAAATTTGGGATTCAAGGAAGGTTTAATAATGCTCTTCCGGAAAGCGTTGATCTCGTACTGCGTATTGCAGAGCAGAGCTAGAGCATCCTCCTGGTCGGTGCTTAGATCAACCCCATCTACCGACTTTGCAAAAGCGGTGATCCCAGACGTAAGTAGTTTTAAAATCCTCTGCAGTTTCACTTCCTGCGCTCTGATGCCCGGGCTGATATTACCCCAGATTGGCATGTTCACAATCGGCACGTGGAGTGAATTGCAGTTCCCTGGAGCCTTGTGTCTCTCCATGGCCTTCGCAAGGACCTCCTCCTGCAATTGATGGTTGGTAAGGTAATCTATGGTTGCGGCCAGTTTGATGTTGAGGGGTTGTCCTGATGATACGGGTAACCCGAATTTGGCTGCCACATCCAGCAGATCTTCCTGAGGGACCTCAGGTGCTGCTGGGGCATGTACCAGGATGTCCTCCTCATCTGGTCTTATGTTGTCCATAGATGGGGACGGGGATATATCCATGAGTCCCCTGGAGCTGTGTGTGTCCTGTTTCTGATTGAGTAGAACTTGCTCCAATATCCTCTCCATACGATCCAAGCGCCCTTCATCGGGCGGGTGTGGGAGGTAAGAGGCCTCGTGCCCGAAGGAACTCCTGAGGCTTTGATCATCAGTCCGTACCTCGTCGAGGTAATATCGGTACTGTGATGATGTGTCGCTACCAGCCGCCTCGGCGAAGCTGAGCGATTCCCGCGCGGACCTGCTCGAGCGCCTCCTCTTCGCTGAGCTGGACCCGGCTGCCTCAAAGGGCATGGGTGGGGAGAGGTCGGCACCTGACGCCGCAGCGTGGTGACCCGACGTCCGCACGGGCTTGCCGACTGTCCTAAATCTGGACCCAGACGGCGTACGGTCCCGACCTGCCCCCAGCGGGGGAAGCGGTGACCTAGGCGAGGCTCCACCCTTGTGACTCCTCCTGGTCCCTCTGGGTGGTGAGTCGACACTGGCCCTTCTTGCTCTGCCAGTGGACTCGGGCCTGCCTGATTCACCAGACCACTTCCTAGTGGCTCCTGGTGAGACCTCAACCCGCGAAGGGCTATGTAGTGGAATTGTATCCCTGCCTCCTTCAAGAGGGCTCAGGGAGAAGGGCCGTGCATCAGCACGCGAATCCCTTTTGCTTGTCTCTGCAAACGACCCAGTGGGTGAGAGAGAAATGGAGTCAGGATGCACCTGCTCCGGCGCTGTACCGACTGTTTGTTCTGCAGGTACCCCGCTAGGGCATAGCTGCGTCGGTAAACCGGGTCCTGTGAATACAGGGCTCCCCGGCTTGCGCGCCTTTTTCCCGGCCCGTCCTCCTGCCGTGGAGGGGGGCTCCGGGTTGGGTTGCCGACAACTCCTTGTAGAAGTTTTACGGCCTTTATTTTTCCTACTGTCCATGTCTCTGTGGAAGAAAACACAATTATTCACACAGAACAACCAACTCAAGGTTGTTAGTACTTACCTGAGTGGCCCTTATGAAGGGCTGGTGATGAGCCGCGCTCCTCTCCAGCCGTCGACTGCAATGCGAGCGACGATATGTCGCGCATGCGTGCTGGCGGGTTCTTCACGAAGTCACTCACGTGACTCCGAAATGAAATGATTTAGATAACGGTATTAAAAGTAACATGAGCAAATTTGCAGATCACACAGAGCTGCAGTTTGAAGTGTGAACTGTGTCGAGGGTGCCATGAGGATGCAGGGTAATTTGTACAGGTTGGGTGAGTGGGCAGATCCATGGCAGACGCAATGTAATGTGGATAAACGTGAGGTTATTCACTGGTGGCAAGAACGGGAAGGCAGATTATTATCTGAATGGTGTCAGGTTAGGAAAAGGGGAAGTACAACGGGACTTACGTGTCCTTGTGCACCCGTCACTGAAAGTAAGCATGCACGCCCAACAGGCAATGACGACAGCTAATGGCATGTTGGCCTTCACAACGAGAGGAGTTGAGTGTAGGGGCAAACAGGTCCTTCTGCACGTGTACATCACCCTGGTGAAACCACAGCTAGAGTATTGTGTGCAGTTTTGGTCTCCTGATTTGAGGTTGGACATTCTTGCTAATAAGGGATTGCAGCGTAGGTTCACGAGGTTAATCCCCGGGATGGCGGGACTGGCATATGATGAAAGCACGGAGCATCTGTCCTTGTATTCACTGGAATTAGAAGGATGAGAGGGGATTTCTTGAGACATATAAACTTATTAAGGGATTGGGCACGCTAGATGCAGCAAACATGTTCCAGATGTTAGGAAAATCCAGAACCAGGGTCACCAGTTTAAGAGTAAGAGGTAGGCCGTTTAGAACTGAGATGATGAAAAACTTGTACAGACAGAGAGTTGTGAATCTGTGGAATTATCTGACTCAGAAGGCAGTGGAGGCCAATTCACTAGATGCATTCAAAAGAACGATGGATTCAAAATAACTCTTTGGGCCAGCGGGACCAAGATAGAATGGGCATGAACGGGGCATTGATTGTGGATGATATGCCATGATCACATTGAATGTCGGTGTAGGCTCGAAGGCCCTCCTCCTGCACCTGTTGTCTATATATCGGTATCTATGTTCCACTTCTGCGCTTCTGCGCGCTTAAATAATATTTTTGCACAAATTATTTCCTTTGTGTTTTCACCGACCTCGAATCCTCCTCCTGTCGTTATCCAGTTCTGCAGAGAACGGAATTATACCTCATGGCTTGTGACAATGTTGTTCGTTCTCAGAACGGACAAATGAGGGTGTGGTTGAAATAACTGTGTTGTATATGTAATATAAATGCTAGTGCCCCTTTAATATAAATGCCTGTGCCTCGTGGTTGAGGTCAGGTGACCTTCGAGAAGTTTCCGTGGGTTGTTCAGATTAAATCTTCTTACAATATGTCGGACGTGTTGTCTTTGTGCTAGTCACAACAGGGCCGAACGTGGTCTCAAACTTTACATGGTGTCAAAGTAAAAAACAAACTAAAGAAAAGAATGTCAGGACTCAAGCCTCCGGGGCCTCTCTCCATGGAAGGAAACTTGGCCAAGAATTATAAGGACTGGATAAGGGCATTCCAGCTGTACGAGGCGGCAACAGGACTAACAAATAAACCAGATAAGATTCGCTGTGCAACATTCCTCCGTGTAGCCGGGCTGGACTGGCAGCTCGGGAGATTTATGAGACCTTTGAGTTTGTCCAGGAGGAAACTGACAAATTACAACCTCTGAAGAATAAGTTGCAGACATACCGGGAACCAAAACAGAACGTAACTGTCTCAAGATGCATCTTTAATACACGTAATCAGCGGCGAGGGGAGACCTTCTCCAGCTACCTGACGGCAGTGAAGTCTTTAGCCAATGATTGCCAGTTTGGCCTTATCCATGACTCGTTGCTGCGAGACAGAATTGTCTGCAGAATCACCAGCGAGACACTCCGGGAAAAACTACTACAATGCGATGATTTCACACTGGAACAATGCAGTGACATGTGTCTGATAGCTGAAGCTGCAGCCGAACAGATGACGCAGATTGCCCCAACCCCCATCGACACCGAAGAGACTGTTGATTACGTGAAACGGGACCGCGCCAGTCGGCCATGGAAGGGAGGGATTCGTGACCCAGACAACCATAGACAGAACTCCGTGATTCTGGAAAGGATCCCGTCTCCCGGTCATGCACCCACGGGCATAAGGGCAACTGCCCCGCTCAGTACATGAGATGTCACACCTGCGGAGAGACTGGACATCTTTCCAGATCCCCCGACTGCCCGGTAAATAGAGCGCCCAACAGCCGCCCACGTCTCCCACAATATGGCCGGCTAATCAGACAAAAGGCCGGGGACTGGAGCCGTGATGTCCGCGACGTCGAGATCCAGATGAACACTTCACCGCTGCCTGAACCAGTGGACGGCGATGTTGATGTCTTCTACATTGACGCCGCGACTGACGCTGTGATTGAGTCGAGACGCGAATGCGGACACATGTGCAGCATCAACAATGTGGACATTGAGTTGAAACTTGACTGTGGAGCTCAAGTGGACATCCTGCCAGAGCACTTGTTCAGAAAGACTGGTCTTGCCTTACTGAACACGAACGTGACACTGAGGTCATACTCTGGACATACAATGAAGCCTGTGGGGCAGGCAAAAGGGAACGTCAAAGTAGGCAAGAAAGAGCCCAGGATTGTCTTTCAAATAGTGAGGGGGATGTGGAACCCATATTTGGGAAACTAACGTGTGAAAAGTTAGGGCTTCTTGTGTGAAAGGAGGCGGTTGATGGCGTGAGTGCGTGAGTGCGAGACCATCGTACACTGCGAGGATCATTGAGGAAAACCGCGAGATTTTCCAAGGGCTAGGAATGCTAAAAATACAGAGTACAACATAGCGCTGCTAGAGAATGTGCAACCTGGGCACAACCCGGCCTGCACTATCCCATGCAAGATCAGGGAAGAGGTCAAAGCCGAATTACAGCGCATGGAAAGCTTGGGGGACATAAAGCCCGTGAGCGAACCGACGGATTGGATGAATTCTATGAGTGCGGTTACCGAGTCTAATGGCGAAGTCCGCATTTGCCTTGACTCACGTGACCTCAATGCGGCCATTCGTAGGGACCATTACCCGATGCCGACATTCGGGAACATTGCAGCCCGCATGCCAGAGGCAAAATGGTTCTCCATATTTGACGCTACAAGTGGGTACTGGCAGTTCCCACTGAGCGATGACAGCTCGCGTCTGACCACATTTAATACTCCCTTTTGGAGATACCGATACCTCGTGTTTCCATTTGGAATCTCATCCGCAAGTGAGATTTGGCAGCGGGCGATGCAGGAAGAGTTTGGCGATTTAGAAGGGGTGAAGATAGTCATTGACGACATTCTCGTGTGGGGTGTGAATGCAGTACAAGATGACGCAAGGGTGAAAGCCCAACTCGGACGGGTGAAAGAATCCGGCCCAAAGCTCAAACCCCGAAAGTCGGTAATGCGCTCATATGAGATTGAGTATGTGGACACGTCATCTCGCAAGCACGCGTGTCACCAAGCCCATCTCGTGTCAGCAGCACGCTACAAGTGCCATACCCGACAAACAAGGCTGAAGTGCAAATGTTCCTGGGGATGGTGACATACACGGCCAAGTTTATTCCGAAACGCTCGGAGATTTGGAGATCACCGCCTCACGTAGACAGCTAACAGAAAAGGGAATAGCGTGGCATTTAGAGCAGATACACAGACGTGCAGCAGACAAGCTGACGTGTGTTCTCATATCGCCACCCGTACTCAAACTGTACGACGTGCACACGCCCGTTTCAATTGCCACAGATGCTTCCAACAGCAGATTTGGAGCGGTCCTAATGCAAGACGAGAGACCTGTTGCAGATGCATCAGCACGTGTGAATGCAGCTGAGGGCAAGTATGCGGCTATAGACAAGGAGCTGTGCTCCATATTGTACGCCTGCAGAAAGTTTCATTACTTCATTGTCGGTCAGCGCACAGTAATCCTTACTGACCACAAGCCATTAGTAGACTTGCTCGCCAAGCCGCTACACAAACTAAGCCCCAGACCCCAGCGCATGCGAATGCACCTGGTACGGTACGACCTGGAAATACGGTGGAAGCCGGGACGTGAAATGTTTGTCCCCGATGCCCTGAGCCGGCTGTCCAGTACAAACACGCCTGCGGAAGAGCTCACTGCACTGCCGAACGTGATTCATGCTGTAGAAGCCATCCTACACATATCAGAAGAGCGCCTAGTGCAGTTCAAAGCTGAAACAAAAACAGATCGGACCCTAACATTGTTGTGCGGGTATATAAGAAAGAGTTGGCCTAGTAACAGGCGTGACCTGCCCTCAGACCTGATTACGTGTCATGCATACCACGACCAGCTGGTTGAAGTTGACGGATTAGTCTTGAGGGAAACTGAATCGTACTCCCCCAAAGCATGCGGGGGCAGAT